>OX344720.1:137470240-137945240 GCA_947034835.1 Ballota nigra
GTATTATAAAAAAAAAATTAATTCATTTTTTAATAAAATGATCGTTTATGGAAAATATGTAAAACGAACTTTCTATTAACGATCATTTTATTAAAAAAAAAACATACCTAAAAAAATTCCGTAATACTCTCCAATATATCACATTAAATCACGTAAAAAAAAAACTATTTTTCAAGGATAGAAAGAATATAATTTAATAGTGGGACCCATGAAGCTATGATTAGTTACTTTTTATATATGATGCATGAGAAGGGGTTAAGAGTTATTTTAGGAAAATATACGAAACTTTTGAGGGAACACACATGTGGTATATATGTTTTTAAAATCTTCGCTCAAAATTTAATAGGTGTTTTAAGGAACGCCAAAACATCTTCGATTCTGTGGACGGCAGTTATCTGAATCATTTCAAATGCTAGCAATGAAGCAATTTTCAATGGAACGAAGCTGGACGCAATCAAAGGTTTTTCAGAAATCAAGACAAGGGTATGGAATTGATCGGACCAAGGGAAAATAGTTTTAGAAATTGTTCATTTTTAGAGTGGAATGGAAACTTGAGTATCAGCTGTCAAAATTTGTAGAAGGATCAAAAGAGTCTAGTTTGAAACTTTTTTTCATCGTAAGAGTTTGAGAATTGAGCACCATCTGTTCTCAAATTTTTATAATAATTTTTTTTATTGTTAAAAAAAAAGAGAAGAAGTTGTATGCTAATATTTGTGATTATAAATGTAAATTAAATTTGATTAATAAATAGGAGTTAATAGGTGTAAAATAATAATATGATTAATATTATTTTATTTTCATTTTTATATAGAGTAAGTCTCTTGTGCATTTGGTGTATGATGCACTAATTCAACAGTTGATAATGTATACACTGAAAAGTTAGTCTCAATTACACTAAAAAGTTTACATTGCAAATCAATTTTCAGTGTAATTGAGACTAACTTTTTAGTGTATACAATATCAACTGTTGAGTGAGTACACCGTGCACTTGGTGCATACGAGACTTTGCCTTTTATATACATATGGATTGAATAAAAATATTATAATTTCGCTAAGTAAAAATCAAGTATGGTAGCGAAGGAGTAATATTTGTAAAATCTTAGAAAAATATAAACGTTGGAGATTTCTCCTGTATAACGATCCAAAAGTTAAATTGGGCCCATGAAAATTGATCACGTGGATGCAGTATGATTGGACAAAATATGATGGAGTCTGATATTCAAGAAAACCGATAGGGTAGGTTACAGACTAGCATAAATTTTGTCTTTGTCTTATAGGAGTAATAATTATTCACTCTATTCATAAAATCTAAGTATACTTTCTTTATTTGCCCACAAATCAATTTATTTCACTCTCTAACCTCACGATACATTTATTAATTTTTTTAAAAGAGCTTATGTGATGCACTCACTTAATAGTTGATAGAGTAAGTCTTTTGTGCATTTGATGTATAATGCACTCACTCAACAGTTGATAATGTATACACTGAAAAGTTAGTCTCAATCACACTGAAAAGTTAGTCTCAATCACACTGAAAAATTTACATTGAAAATCAGTCTCAATTTTCAGTGTAAATTTTTCAGTGTAATTGAGACTAACTTTTCAGTGTATACAATATCAACTGTTGAGTGAGTGCACCGTGAACTTGGTGCATATGAGACTTTGCCTAGTTGATATTGTTTACACTGAAAAGTTGGTCACAATTACACTGAAAAATTTAAACTGAAAATCAATTTTAGTATTAACTTTTCAGTGTAATTGAAACCAACTTTTTAGTGTAATTGAGATCAATTTTTCAGTGTAAACAATATCAATTGCTAAGTGAGTGCACCGTGTACTTGGTGCATATGAGAGTTTGTCTTTTTAAAATATGTGTATAAATATATTTAGCCACAATTTTGCTGGTTGGAAAAAGTATTTAAAAATAAATATATATGTGTACATTCAAGATGTTGGATATTGAAAATACTCTCTCAATCTCAAAATTACTTTGACGAAGATAACACCTTTTTAAAGAAAAAAAATTATGTGAATGTGAAATTGAATAAAATAATAATATTTTAATATGTTATTGATTTTTTGAATGTGAATTGTTTATGTTTTTAAAGTGCGAAAAGTAACAATGAAACATTCATATAAAAAAAATATAAAAGTAATTACGGGACGAATGAAGTATTAATAAATTTATATTGAAATTGGTATTATAAGAAATTTAACATTACTTTCTGTTAAAAAAATCGTAACATTGATTTTCATATTTTAATTATAATAGTATCTATATAATTAATTTATTGTTTTGAATGAATTTGAACGGATAACAAAAATTCAAAGTTTGTGACATACAATATCTACATACCCGACATATATAGAAATAATATCTCACATTTACGTACTAAAAATGTTAAAGTAAGAGGAAGATAAGGAATAATTTGACTACTGTCAAGTGTAATTTTATACAATTCCCAACACATTAAAACAAATAGTCTATGGTGCATAATTATTAATTAACCAAGATCCTCAATTGGTAGGTGAGATATGCACAAGGGCATGTTTGGAATTCCGTAATTTAGATAAGACAAATTGCACCAAAGTGCACGGTGCACTCACTCAACAGTTGACGCAGTTTACACTGAAAAGTTTGTTCCGATTACACTGAAAAATCTGATTTTTCAGTGTAATCGGAACAAACTTTTCAGTATAAATCTTGTCAACTGTTGAGTGAGTGTACCATACACCAAATGCTCAAGAGAGTTACTCTTTAAATAAAATTAAATTTTCAAGAGTTTGAAGATATGAAATAATAAATAAAATTTCGTTGGTTTTATTAATTTTTATGCGCTAATAAACCCATATGAAATTGGATCTTGTCTGGTTGCATCAACTCCCGAATATGCAGACGCATATCAGTATATCCTTTTATACACCATAAAATATCTTCTCATTTTGGATTTTCTTTTCACTTTTTTTCAGAAAAATTGATTTTTTATTTTATTTTTTTGCTTGCAATAAATATTTTTTGATAAATTTGTGAGGTAATTTACAAAACAAAAGCAAATATAATATTAAATTATTTTTATAAAATAAAGAGCTATTACTGTACGCAAACAAGAACTGGGTATTATGAGCATTGGGCTAGCCCAGCCCAATTGACAGTCGACGGAGTATTGGGCTATTGACCCATTCTAAGGCGTTGGTATTATCTAGGCCCACTAGCGTTGAATGGGCCAGATCCAATGGCCATTAGACCTGAACATATGTATTTGATGATGGTCTAGGCCCAGGTTAAATAAATTCTCATGTTTTGTTAATACACTACACCCAAAAAAATGTTCGGAAATTTTTTCCGAAAAATGTAACAATTTTCGGATTTTTTATTTTTTGAGAATTCATATGTTTAGTGTTTTCTTTTTGACATATTTGATTTTTTTTAATTTGTCAAAATTTTCGAATTTTTTTTTCCTAACATTTTTTGGGTGGAGCATATTAACAAAAGATAGTACTGTATATACCTTAGACTTTGTTTATGTGATGATGGTATGGAGAAAATGTTACTCCCCCGTCCCTGAAAAATAGTCATGATTGTCTTATTAGGTCGTTTCAAAAAAATAGTATTGTTGCCTAAATTAGAAATAATAAACTTTATCTATACTTTGCAATATACACACATAATATTTTTAAAATAATTTATTTTGTACTTGATGTGACACAATATTCTTACTATTTATATATTATATCAACCTTTTTAATAACTGTGCATAAAGTAGTAAGACTTATTTAGGGGTCGGAAGGAGTAAATTATAGGCATATTGCACAAAAGACACTTGAAATATTAATTTTTGTTTTGAAAGATTATGTACTATTTCTTATTTTATGAAGTTTAAATTATTAATTTTTGTAATACGAGATTCCTAACCTTCTGAGTTAATTTAATGATTTTCATTAAAATATGATAAATCATCCAATTTTAATATATTAAAATCGAATTTCAATAAAAATGTGTCTCTAGCAGATCGAAAAAAAAAAGATTTTATGTAACAAGAATTATATATTTTAAGAATATTAAATAAAAAATAGTTTTGAGGCCTGATGAAATAAGAATTAATTGTTCAGGACTTTTGAGAAATGAAAACAAAACTTACGAAATAAAAATCTGATAGTTTTAGAGGTCTTTGGATACATTATACTCCCTCCGTCCCGAATCTTATTTCATATGTGAGTTTGCACAATATTTAAGAAAAGTAGAGTTGTGCGAGTGTAAAGTTAAATAATAAAATAATAAAATGTGTTTTATTGACTTTTGTGAGTATTAATTGTTTCCTTTTTAAAGATATGAAAAAAGAGTTGGGACATACCTAAAAGAAAAACGTGAAATAAGAACCAGGACGGAGGGAGTACTACGTTATATGTATGCAATAAATATGAAGCTAAGGGATGAAAATGTAAATATCAAATGCAAAATTCTTGATAAATCTGATATGGAGAATATCCCTCGAGTTTTTCTTTTATGCTCCCTGATACAGATACTAAAGTAAGAGACTACACTAGAGCACAAAATCAAACCCTTCGATTCTCCTGTATTACTGCGGAAACAAGTTTCGCCATCGCCAAGGTACTCTTGGGAGGAATTTTACCTGGGTAAAGTTTGTTTTAATTGACGCAGTTTGTTTTGAATTATTTGTTCGGAGATTTACTAGAGTTATTCCGAGTTTGATTATTTTTTAAATCTCGATAATGCTGGAATTCGATTGGGTACTTGTTGTTTATCGTTTTGAAGGAAATTTTCCGAGAGTTGAGTTAAGAAATGAAGCTTAATTTTAATGGTGGAATTTGCGTTGCGAGCATTTATAGATAAGCATACGATTATATATGAGTGAAGTTTTTGATTGATTTCCAATTTGTTTTTCATATTGCTGCTTAATTGTGGTCTCTTGTTTGGATGTGAGGGAAAATAAGGGCTTGTTTACTTCGTTGGATTAGGAGGGGTTGATATTTTAGTCTCGTGTGTTTGGTTCATGTGATAGAAGATTGGGATAATTAGTTATAAGGATAATTGACACATGGAAGGGGTTGGACAAACTATCCCATAAACGAAGGGTAATTATTTATCAATCCTATCCATCAAAGCAAACAACCCCTCGGAGGAGTGTTTTCCTTGTTTGGATGGCCTTTTGAGTGATCTGAGAGAAGATTTTAGGAGAAATGAGGGAAAATAAAGTGTACTGTGAAATGAGATGTATTAGCAAGAAAATGTAGTGGAAAAAATTGGCTAGAAAATTCTTTCAGGAGAAATCAACATATGTTCTTTAGATGTACTGATTGTTGGTTGGATATACTTGTTTTCCCTTCAGAATACATGTTTATATCGACTCCTTTCGTTCTAATTCGTCGTTCTACGTATTTGTTATCCAGGTATAGACAAGATTACTTAGTCGAAGCTAGCAACTTATGGCTCATTTGCTTTCAGTATCATCTTGCTCTTTAAACCTCTCTTGTGGAAGCAAGTCCTGCGAAAAACCTCTGAACCCGTTCCCATCCTCTGTTAGTTTACCGATTTTTAGCTCCCCCTCCAAAAGCCTCGCTTTCACAGCACAAAAATGCCGTACTATCTATGCAAAGGCAGTTTCAACGGGTCAAGATTCCAAATCCGGGACCCACCAAACCTCGACTGAAGCTTCTGCTCCCAAAAAGAAAGTCATGGTAATCGGCGGAGACGGCTACTGTGGTTGGGCTACTTCACTTCATCTATCGAACAAGAACTACGAAGTTGCTGTTGTCGATAACCTTTGTCGTAGACTTTTCGACCACCAACTTGGCCTCGATTCCCTCACTCCCATCGCCTCGATCCAGAACCGTATCCGCCGTTGGAAGTCCCTCACCGATAAAGACATCCACCTCTACATCGGCGACGTGTGCGATTTCGAGTTCCTGGCCGAGGCTTTCGAGTCTTTTAAACCCGACGCTGTGGTCCACTTTGGGGAGCAAAGATCCGCCCCGTATTCCATGATCGATCGGTCCAGGGCCGTCTTCACGCAGCAGAACAACGTTATCGGGACGATAAACGTCCTCTTCGCCATAAAGGAATTTGGGGAGGATTGCCATCTCGTGAAGCTTGGAACCATGGGGGAGTACGGGACGCCGAATATTGACATTGAAGAGGGGTTCTTGACGATTACTCATAATGGGAGGACCGATACTTTGCCTTACCCGAAGCAAGCGAGCTCTTTCTACCATCTGAGCAAGGTTCACGACTCCCACAATATCGCGTTTACGTGCAAAGCGTGGGGGATCAGGGCCACGGACCTTAACCAGGGCGTCGTTTATGGGGTGAGAACCGATGAAACGGCCATGCACGAAGAGCTCTGTAATAGGTTGGATTATGATGGAGTGTTTGGGACCGCTTTGAATCGGTTTTGTGTTCAAGCTGCTGTTGGTCATCCATTGACAGTTTATGGCAAAGGTGGCCAGGTAATGATGTCTAATTATGCATATATATAATTATATGAGTATGTATAGAGTGAAATTGGTTCATACATGAATAATTGAAGAGTATTAGTAGTTTTCACTAAAGAGTATTAATTGTTTTCATTGAAGAGTATTAGTTGTTTTCACTAAAGAGTCTTAGTTTATTTTCTAGTAAACAACTAATACTCTTCAATGATAACAACTAATACTCTTTAGTGAAATCAACTAATACCCTTCGATGATTCATGTATGAACCATTCTTCACTCTACACTTTGTCTAATTATATATGGTATGGTGCCTTATTTTGGTTCTTTAAGTATATATATCGTACAAGTACAACTTGAAACCAAACTATTTTTCTATATTTTCAGTGAATCATGAAATGGGGTCAAATAGTATTAGTTTATGTGAAGAAAAGTATTGGTTATACTCGTACGATGAAACGTATTAGTTATATTTTTAAAAAATGTCGATACTCTTTTCAAAAAAAAAAATGTCGATACTGACATAGTGTTCAACATTCAAACTAATATTTTTCTTCATATGAACTACTCTCTCCAGACCATTTTATTATGTCTTTCTAGAGAATAATATTCATTTTGCTTTAATATAGGAGAATTAAATATCATATTCAAAATTTGCCCTTCAACATTTTTTTTGGTGATAGTATGCATCAATGATCATATATGTAAATAAAATGGGTAAAAATTATTCTTAAACGACAAATAAAATAGGTCGGAGGGAGTAATATTTCTCATTAGATATTTCAATTTTTTTTAATTAGTTAAATTTTGATCAAAATTGAGTCAAAATTGTATCAATTGCACTGCAACTGGTGCACACAAGTTGTCATTTTGTATATGTTGTGAGTATATATGAGTTTAAATTACAAATCGTCTGATAACTTTCTGATAGATTTGGTCACAAAATTAACATTTTATTAGATCTAGTCCCAATTTCTCCGAGAGGGTCCAAATTTGGTCTCAATTCTCACTCTGAAGTCCGAATTTGGTGATTTTCTGCAAGGGTGCTGATGCGACGTTTATGTCTACTACTTATATTTGATACAATTTTATTACACATAATATATATTTAAAAATCCTAAAAGAAAAGGACACAATCAAATATAATTAGCATGTATAGACGCCACATCAACACCCTTGCCATAAATTCCCAATTTCGGACTTCAAAACGACATCGTATTGACTTTCCCGACCGATTTGAGACCAATATTGGACTTTGTTAGAGAATTTGGGACTAAATTTGGTAAATAATAAAATTTTAGGACAATTTGTAATTTAAACTCGTATATATAGTGTCTGGTTTTGGTTGTGTAAGTATATATATAGTGTATGTACATTGTTTATAACATTAACTGGTTTACTCTATATGTCTGATGCATTCTGTCTGAAACTTCAGACCAGGGGATATCTCGACATACGAGACACAGTCCAATGCGTCGAACTTGCTATAGCGAACCCAGCACAGAGGGGGGAGTTCCGTGTTTTTAACCAATTCACCGAGCAATTCTCAGTTAACGAACTGGCAGCTCTCGTTACAAAGGCAGGCAAAAAACTTGGCCTTGACGTTCGGACAATTTCTGTACCTAACCCTAGAGTCGAGGCGGAGGAGCATTACTACAATGCCAAGCATACTAAACTCGTTGAATTGGGGCTCGAACCCCACCTTCTATCGGATTCACTTCTCGACTCCTTGCTCAATTTTGCTGTCCAGTATAAGGATCGCGTTGACACGAAACAGATAATGCCCAGCGTTTCGTGGAGAAAAATCGGAGCCAAGCCGAAGACCGTCTCTGCTTAATGACTCCATACTGGTCTTCTGCCTGTATTTTTTTTGTAGTTATTGAGGGCCCACTGTACTTTTAACAATATATACTACGTACAAGAAATCTGCTACTTATATGTGCAAGATTGAGGGTATTCTTATTTCTATAGTAGCATCTAAACACTAACTGAAAATTGTAAACGGAAATGAAAGAAAAACTGAAAAGAAGGTTTCAATTGAAATAAAAGTTACACTTGTAGTTGAGTTGAATTATAACAGGAACTAATGTAAGATAATTAACTATTAATCCTCGCATTTCTCTATTGAAATTCCAATTGCTTGCATTAATTTTTCACGCATAGAAATTTGATTTTGAAATTATAAGTACATTACGATTATGTTCAATTTATCATCTATTCTCAATGAAGATCAATCATATGTTGTTTAATTTTCCAAAAAACTAAAGGCATAATGCATAAAAGGCTCCTAAACTATCCATTTTTGTTTTAAAAGGCCACATAACTATTTTTTAATTTAAAAGTCCCTTAAATTATTAATTTTTGTTTCATGAGATTCCTGATAACAAAAATTTACAGATTTTACGGAGTTAGTTTAATGCATTTCATTAGAATTTGATGAATCAACCAATTTCGATATTGTTAAGATCGAATTCCTACAAAAAATGTATCCTAATGGATTGTAAAAAGAAGGCCACATGAAGCAAAAAATATATACTTTAAGGGCTTTTTAAAACAAATGTGTTTAGTTCGAGGGTCTTTTAATACAAAAGTTGATAGTTCAGGTGCTTTTTAAAACAAAAAATAGTTCAAAGATCTTTCGAAACAAAAATTGATAGTTTAGTGGCCTTTTAATGCATTATGGGAAAAATAAAAAAATCACACTTTAGCCCTCACATAGTTGGTCAAAGAGGATTGTTCGACATTCCAATAACTAATCAATTGAATATTTATTTAAATCGGTTCGAAACCAATTTCTCCAACGTTCCAAATTCATCAACATGTAGTCCATTCTGTTCCACAGATTCCCTCTTTCATAGGAATGGGAAATCTGCTCTAAACAATGGAAGAAAGGAAATAACATGTTTAAATATACTCGAATAATCAGAGTCGAGACTTAATAATGTTGGTATCTAAATCTGTCAAGACAAAGTCGAGCACAATGGTAGCTAACTCTTCTTGATGTTTAGTGAACTCATGATCAGCTCCGTGGACTAAGCACAAGTCATGATTCGGTACGTACTTGGCGAATTCCTCAGCATCATCGACTGCCACAAGCTCGTCCGATGTTCCATGAACTGTCAACACCCTGCACATTCTTGCATATTAATTCGGGAAATTGATTTTTTTTTTCGTCCCGTAACTTTACCTCATTTTGATTTTCGTCCTACTAACTTTCAAATTTTGATTTTAGTCCTATAACTTACATACTTCTTTTTATAAATAAAATATGTAAGTTACAGGATGAAAATCGAAATTTGAAAGTCAGCATGACAAAAAAAAAGAGGTAAAATTACATGACTAAAATAAAAAAGAGGTAAAGTTATAGGACAAAAATAACAATTCTCCCTATTAATTCACAACGAGATTCAGATTTCTGCTAAACGACTCGATTTTTCATCAGTGGTTCTAACCTGCAGTTTGGCGGGATGGTTTGGCACGCAGCACGAGTATCTGTTGTCAAACGGTCCATCAAGCTCTCCTTGGTTACTCGATACTCGGTTTTCCCTACGGTAGGGATAGAGAGCGTTCGTCAATTGGGCAACGATAATCTTTGGTAACAGGAAATCAGTAATGAGACAAATGACAGACACACCTTTTCTGTTTTTGACATCAATATATCCGTACTGCTCTATTTTTCTCTGGTAGTCTTTTCCCAAACGACCTTCGATTGCTCCACTCAGATGAAAACGGCCAGCTATGTTTACAACGGTTTGTATGTCTTTGTACTTCGAGGCATACATAAGCACAGCATTTCCTCCTGTACACGATCCATTAAGAAACTACTTCAAAGGTGTTTGTCTGAGCTTATAAGCTCTTTAAAACAATTTATAAGTTGTTTAAAAGCTTATAAGCACTATCATTGTATTTGGCAAAATAAGATATTTAACAGCTTATAAGATCATTAAATAAGTTCCTAACCACCCATCCCACCCTGGATCCACCCTACCACTCACCTCTACCACAACATTAAAAAAAAAAATTATATTAAAGTTAAATTTAAAAAAATATTTATTATAAATTATCAAAGATCTTATAATTTATATTAGCCAAACATTTTAGCAACTTATAAGTTACTTAAAAATCATCTAATTATAAGCTCTTAAAATAACTTATAAGATGTTTTAAATAAGCTTAGCCAAACGGGATCTTCAAGGTGTCGATAAATATTAAGACAAACACGGAAACAATTGTCTGTTGAAGCACAAAACGTAGGGGCCATCCCATTCAACTTTCAGGCATTAAGATACATTTCAAGCCGTATGATTGTGAGATTCCCAACATATCATAAAATTCTCATTCTTGAAAGTCCAAAATTTTCCAATTCAAAAAAAGGGGGCAAAAATCTAGAATTCTTCCTTTCGGTTTCACAGTTATAAACGAGTCGAAGTCTTCACAGTCTATCAAACATTTCATATGCAAAGAAATATCAAACAACAGAAAAACTATGTACCTTTACTGTGCCCAATAACTGCCAAAATGGGGCGTTGCTTAGCCTGAAAGTGCTCGATTACAGCACGTAGATCTTCAGCTTCTCTACCATAATTCCCATACTGAAACGAACCTTCGCTTTCCCTGAAAACACATAAAGATTAATTAACATGCAATTTGACCTAGAAGAATACACCAACTTCTTATCACTTACCCATTACCAGCAAAGTCGAAGCGGAAGGCACTAACTCCCTCTCTTTCAAAAGCAGAAGCTAGGGTCACCATTGGAATACGATCCTGTAGTTTTCAAAAAAATCCAACAGAATCAGGAAAATTGAACAAACAATATCCTAAGAATAGAATTCAAGACTCGGTTAATATGATCAAACACCTTTGAGGATCGGAATCCATGGCATATAATCACTAGCTCTCGACTCCCCGTTTCGTGCATTACCCCAACAAGCTTCTCACCATGGCTGTTCTTTATTAGTACTCTCTTGTGGTCTAATACTATCACCAGATAAATTGAATGAAAAACAAAATTAAACATCAATTAACCCTAAAACTCCCGTTCTGTCCCACGATAAACTTTACACTTTCTTTTTCCGTCTGTCCCACAGTAATTTTCACTCCTAAAATGGAAATAACACTCCCTCACAATATCATTTTATATTCAAATAAAATCCTTAAGGATCACTTTTTAGCAATTTTTTGTTAAAAAAATGTGTCCAACTATATGTGAAGTTTAATAGGGAACGAACTTAAGAATAGCAACTCATTGTTAACAAAATTAAACATCAATAAACTCTGGAACTCTACTACAATAAATTTCACACTTTTTTTTCCTACTGTCCCACAGTAATTTTCACTTCTAAAACGAAAATAACACTCCTTCACAATATCATTTTATATTCAAATAAAATCTCTAAGAATCACTTTTTAACAACTTTTCTTAAAAAATTGTGGACGAATTTAAGAATAGCAACTCATCATTAACAAAATTACTTGCTAAGATCATAGATCAAAGATAATTTTCGTTCCAAACAAGACGAAATCAAAGACGGTCTTCAGGTACCGAGATAAATCATAATCAAATACCTCTATTTTCAGCTCTTTCAATCAGCAAACTTGAAAAAGCAAAATCAAAAATCGGAAAAGAAAGAACATACAGAGATGCAAATTCTGACCTACATTAACAAAGCAGCTAATTTGTTCCCCAAAACAGTCGATTCACGAAATATTATATAACCAAATAAACATATCCTTTTTTGCAGAATTCTGACCTGCGGAATTGTGAGGTTTCTGCAGCTGATTTTCCGACATCGGAGTCGCCGGTTAATTATTTATCACAGTAGAGGTGGTGGCGCCGCTGCCTTCGCGCTTCTCGGATTAAATTTGCTTTCAGCCGCGTTCGCCGATTTTTACGAGTATCAGACGCAGCTTTTATTTGGGAAAATATGAATTATTACTATATCCCATTTTAGATGGTTTGAAATTTTAAAAATAACTTTTTTTTTTAAGGAAAAAAATAAGATCATGTTTGATTTAAGGTGGTGCTCAATGAAATGGAGATGTAAAAAGATGAATGTTGATAATTCAATAAATAAAAAAGTAATATATAATTGGTTAGAGATAAATATGTACATTTGGATGTAACTTTATATCAATAAAAAAAATAATATATTTGTAAGATAAAATATAGAGTAAAATTGGTTTATACATAAATTATTGAAGGGTATTAGTTGTATTTACTGAAGAGTATTACTGATTTACACTAAAGAGTCTTAGTTGTTCGGTGAAAATGAACTAATACTCTTCAGTGTAAACTAGTAATACTCTTTAATAAAAACAACTAATATTTTTCAGTGAAAACAACTAATACTCTTTAGTGATTCATATATAAATCAATTTCACTTTATACATACTCTATTTGTGAATGTATAGGTGTATAGATAGAATTGTATAGCTATGTGGATGGAAATAAGATGTATCCATTTAAAATCAAATTTATCTGCATCCGAATGAGGTCATTCTTAACTAAATATGGCATTAAGTAATAAACTATGGCAAATGCTATAGTGCATCTAAGTGCATATTATGCATTTGTATTTTAAGTTCAGTTTTGACTTCAATTTTGATTTTTTTCAAAATACAGACAAAAACACCAAATTGTATTTTTTTTTACAGTTGGGATATTATAGATACATTTTTTGGGTATTGTTGATGTCTTCTTGGGGTATTGCTGATTTCTACTTGAGATTTTTATTTTCAAAATCCAAGTGCATATCATGCACTCAAGTGCACACTAGAATTACTCATAAACAATATACATTTCACTAAAGCAGAAAGTACTAATATATCCTAATTTTACATCGTTTATTTTAGGATTAATTGTAAAAAAAAAAAATCACGAACTTCATGATTATTATCAATTACAATATGCAGTACTTATTTTTATTCTAATATAATGCACCACCTTTTTAAGTTTTGCAATTTGAAACATCTAATAATATTCTATTAACAATTAAGGGATGTTGTTGCTGAAAATATTACATAAATATCCAGAAGCTAAATTTAAAAAAAAATTTAAAAAAATAATGTCATTAAAATACATTTTTACGTTACATTTCTAAAATTAAAAAATATATTTTAAGGATGTTATTCTCATTCTAAAAAATCATAATTTTTTTTTGGCATCAACATAGTTTTTATTTGGCATATCTGACAACTACGTAATTAAACTACTGATAAAAAATTATCAGATATTTCAAATTGCAAATAAAAAGGTACATATTGCAATTAATAAAAATAATAGGAATAAACTACACTCTCATTAAAACTTGTGTTATTTAAAAGGAGAAGAGTTACTTAGCTTTGGAACATTAGTTGACAAAATAAAATGTTTAATAGCTTTTAAAATAAATATTTTACAGTATTTAAAAGGAGAAGAGTTTCATAGCTTTGAAACATTATTTGACAAAATAAAATGTTTAATAGCCTTTAAAATAAATATTTTACGGCTTATAAATTGTAAAAAAATAAATTGAGACATCCTAACTTATTTTCCACTCTATTTACACCCCATTCGAACTCCCGCCATCCCACACTTGGTCTACCTCAAAAAAAAAAAAAAAAAATATTTTACATTAAAATTTAAAATATTTACTATAAATTATGAAAGATGGTAAAAGTTTTATTAGTCAAACATTCTAATAACTTAAACAATCAACATTTTATAAAATTTTAAAATGTTTGTAATAAATTTAGCCAAATGGCTCTAAGCTCATAAAAAAAAAATACTCCATCCACCCCCATTATTTCCACACTTTCCATATACTTATATTTATTATTGTCACTTCTTTTAGTTTGATAGTGTCAAATAAGATTGCATTTATACATTATGTTTATTATTTTGATGGAATGATAACTTTTATGATAAAGTTAATCTTCCCATAGCAAGTAGGACATTTTATAGAAAATGACACACATCGTATAAATACAATCCTAATTGTGACAAAAAAATAGTAAAAGTGTGAAAATAAAATTGGAGCCTATGTTGTCGAAGCAAAGAATGCAACGACCCTTTCAAAAGGGAGGTGAAAAAAAAGGGGCAACACCAAGTCCATAAAAGAGGCACTAAAATCGATTTTAAGGTCCAGTATAGTACAAGGAAACGAAATATCGTCCAACGACGATTTATAATTTGGTATGTAAGAGAAATATCACTCCATTCATCTTCTACAAAATATCCTTCATTTCATAACTTAAAACAATCACCTCATTCGCAGCAACTACAATTGTTCTAATAGGACATCCAAAAGGCTCGCACCATTCAGACTTACCATATATGCACAACGGAACCGGTTGGTTAGATCAAGATTTCATCCTTCACAAAAACCGGCTAAGACCCCACCGGAGCAACCCCCTTCGCCTTGGCGGCAGCAGTGGCGGCGGCAGCCGCAGCAGCAGCGGCGGCCGACGCAGCTGCATTCGGCGTCGAGGGCGGCGGAGCCGTACTCGTCTGCGTTGCGACCACCTGCTGCTGCGTTTCTCGGGAGTTCAGCTGAGCAAGCATCGCTTTAATCTGGTTCCCGGAAAGCGTCTCTTTCTCGAGCAAAGCGTTCGCGAGAGCGTGAAGCTCGTTGCTGTGTGTGGTGAGGATCGTCTTCGCGTTGTTGTAAGCCCGTTCGAGGAATTCCTTCACTTCCTTCTCGATCAAGAGCCTCGTCTCCGTGCTCATGCTCTTCCCGTTATCGTCGTAGTTATGCGCCACGACCCCCACCTCTTTGCTCATCCCGTACTTCGTAATCATCGCCCTAGCGAGACTCGTCGCTTGCTGGAGATCGTTCGACGCACCCGAGGTCACCTCACTTTCCCCAAAAATGAGCTCCTCCGCGACTCTCCCGCCCATGCAAACGTCGAGACGGGCCAGCATTTGCTTCAGGGAAATGCTCGTCTCATCTTTATCGGGTAATTGGGAGACCATCCCGAGAGCCATTCCACGCGGGACAATAGTTGCTTTGTGCACGGGTAATGCCCCATCCGTGTATATGGCTACGAGAGCATGACCTCCCTCGTGGTAAGCTGTTAACTTACGAGATTCATCGGATATAACTGCCGATTTGCGCTCGCTTCCCATCATGATTTTATCCTTAGCATGCTCTAGATCTTCCATGGTCACTGCTTTGGCGCCATCCATCGCAGCCTTGAGAGCAGCGACGTTCACCAGGTTCGCCAGATCAGCACCGGAAAACCCCGGAGTCCCTCTCGCTATGATCATTAGATCAACGTCCTCTCCCTTGAGAACCTGTGAAAATTAACACGTTTATTAGAAAAAAGTAAATAATAAAAAATAAAAAAAAGGAGTTTTATCAATTCAGGGTCCGAAAGATAGTAAAATTATTTATTTAAGGCCTGAAAGGTTTTTCCTATCGATTCAGGGCCTGAAAGATTAAAAACTATCTATTCAGGACCTGAAAGATAAAACTATTAATTTATTAAGACCGTGTTTGGTCTTTAATAATTTTATTATCCGATAATATTTTTATAAATCATATTTCCAAAAATTAAATATATATTAATTTAATATGATTGAAAAAATAAGAAACAAAATAATTAACAAAAAAATAACAATATATATATATAGATAAAATAAAAATAAAAATAATTATATGTCAAACATAGTCTTAATAATCTTGAGTTTTAAATTGGTAGGTTCTATCTTTCAGGCTCTAGATTGATAGTTTTTTATCTTTCAGGCCTTGAATCGAGAAGAAAAATCTTCTAGGCCTTAAATTGATAATTTTATTATCTTTCAGGTCTTAGATTGATATTATTCCTAAAAAAGAAAAAAAAAAATTCAATCAATTGAAGCTTGAACTTCTAACCTTTGACATGTGAGCTTCCAAGATCTGTCTCCGGCCTTCAACATCAGGATTCGGAACAACAATATGGCGATCAAACCTTCCAGGTCTTACCAGTGCTTTATCCAACGACTCGGGGAAATTAGTTGCGGCAATGACAATAATACCCTCATTTTGTTTGAAGCCATCAAGTTCGACGAGCAACTGGTTTAAAGTCATCTTCATGTACTGCTGATCCTTTGGGTTACGGCTCCCTCCTATGGCATCAATCTCATCGATGAAAATTATACACGGGGACCTCTTTTTGGCAGCAGCAAACAGATCTCTCACTCTACGGGCTCCAACACCGACAAACATTTCTTCAAACTCACTGCCACTGCAAGAAAAAAATGGCACACTAGCTTCTCCAGCTATGGCTCTTGCTAACATAGTTTTCCCAGTGCCAGGGGGGCCAACTAACAGAACACCTTTTGGAAGCTTGCCACCAAGACGTGTGAAGCGCTGTAATGAAAATATAAACATAATGAAATTCATAAACTTGATAACTACTCCCCCCTATTCAAAATAAATGACGTTTTGACCTTTCATGTTCTTTGCAAATTATATGATGTTTAGCACTTTTCAATGTAAATTTAATGCATTTTTTTCCAAATTTGCCCCCATTAAATTATTAAAATATTTAGATAAATGTGTTTTATATTGTAAAAAGGACAACATTTATTAAGGGTAAAATAATAAAATCAAATGTTTTCTTAATATGTGTGCATTAACCGAAAGTGACATATATTGAATAGGAGGAAGTTATTCATTATTTTTAACAATAGGGCCTTGCCTGTTCCTATATACACCCCTTCTCTCGTTAAAGGGTGGAACTCATCAATAATTATGATTATAAGAAAGGCAACTTCATTGAAATGACGTAAACAGAACACGCAAGAACAAGTAGTATATCATACTTCCGAGTGATTACTAGACAAGATATAAAAAGCGTACTCCTATATAATGGACCTGTGATGCAATTACCTTAGGATCACGAAGGTAGTGAACAATTTCTTCCAGCTCAGATTTTGCCTCATCAACTCCCTTCACATCACTGAATTTTGTATTAGATTCCATACTGGGTTGCACTTCTTCGTGTAAACCAAGTCCTAAATAAGAGCAAACAATACTGAGAGATGGCATACACTTTATTAGGTGCAAATGAACCTGGACAAAGAACAATATTTCAGTACCTTTGCCAATTCCTCTATCCTCAATTAGAGCACCAACGCCTGAAATGAGAAGGAAGGCCAAACCCAAAGCACGCACAGTTCGCCATAACTGCTCTTTGAAATGCCCTCCTTCAGCGGTCACCATGTGTATAGGAGCATTTGCAGTACCAAGAATTCCATCTTTTGAAGATCTCCCAACATTCCTAAAAGCTGAAAGAGCTCCAATACTCCCTTCATCCGCTGCTGAGCTAGCAGATCCTGAGATCCATGAAAAGCCGGGAATTAAAACCAAAAACTATGTATCTCAACTGTAGTTAAGAATCGTAAAAGGTTGCTCAGTTGACAAAGCTCTTTCAATAAGAGGCCAGTTTATCAAGCTGATTAGAAAATTTCTGGAAGGTGAAGAAAATTTCTACTTAACTCACCTCTTTGTAACGCCTTAAATAGCTCACTTCCATCAAGCCTATCAACCTTAACCAGAGCTTTTACATATTCAGCAAGAGCTGCTGGATTAGAATGTAATGATGGTTGCCTCTCAAACAATCTTATGACTGCCTCTGGATCATTTCGATGATAGAGCTCCTTAAGATATGCAACATCACTTGATTCCTCCGAGTCACGCAATCTACGTGCTATACTTCCAAAGTAATTTGATCTTCCGAGGCTATTTCTTCCCTCAATACTTAAAAGCTTGTGAACTAGAACAGCAAATTAAATTAAAAAGTAAGATTCATGGGGATGCAAATGATGCTGATTTTGAGTCTATAACAGAAAAAAATGAGTGCATATACATTTATTGAACACAGGCATCTAGCCAACTGCAGTTCCAGCCTTCATAGATAAACTTTCAAGTGACTTCTTGCACTAAAAATGCAAGCTATAATAATAAGGGAAGCAGAAATCATCCAAATATCTCAACAATTACACAATCATCAGTTAGATAATAACCATCAAATCACAATCACTAACTATGATACTATATAAGTATATATTCATCACAAAAGGTAGACTAGACCGAACAACCTCAAATGATTATAATTATAAATAATGATAAAGCAAGCCCTTCTCTACTAAGAAAATACTACAAATTTTACTAGTAAGAATGAATACAATATGAATGCAATCTGATCGAATAAAGACAATCTGAACTTAAGATTATATTACCTACTTAGAATGAGTTGGAAACAAGTGTCTAACAAAGAAGTGGGGTATACCTCCACTTCTAGCATAAGGAGAAGCTCGATATGAATGCTATATATTCATCACAAAAGGTAGACTAGACCGAACAACCTCACTTGATTGTAAATAACGATAAAGCAAGCCCTCCTCTACTAAGAAAATACTAAAATTTTTACTAGTAAGAATGTTTTCAATATGAATGCAATCTGATCTAATAAAGACAATCTGAACTAAGGACTATATTACCTACACATTCCACACTTAGAGTGATGCTATATATTCATAACAAAAGGTGGACTAGACCGAACAACCTCACTTGATTGTAAATAACGATAAAGCAAGCCCTCCTCTACTAAGAAAATACTAGAATTTTTACTAGTAAGAATGAATTCAATATGAATGCAATCTGATCTAATAAAGACAATCTGAACTAAAGACTATATTACCTACACATACCACACTTAGAATGAGTTGGAAACAAGTGTCTAACAAAGAAGTGGGGCATACCTCCATTTCTAGCATAAGGAGAAACTCTATATGGACGAGCAGCCAAACTGCTTAGCTGCCTCAACTGCGACCCCTGAAGCCACAATGTACAGGACATAATACAGTAAGGCAGAAATCATACAGAATCTTGTACCAAATCAATGTGATCAGATGGGCACCTTGATCAAATTCTAAAATAACAAAGCATCAAAGAGCCAAACTACAAATTACTAACGACATTACAAAATTAGAAAGAATTCAAAGAAAACTTCGAAGCGAAACAGAGCTAAAGATAGGTATATAAAGACGCATTATTTCTCCTAAAACCTAACCAAATCAACATTTTGACGATTAAATCAATAAAAATACCCCCAACCTAAATCTTCGAATACAATAAAATTCCACCAATCAAGGCTTCTCGCAGAAACCGTTCAGTTGAGCAAACATTTCTCCTAAACTTACTCTACCCACACCATCACAACCCGCACTTAATGAATTAAATCGTAAAATTAGGGTTTTCGTAACCATACACATTCGCACAATATACCGAAAACAAATGTCCAAAATTCACACAAAAACAAGAAAATACGAACGTATATCGAAAATAAACTAACATAAATACACTCGACAGACCTGATTGATGAGGCGCCTCAACACCATTTTTTCTCAAGAGTGACGAAAGGCGAATGGAGAAACTATATTCGTCTAATAAACTGCCCTAATTTCCCCTTTTTCTCTCTAAAACCTACCTAATTGCTAGCCAAGTCTCGAGTGCCCGAGGTGATCGAAAATGGGGAGGAGAGAGAGAGGGAGAGAGAGTAGGCGAAGAAGCGAGGCGGACAATCTTGATTTTCTTTATCAGAATAGTAAAAATCAGAAAATTATTATCTTGAATTTGGCGTTAATTATAGCAAAAGCTCACTAAATCCTGTGAATTCGCTAAAGTGTGCTGGTAAATGGCGCACCGTGTGCCAATGCGCACCTCTCGGTTTAATTAAATTATTAAAAAATTGTCAATTCCATTTTTTTTTCTTGCATGACAATTTTGTGGATTTTTTTCTGTTATTGGCCCAACCAATTTAGGATAGTTTAAATGAATTTAAATATGTATTTTTGAGTATACCATATGCAAATATTGTACATATATGCGTATATATTTTTTTTATTAAAAAAGTAATATGTAAGCGTAAAAGAATAATTTTGTACATCTAATAATGAAAAAATAAAATAATATAAGACATGACAAAATTAAAATACTAAAATACCAATTAGTGGTAGTAAGTAGGATTTCTGAAAATAAAATCACCCCTTCCTTATGTAAACCCGAGTTCATTGAATCCTTCAAATATCATTGATATATATATATATATTCACTATTATTATTATTATAATGTATAGTAACTAGTATTGTTATGTAAATGAACTATTAGTAGTGTCTAAAAAATTAACTCTTTTGTTATGTAAATGAACTATTACGGTCTAAAAAATTAACTCTTTCGGTAAATACAAGTAAACACAAGACATTTTTAACCAAAGAAAAAAAATAAAAGTCGTTTCTTTATGATTTGAAAAGGTAGGTCAATACATCCCCAAGAAAATTAAAAAGGTGGGTCAATATACCAACAATTATACTGTACTCGAGTAACGACCTAGTAAGTAGTAATAACTAACAACTCAATAAAAGTTGTAAAGAAGAAATAATTTGAGCAATTGGGCCTAAACTGTTAAAGAAAAGGCCCAATCCAAAATACTGGAAGGCCCGTAATAGTTATGGTTTCCGGCCTAATAAGTAGAGGTTACGGGCCACCATAACAGATTTTTGAGTGTGAATGTTATTTTTCCGGCCCAGTTATGGAACTAGTCTTTGGAGTTTGAATGTGTTATTTTTGTGAACTCAAAATCAATACAAATTTATTAATCTGATATAAATTACTAATAACCTGCAGATAAGGAGGTATTTTTAATCACTAATATAGTGAAAATTACTTGTCAAAGTTAAAAGCGTTAAAAGGTTTACAAAAAATGATTATGTCAACTCTAATTGAATTTTGTAAACACCCCCTAAATAATAGAGACTAGAATGTTGGTATAGAAAGCAATAATAATTGCTTTTATTAAACTCCAAAATAATATTTTTTATGGTGCCCATCAATATAAAATACTTGTGAGTTTTAGACACTAGTCAATATAAAATACTTTTTTGCATTTTTATAACAAAAATAAACTCTTGTGAGATGGTCTCATAATAAGATGGCGCTCCATTAATTGAATATATTTGGACTGTATTCACTTTTAAAACACAATTGTATAGAGATATAAGTTGTGATAGTGAATAACACACTTTTGTTCATTTTGTATCTCACGCTTTCCTTAGTTTCTGTTTGCCCTTATATGTATATTATTTTTACCAGATGAATAAACCCAGTTTACCACTATTCCTATAACCGCTTTTCTTTCTTACGATTCTACACCATGAATTCGATTACTTGTTACGAATTCTTCATGGTATCAGTTTCTTAGGTTTAGATTCTGGTTGTTTATTCACCTGGTAAAAATCATATATATATGAGGGTAAACCGAAACTAAGAAAAGCGTGTTATTCACTGTCACAAGTTATATTCTCTATAAATTGGATGGGAGCCCATAAACTCACGAGTCATATAACATACGTAAATGAAATTCTTTTCACGTATGAAACCGTCTGATACAAATTTTTATCCGTATCAAAACGGTAAATGTATTGACATAGAAGGGTCACATGCACGTAAGAAATGTACCCTAGGCTAGAAAAATTGTACAATAATATGATGGTAAGGGAATCTTAGTGATAGCAGGAAACAGGAAAGATCTAAAAGAGGAAGTACCAGCACCAACAGATGTCGTGATTCTTCACCTTCTTCCTTTGAATCAGAAATTTGTGGGGGGATCTCTTCACCTTCCATGTGACCAACAGATTGAGTCATCACACAATGATGCAAACAGAATATTAAACATGTATCTTATTGTTTATTGTCGTATCATTATCCATCCATATGTAAAATATTAATTTTTTGCATTATCTTTTCGACTAATAATAATAATTCATTACTTAATAATGTTGTTTTTGTGTTTGTGTATTGATATTTTATTTCCACTTTAGTGATGGTATAACATTCATATATACCAATGCACGGTGCAATTATACAAATTTATACTTTTCGATTTAAAAACAACTAATACTTATAATTATATTTTAGAGAAATTATATATACCATTTAAAAATACATTTGATAAGTTGCATGGTGCATATATAGAGCTATTATTCGAGTCAAATCGAGTACTTGAAATTCGAGCTCAACTTGAACATTTATCAAGGTGAGAATTCCTCTGCTCCGATAGCATTAACGAGCTGAAATTGAGTTCGACTCGACTCATAAACGAATTTAACATGTCGAGTCGAATGAAATTATAAGAAAATTCTAAATTATCGAGTCTAACTAGTCGAGCTTAAACCGACTCGTTAATAAATTGAGTATTTCATGAGCTCGAGCTCTACTTATTTATCAATATAAATTAGCCGAGTTCGAACTTTAACAAACCAAATCGAATAGAACTCTCAAACAACTTGTTTTTTTTAACCTTTCTAATAGTGTATCTGGTCTACATAAGTTTTTTACTTTGTGAAGTTCTCTGTTATTTTTTATTTTAATATATAAATTAGTAGCTACTTGCATACTTCGATTCATTTTTCTATTTTTCATTAAACTGAGAATTAGAACAATATTATTAATCTCACATATAAATGCTATATAAGTCATTTAATTTCTGTCTAAAATAAATAAAAATAATTAGTGCTATAATTATGAGTAACCCTCTTTTTGTTTTTTCATATATATATACGTTGGATTTAAGTGGCTACGTATCTCAAGTTAAAATTTGGACACAGACATGGAAAATATGCATCCAAATTCCATTAATTCAACATGTGAACCAAAACAAAAATACAAAAAAAATTGGTCCGATCATTGTACTGGTTTCCTAGCCCATAAACACGTGTAATATATGTAGATATCATAACTCTACAATCCTTTACATTATCATCAATTCCTATCATTACCATTCAAAATAACTAATTAAAAATTTATGAGTGTGTATAAAGTTAAATTGGTTCATACATGAATCATTGGAGGTAATTAATTGTTCTCAATAAAGAGTACTCCCTCCGTCCCTTAAAAAAAATTATGTTTTTTGCACATGGTTTAATGCGATATATCGAAGAGTATTACGGGGTTTTTTAGGTTCATTTTTTAGTAAAACGATCATTAATGGAAAATTCGTTTCGCATACTTTGCATAAATGATCATTTTATTAAAAAAAATGGATCTTGGAAAATCTCGTAATACCCTCCGACATATCGCATTAAATCACATGCAAAAAAACAGTACTATTTTTCAGGGACGGATGTAGTATTAATTGTTTTCAATAAACAACTAAAACTCTTCAGTCAGTGCAAAAAATATTTTTTTTAAAAAAATAACTGATACTCTTTAATTATAAAAATAATTAATACATTTCAATTATTCTTGTATGGATTTTCACACTGTACTTTATCAAAATTTAAAACCATGGATACAAATAGGACAATATAATTGCAATTATCAGTATCAATTGTTCCAATTAAAAAAAAAAGGTTCTTAAATAGGAACTTAGAAAAAGTTACAAAATACAACAAAACACAACAAATAAGCAAGGAGAGGAGGATTAATCATTAATTAATCACATACATATCAACTTTGCCATGGCGAGTGATTTTGACTTTGATGATCAAACGACGTCGAAGACCCCATTTGATCAAAACCAGCCATGTTACTAAAATCCCTATGAGGGAAACCTCTCAACCCTAAAAAGTCCCTCGTCAACCCATCGCCACCGCCGCCGGCGCCACCACCCCGGCCACCGCCGCCTCCGCCGCCGCATTCTTGAAAGGTAGGAATATTATTCCTCTTCAAAATCCCATTGAAGCTATCCTGGTCGAAAGCCAAAGAAGAGCCATCAAATCCGCCGCTAGTAGAAGGATTAGAAGAAGAGCCCACCACGTTGTTGATATCATGAAACTGGTCAATGCACCCGGAGGTGAGATTAGCAAGCTTGTTCCCATATGACGCCAACCCATGCAAAAACCCTGTTCCCATCTCGTCACGTGACGGCAATGCGCCAGCTGTACCGGTCGAGGTAGTAGTAGCACAGAACCCCGGTGCACCCACGTGATGGTGGGCCCTACCACCCCCCGCGCACATCAAATTCTCGCTCATTGTCACCCCCATTTGTGCCGCTTTCTGCAGCAATGCCGTCGCGGACATAAACGACGTCGTTGTCGAGAAGTTCGGGTTCGGGGATTCGAATGGGCCCGGGGGACCGGTCGAACCGGCCGGTTCGGAGGAGAGCCAGGCCGGGAGGGCGAAATTGTGGGGCTCTTGTTTTAAGGGGAGGTGGAAATTAGGGGCTGTTTGGGAGGATAAAAGCGGGTTTTGTGTCATTGATCTTGAGCTTTCTTCGGCTAAGGCGTCGCAGAAGGCTCGGTGAGTAATAAAACTGTCCCGCCTGGGAAAATAACAAGCGGAAACAAACACGGACTAAACAACAAAAACAAATAACAAACTATGTATGGTATGTATGCATGTATCATATTTACATATCATGATGGTTCTTCAAATTGGTCTACTGTTTAGTCATCATTTCTGTTCTAAACTTTTTTTTTATGTGTCCCTCTCTCTCACACAGTGCACACAGTGAGATAATCGTCAACTCTTTTTTGTGTTTTTTTCATCATTTTTTTTCCTAGCGACAGAAGGGGTTCTAGATAGGAAACAAATAAGTGAATTTCGCTGTTTTCTATGCTTCATTTGCTTTTTCTCAGAAAAAGCACCTGCAAATATTAGCAACTTTATTCATCTCCTTCTTAAAAAAAAAAAATAGTAGAATTTAAATTCAATCCAACACATCAACAGTAACATTGTTAATTTTGGAAATTGGGATATGATTGATTTCATGATACATTAAATCTGATGCTAAATGCAGAATTTTGTGTAAAATTGAACTTTTTTTAAACCCAATTTCAATTTAATTTTAAGTATACTCTAACGTATATTTAAAATTAAACTAAATTGCAATTTTTTCAATTTAATTTTAAGTATACTCCAATCCATTTAGAAATAAGTAAAAGTTAGAGATTATGTATAGATTGAAATTGGTTCATTCATGAATCATTGAAAGGTACTAGTTGTTTTATTAAAGAATATTAGTTGTTTTCACTGAAAGGTTTTAGTTTGTTTTCACTGAACAACTAATATTCTTTAAATATTCTTTAATGATTCATATAAGAACCAGTTTCGATTGAACGGTGACGAGATGATTCATATTTTCACTGAACAACTAATGATTCATATTTTGTCAAAATTAAATTGAAATTGCACCAATTGCATATGATGCAAACAAATGTACGTGACGAGATGATAATATAGCTAAATTAAATGGAAAAAAATGACTTAGATTTGTGACATACCTGGAAAAGAGGGTACCACAATCACATCTATATTCACGAGTACCACAAATCTTGGAATGTGCCTTCCAATCCGATTGAACGGCGTAACGCTTTGAGCATTTCTCACATTTCCATTTTTTTTCACCATGTTTTCGGGAAAAATGTTTTTTTATGCCCGTTAAATCTCCCAACGCTCTCGAAGGGTCGTGATGCACGCAGCTCGGCTCGGGGCACACGTAAACTTTCTTTTTTACGACTTCCATCTTGTTTCTTTGCTTAAGCTTCCAAGGCAAATTGTGCCCTCGTCTGTGCAATTGCAAGTTCTGGTCCCTCTGAAACCCCTTGTTGCACACCTCGCATACGAATCTGTTCGTCGCCATTAGCGCCCGAGGGGATAATGCAACCACCTCCGAATCGGGATCTGGATTAGAAAGTCGATAATTAATTAATCGATCTGAACTGGTCCAGTCATTATAGCTTCTCTAGCTAAAAATCTCGAAAAAATTCAATTTCGCTATAGTGGGTGTACACATAATTCAAGAAAAAATAATTTAATTCCTCATTTTCATCGAATTAATTCGATTTTTGCTACTAGGGATTCAACTTCCAATTAATTAAACTCCAAATCAAGGAGTTGAAT
Source organism: Ballota nigra (assembly GCA_947034835.1). Lineage (NCBI taxonomy): Eukaryota > Viridiplantae > Streptophyta > Magnoliopsida > Lamiales > Lamiaceae > Ballota > Ballota nigra. The sequence continues at coordinate 137,496,557 of OX344720.1, forward strand.
TGTTTTTATAGGCAAAAGAATTTCTGCATAAAGATGTGAAATCAATTCATTTATTTTATTTTCCTAACATGCACTGACTCTAATATCCTGAAAGAATTTCATCTTATCTAAAAATTCAAACTTGTGAAAAGATGTGAAATCATTTCATTTATTTAATTTCCCCGACAATAGGGAATTTGTATTATTAACCACAAATTGGATATATGTACCACAAAAAAGATTAACTAAAAACCCTTAAAGAATTTTATCTTATCTAAAAGTTCAAACATGTAGAAAGATGTGAAATCAATTCATTTATTTAATTTCCCAGAAAATGTGTATTATTAACCACAAATTACATATGTATCACAAAAAAAAAAATTAAGATTTGGATTTTACCAGGATTTCCAGGGAGATTTCTTCTCTTCTTAGAAGGGGGTTGAGCCTGATTATACTGAGGATTCTGATGTGGATTTGTAGCCATCTGATCAGTTATGGAAGTCATGCTTGCTTCATTCGATATTGCAGAAGTTAAATTTGACAAACTGTCATCAACTGATCCCATGCCCCCTTGTAACATTATTTCTCAATCTGCCATAATTATAAATATAAATAATTATCAACAAAAAGTTATATAATTTTCTTTTTTGGGATAAAGAATATCAGCTTTATTTGCTTTTGGAGCAAATATTTTATCTGCACAGAAACCCTAAATATAGAAAAAGGTTCACAAAAAGTGAAGATTGATGAAACAGGTCAACTTTGGGAGATGATGAGTTTATTCCTCCCAAACAAACCCTAAAAAAGATGACAAAGATTAAGAAGAAGTGTATATATAGCATAGAAAGAAGGCAAAAGAATAGTACTATAAAGTTGGTTTTCAGTCCAAAAATTGTGTAGCTTTATCAATAAAAACATCACCTGAATAGCTGCTAAAACCAACAAGATTCGGTAGAAGCCATACATATGAGAACAGGAGAGAGAGGGAGAAGGGGGGAAGAGAGAGAGAGAGATGTGGATGAGAAATTGTAGGTGTTATTATTTTTAGTTCTTCATCCCCATCAAAAACCATAGGCCAAGCATACAGGCCTTTCTGACGTTGCACTTTGTCTTTTCCTTTGTCTTTTAACCACCTTCAATAATTGCAATTTCTGCTTTTTAATTTCTTTTTCTTTCTTACTAGTAACTAAATTAAAATCACCCCTTTACTCAATTGATTATGGGGTCTAAGCGACTGCTTCACATCCTCAATCACGTGATTCAATTCGCTTGTGAGTGTTGTAGGGGTTAGCGGGCCACCGAGCCGAATTTTTTTTGGTCTTTAGAGTAAAAATCGAGTTTGATGGACTTTAGAATTACGGTCCCATTCCCCTGTGTATATTCATCTGATTCATTTTAATTTTATTATTACAGAATTTCGCTTAGTCAATTTTTGACCTATGAATCACGGATTCTTTTAGAAATATTATAATTCAGTATCAGATTCGCACCCGCCCCTTAAAAAGGTTGCGATTCTTAAATTCACGAATTTGATTGCCACGTGACGAATTCAACTAACGGATACTCGAATCTCTCTCGCAAATCCTACTTATTGAACATTAAATATGTTATTTCAATTGAATTTTATGGTATAATATAATTTAATTTGACAGTGTGACGCTCGTTTTAGATTGAATTCATTGTTATGACGCATGTATTGGACTAACGGAACTTGAATTGATGTTTGATTACTTTTTTTTTTTTTAAAAAGGTAATCAATTACAATAGTTTCCTAACATAATCAATTACAATAGTTTCTTCGACCACCGGGTACATGGCAACATCTTTTCATCTCGCTGTAGACCGGAACCGCAATCACCACAAGAGGGGGACCACCCGAACCCGCAACTCCGAACCACAACCGGAACCGCAACCACCACAAGATTACTTAATTACATTAAATTATTGAATATCTTAAGTTTTGGATTAGAGAAAATGTGAATTATATACCTTTGATTTACAAAATTAAAAAAAAAAGGTATAATATATAATAAAATATAAATAAGCAAACATATCCTTAACGAATCACATCCTTTTTTTTTTTTTTAAATTCGTATTCTCGAACTCGTATCATATCGCTCCCGCATTCCCGCTGCCGTACTTGTGCAACATAATTCTTGACGTATTAATTGGGTCAACAAAACTTGTACTTTTTTTAATATTTTGTTTCCTATTATTTATTCTTAATTGAATATCTATGCCTAACACTTAGTACTAGTAATTAAATTTGCGACAAACACATATCCGTCGCAAAATTTATGATTTGCATACCACCAAAAACAATTGGCTGCAACTCGAGTGTCCCAAAAATTTGTAGTCCATTGCAAATTTCCATCTTTTTTGTAGTGCGATGTTGTTGCTTAAGTACTAGATTTACTGTTGTGCATCATGTCCTGAACAATGGTAAACGTACATATTAATCATCAAATTGCAGGAAAAACTGGATGATTTGATTTACGGTGCTGTAATATTTAATGTAGGGGGACATTCATTCATTCACATGATTGATTTAGCAGAATATATATGTACACGTATGATTAAAATTTAAATTTAAATTTAAATCCGAATAGTAGCATATGGGGACATGCACTCACGGATTAAAGCTGAGGAAATATTCTTTCTGCTCAGTGATCGATGAATTCATTGAAATTTGAATTGATATAATACTCCTACATAATAGAGAAATGAATACATCAGTTGAATATGTTGGGTTAAATAAGATTTGAAAAAAAAAAAACAATAAAATTAGTATACCAAGTTTTATTTAATTACTTATCTCGACACTAATAGCTGAATCAAATAATTAAATTTAAAGAGTTTTATAAAACTATAGTAAAATTATTAATTTAATTTTTTTTAATATCGATTTAGAGTTTAAAAGATACAAAATTATCAAGAGTAGTTCTAGTATGCACTTGGATTTTGAAAAAAAATATCTCAAATAGAAATCAGTAATACCCCAAGAAGTAATCAATAATACATCAAGAATACATCATTAATACCACAAAAAGGCATTAGTAATACCCCATTTGCAAAAAAATTCACAAATCGGTGTGTTTATGTGTATTTTGAAAAAAATCAAAATTAAAGTCAAAATTGAGCTTAAATTCAAGTGTATGCTATGCACTTGGATGCACCCTAAAATTTGCCAACTATCAATTCAAGACCTCAAAAATAGAAATTGTTAATTTAGGATTCACTTATTTAACATCATATTTGACCTATTATAATTTCTAGTTATGCAATTATATTTTTATAAATTATAATTTCAAAAATAAAAAACATATTCACTGGAAAATATAAGAAAAGAAAATAATAATGGACTTAGTATTTTTTAATATTAAATCAATAGGTTTTATCATTCACATCCTGAATTAATAGTTTATAATATTTCAGGTATTAAATCGATAAAAAAAATCCAGACCTTAATAATAATAGTTTTACCATCTTTCCGATCCTGAATTTAGCATTATTCAATTTTTGTATATATATATATTTTTTATATATAGTTATAATAAAAAAAAATCCAGTCGAATACAAGTTAAATGTGGTGCTCGTCATCTTTTACACGCGCCCACGCACAAAAACGTACTGCATTGCCCATTTGAGTGACCTCGTCAGGTAACTTTCATTTCAGAATGTTGCCAAAATCTTGTTACAGCAAAAATAAATTCCTTAAATTATGATTCCTTTTGAAAGTGCAAGCATTTGTGTATTTTTATGCTATTATTTTTTAGCTAATAATTGAGAGCCAGCCTAATGTTATTCTTTTGAGTAGGGGTGGGCATTCGGTTTCGGGTACCCGATCCGAATCCGGAAAAAAAAAAACAATCGGTTCAGTTTTTTTAATTATAAAACCCGAATTTCGGGTTACCCGAACCCGATATATATAATCGGATTCGGATTCGAGTTCGGGAATTAAATGTCTACCAAAAAAATCCGATCGGGTTACCCGAAATTACACATATAATTTAATATATTTATTTATGTTAATTATAATAATATATATATTTTGATGTTTCATGGTTGCAATTCAGTGTTTGGTGAATGAAGAATGAAGTTAAGTATTGGTGTTTCATGTGTTGGTGAACGAATCTAATCGTAAGGATTAGTGGCTGTTTTAATCCGTTTTTACGTCACCAATCAATAACGTGTGATTGATTACCACCGTAAATGGTAAACCGGGGTATGAACTTATCGAATTTGTAAATTCGATAGTCGAAATTGGACTTATTTCGTGTATGTGTGAGTTTGGGTGTGTTTGTGTGTATTTTTTGTCTGAAATTCGAAAATTATATAAATAAGCTGGAGAACAACTATTTATAGAGGCTAGCAAGCATGAGGTGCTACTGACCCTTGGTCTCCCTAGCTTGCATGCCTGACATGTGTCCTTTAACCTTAGTTTGACCTTATCTAAGCTGAATCTTAGTTACAAAGTCTTCTTTTGGGCCTTATCTCGGACTCATTGTTGTTCGCCTAGGTCGGCTTGACTGATCTTGATGACCTTTCAACTGAAAGTTGTTCGCCTCTTGAGGGTGTACTTTGGAAGTTGTTCGCCTTATGGCTTTGTTCAGCTTGGCTTTGGGATCTTTGTCCTTTGTTTACTTGTACACACTTCTTTGGCTGTTTGTTGTATCATAGTTTGACCAAGTTGATCGTCATTGATGACTTCACAGTTGGCTCATTCTTGGTCTCGGGTCTTAATACCTGTTCGCCCATTAATTGTTCGTCGGGGGAGTTGTTCGCCACTTCATACACCTTCCAGATTGGTTAATGCACCCGAATCGTGATTTTCTTTGTTTAGACTTCAATAATTATTCGCTCCATATTTAGATGATGTTCGCCTATCAACATTATGGTTGCAATTTCAATATTTGATGAGTGGAGGATGAAGTTCAAGTGTAGTTATGTTTGCTCGTTCATTCATGCCCTGATGCCTCGATGAGTCATGAGTGGAGAAAGAAGTTTGTTACAATTTTAGTTGGAGTTGATGCTTTAATAGACTATTTGTATTAAGTATTAAATATTCATTTTTTTTGTTGTATTTGCTCGACTTTGGTAATTGGTATTGAAAACCTATTTAGTAACTTTTTAAAGTTGTTTATGTTATTGTTTGGTGAAATAGGATCATTTGTTATATTTGATGAATGAAATGACTTTGTGAGGTAGTATATTATGTTTGAACGTTTAAACAGGAAAAATGAACAAAAAAATTCGGGTTACCCGCATTGGGTACCCGAAAAATCGGGTAACCCAAAAAATTTGGGTCGGGTTCTGATAATGTAAGTTCAAACCTGAAATTTTTGGTAGCCGAACCGAAAAATCCGAACCCGCAAAACCCGACCCGATGCCCACCCATACTTTTGAGTTTTAACTGAAGCCTTAATATTTTTTTTTTTTAAAAGGAAAAAGTTAATTTTCTTTTTGACAAAAAAAGAAATTTTTGGTGTACTGGGTACTACATCCGTCTCAACTCTATCTTCATATTTACGTGAACACACATATTAAAAAGAAATTATTTTATTGAGTATTCAACCGATAAGAATGGGTGTTTTTACGTTTTAGTGTATAAATTCTTTAAGACACATTTTCATATACACCTGGTGCACGATGCACTCACTCAACAGTTGAAATATATTAAAAAGTGAATTCATTAAAAAGTGTGGTTAGATTACACTGAAAAGTTTATGTTGAAAATCGATTTGCAATGTAAACTTTTTAGTGTAATCTAATCTAACTATATTTTTCAGTGTAAACAGTTTCAACTATTGAGTGAGTGCATCATGCACCAAGTATATAAGAAAATTATTCATGGGTTAAATATGAATATCTATATTGACTATTGAGATGGACCCCATATCCTACTTCTAATTTTTTACATTGTATTTTAAAATAATCGCATTAACATCATTAAAAGATACTTCTTCTGTCCTATAATTGTTTGCATACTTTCCTTATTCGTTCGTCCCACAATTGTTTGCACACCCATAAAAGGAAATATTTTTATAAACTCCACCCTCACAATATTCATATATTTACAGAAATTGTCATTACTTTTTACCTTTTGGGCCCACAATACACTCAATTCAATCACTTTCTCCACTTTATACCCCACAAAATACTATTCATTACACTTTTGTCTTAAAAGTTGTGCCCAAACAATGGTGCAAATACTTGTGGGACGGAGGGAGTAATGAATTACAAATTGAGTTAACAATAGTCCGATAAATAATACTCCCTCCGTCCAATATTAGTAGGCCTACTAATATTGGACGGAGGTTTAAAATAACTGCCCAAAAAGTAGGCCTACTAATATTGGACGGAGGGAGTATTATGTTTATTTTTTTCATTCCATATTTTATTATATTATATTATTTCGAGTCCCGGTGCATGTGATTTGTAATCTTCAAAAATTGTGGCCATCTCTATCTCACTGTTTACTCAATTTACGCATTTGCCCTTTTGAAATGGGTCGAAGAGATAAGAACCCGAAATCCGCATGTTTTTCCACGTGTCGTCAACCCATTCTGTCCATTCGACCCGATTGAGTTATTTTTATATTGTTTTAAGGAACATATATTATTTATTTTATTCAAGCAATCACGACACTATATCTACGTAAATAGTCATTTTCTATTTTTATTATCTATTCGTAACAATGTTATTTGTTGGTTATTGAAATATTATTTAAAAGGCAAAGTATAGATTGAAAATAGTTCATATATGAATCATTGAAAAATATTAGTTATTTTCACTAAAAAATATTAGTTGTTTTCACTGAAAAATATTAATGATTTATACTGAAAAGTTTTAGTTGTTCAGTGAAAACAAACTAAAACTCTTCAATAAAAATAACCAATATCTTGCAATGAAAACAACTAATACTGTTTAATGAGTCATGTATGAACCAATTTTATTCTATACATACTATATTTAAAAAAAAAGTGTATATATAAGATTTGCACTCGTAATTTTCTGTCACCACGGCCATTATAACACCACAAAATCTTGGTTTTTTTTTTTTTTTTTTAAACTCGTAAAGAGTAAAGTATGGAAGTTGGAGATTCTTTTTTTCCAAGAACTAGGCCAATTAAGTACATCAATTAATTTAAATTAAAAGCAAGATTGATTGAGAAAAATGCCAAGTTTAAGTATCAAACAAAAGAACGTGACTAGCTATGGAGCGATGCTGTCTCTGTTGAATCATGTTCTCAATAAGTTGAGATTATGAATATATTCTCTTAGGATTAGAAAAATTATAGTTTATAAGTTTTCATTTGTCATTTTACATATTGCAATCCACGCCCTAATATTTTATTTTATTTTATTTCCACTCTTTCAAATTTCCATTGCGCGTGGGCCTGCAATTTCTAATTGGGAAAGTGATGTTGACAAGAAAATTCTGATAAATACTAAAAAAATCATTATGTATCAAAACTAATCATCAATTTCCACATACCCATAAAAATATCTCTAGATCTATCTATCTCTTGTTAGGAAAATGTGAGTTTAATTTGAACTTTTTATACGGAGGTAAAATTATCGTAGAAGAATTATGAATCATTTTAGGCGTTTTTTTATATCAAACTATATTAAAGTATTGAATATTTTGGGTTAGAAGTATCAATAATCACTCCAGGAGTATTTAATCTTGGTCGGTTGTATTATATTATAATTGTTGTAAATTTTTCTTAATTATATGAATAATGGAGTGTCCTTTTATTTTCATACCATAAATACAAATATTCATTTGGGCTTCATAGGTTCCTAGAAACCTCTATGCACGTGTATAAATAGGTGATATGTCACCTTCATTTGTACAAGTGAGTGAAGAAAATAGTGAAAATATGCTGGCTTGGTACGCCGCCAGACGTAGTCATTATTGACGATTTGGGTAAACAAATTTGCATTCTTGCCGTTTGTTTTATTTCTTTTATAACAAATTAATGATACTCCTAATGAAAACTTACTTTGTTTAAATATATTATAAATCATTTTTATATAAAACTTACTCATCATTTTAAGATTACGTTTGGACTGAATTTTGTTTAATGCAAGTACTTAAAATAAAATAATTTCAGGCCATTAATTAAAGTATTGGGGCCAAATTTTTGTGTTTCCCAAATAAAATAAAATAACTTGATTTGAGTTTCCCAAATTTTTGGAGCTTGAAATTCACTGTAATACTTTATTTTGAATTAAATGTCGTTTATGAAGATTTAAGTGATGAACATTGTTGAATTTGTAAACACTGATGGGTCAAAAATATTTTAAATTTCTGAACTCGTGTGTGGAAAATTATTTGTCCTAAATCTTCTAGACTTCTTGGCCTAATTTGTTGGGTTGGACCACTTGATGGAGTACGTATATTTGCCTTCGGCATAGTTTGATTTATCGGGTTTTAGAGTTCGCAAAGGAATCTTTTGTTAATACAATTCCACCTAAAAAAAATGTTCGAAAAATAATTTTGTAAAATTTAACAATTTTTGGAATATTTTTTCGAAAATGTGTAATTTTTCAATTTTCTAAAAAAAAATTCGAACATATTTTTTGGTAGTGTATCAACAAAGAGAAGGATTGCATTTAAACTTAGGCCTTTTAGAGATTTCAATTGGGATCCTTATTTAATTTGTTAGGCCTCAAAGACATAATTTAGGCCACGGTTATTAGCACTACCTTTTTAATATATACACTACCCAGATTAAAACACTATCAACTGGATGAATGCACTACCGCCAATTTTTGTCCCATCTTTAAAACCCTAATTCATCTGCCCAGCCCCTAAAATACACTACCCATTTCTCTCACCCTCTCCTTCTTTCATTCACCGGCCAACTTCTTCTTCTCCAAGCCACCATCTTCATTTTTCTCCACCCCGCCCCGACCCACCCCTCCTCCCCACCCCACACTCTTACCCTTCAAAACCACTAACCGTGCAACCCCATCTCAGCACCTAGCGCACACACTAACTCCACCTCCAAAGTCAACCACCCACTCCAGCCCCACCTCCGACGTCGGCAGCCAGCCTCAACCCCGACCTCCAACGCGACATCCAACATAAGTTCACTCCATCTTCACTTCCAATTTTTTTTTAGATCGGCAAGAAAATTGTCTTTCTTTCAGACTTGATTTTTCTTTTCCGAAAATATAAATAATTTTCGATGTTTTATTTCGAAAAAATCGTCTATTTTCGATTTCTTTTCCCGAAATTTTGAAACTTTTCGAAATTTAATTTTTTTCCCGAAATGTTGGTATATTTTAGAATATTTTTTTCGAAATTTGACTATTTTTTCGAATTTATTTTCTAAGAATTTTTCACTTTTTTTTTTTTAGGGATTCTTAATTTCTTTTATAATATTTGCTTATTTTCATTTCATGGAGTCTGAATTTTTTGGATATATTACAGTGCAGTATTCACAGTGTTTTCGATGGTGAGCTTTGTGCTGTGGCGGAAGTGGCCGCCATGTTTGGTTAGGTTGGACGCCAGATAACAATGAAACTGGGTAGTGTATTTATTACGGGTATTTTGAGTGGGATACATAAAAGGGTCTTTTTGGTATTTCATATCTATAACTTAAGAAATAAAATATGTGGGTAGCCTCTTTATTATAGAGGCTAGTGCAAATAACCTGGACCCTTAATTTATGTCTAATTATTTGATGGACTTATTAATTTATCATTAAAGTTATTAATTTTCAAATGTTGTGTAATTGATGTTACTATATATTTAAATATTAATTTATTTATTTTTTTGTTTCTCTGAAGAGTATTAATTGTTTTTATTGAAAAATATTATTGGTTTACACCGAAGAGTTTTAGTTTATTTTCATTGAACAACTTAGACTCTTTAGTGTAAATCAGTAATACTCTTCAGAAAATACAACTAATATTCTTCAATGAAAACAACTAATGTAATTCATGTATAAACCAGTTTCACTCTATACTTTGTCCTAAAATTTATTTAGTACCACTGCCTATTTATTTTACTGTGATTTTAGGTACTAATATTTGGATCTTTTTTTAAAATTATTTTACTGTGATTTTAGGTACTAATATTTCAGTAAAGCCCTAAATCGTCTGCTGCTTTTCTCTTTTCCTCAAGGTAATCTGTTATTTGAATTCTGGTATCCGTATCTACTTATTGTAAATATATTTGGAGAACTGTAGATTCGATTTACATGCTTGAATCCGCATCGAATGACTAGAAATAATGTGAAAACTGTATATGTTCTGCCGAAATCATGGGTTTTGATAATGATTTTTAGTCAATCAGTCGTTCTATCTGTGTGAATCACTTTAGGAGCCTAATTGGCTGATGGAGAGAACATTTTTTTTGTTTGTTAATTGTATCAGTAGGTTAATAATTGAGTAAAAATGGGGATCATTGAAAGAATTAAAGAAATTGAGTTCGTACTCAGAAGAATAAAGCTACAGAAGATGCCTGTATGTCCTTCATTTAAGAATAGTTGCTCATTTCAGTCTGAACTTCTGTGGCCTGGTCGACCAATTTTTATTGTGAGAAAGGCATTTTTGTCATCTTGAGGGTATTAATTATAAGAAAATAGGGAGTGACATTTTTCACAAGCTGTTTTTCTTTTTTTAGTAGCATCTTCTTAATTCCGTATTTGATTAGTATGTATCGGCAAATTTATGTATATATGGTGAATAGTAGGTGTGATTGATGATATAGAGTGGTTTGTAGGGTGTTAACGAAAATAGAGGGAATCGCCTCTGGGAGGGGCGAGTTTCCCTTTTTTTTTTTTTTTTTTTTTTTTAGGTCGCCGTTGGTAGGGGCGATTTTAATTTTTTTTTTTATTTTTTTTTTAGTTCGCCGTTGGGAGGGGCGATTTTAAATTTTTTTTTAATTTTTTTTTTAGTTCGCCGTTGGGAGGGGCGAGTTCATTTATTTTTTTTATTTTTTTTTTAGTTCGCCGTTGGGAGAGGCGTGTTTGTTCCATGATTATTTAAAATAGGTGTGTATTTGAGTTGATTTTAGTAATTATTGTTCAATGATTATGTGATGATTATTCAATGATATATTATAACTAAACCCTAATTGTTAGTGGAGATAAATATAATTGTGTATTGAAATTGGTTTATATTTATACTATCTTTAAAAAAAAATTATAAACTATTTCATAAAAATTGAAAATTATTTCAAACACTAAATAATATTTTTAAGTAATAAATGTAAAATGTAAAAAAAAATGACATTTATAATAATAGTACCAATACAATTAGCGATGGCCCAATCGACCACCCGTTCCACATTGCGGCGGACGTCTTTCACGATAATTACGACGAGGTTGTTGTTCATGTTGGCTTGGTCCGGGCTCCTCTCCGTATGTGTCCGCATATGGTATAGGCGTTGAACTGTAAACTGGGCGTTGTGCGAATTGAGGTCGATGTTGATAATAGGTACTCATATTAATACCCGTATTTAATATGTCAGTAAATGAACCAGGCCATGATGTAAGAAGATCTGTCACAGATTTAGTTAATTTAGATCAATAATATATATATATATTAAAATATATATTATTTATAAGTTGATATTATATACCTGGTTCATTATAAGGTGTCTGAAAACTGGGTTGAGGTATCTCCTGTTGCAACGTCGATGTAGAAGCAGGCTGGGGTACCCCCTCAACGCTTGCCCAACCAACTATCAAGTTAACAATAACATATCATAAGTAAATAAACATAATCTTTAAAAAATATTATTAAGGGTTATGTGTAACTTTCATACCATTTCCAGCAGGATGTGCGTAAGCTCCAAATCCAAATGAGGGCAACTCATAACTTGTGTGAGGCGTAGGCTGAGGTGGCCACTCATTTGATTGCCGAGCATCTATCAAATTAATAGAAATATACATAAACAAGTAAATATAATTTCTTGAATATTTTTAATTTATTATTGTAACTTTGATAATATTGAATTACACACCGTATGCAGTTGGTGTGTTGCCCAAAATTCGAGACGCTCCATACTGTTGGCCCATCGATGTAGAAGCATCTGTAACATGTTATAAAAATATTTAATAATTAAATAAATATAAACCAAAGGAATATCATATTTACAAGTGTAATTCCGTAAATTGCATACCATTTCCAGCAGTATGTTGTGTGCGGGGCGCTGATTGAGGAACTCGGTATTGAGTACCTTGTCGGGGAAAAGGGGAATCTGATGGCACTGCCGAGGAATGTCTTCTTCGACTCGCAGACGTTGAAGGACCTTCATCGCCGTCACGCTCTACAGACCTCCTTCTTGTTTGTCCTCTACTTGTTTCCCCGACTTCTACGTTTTCAACTGAGGCTCGTGGATGTTCAAGATAAGTAGGAGATTCAATAATAGGCTCCACTTGAGTGATGAAATTCTCAGCTGTTTCTAAAAATTCCACCATTGATGGTCTATTATCAATGTGAGCCCGTCGTTTACTGATTTTAAATTTTCGAAACCAGCTTACCTGTAACAAAAAAATAATAGAATGTTATTCATATTTCAAACATCAAAAATCAATATATAATTAAATTTGTGATATATAATTTACCAAAACATCACTGGCAGATGTTCTTGGTGGTTGGAAGCCTCGGACCGGTGCTGCAGTATACTCCTCTGGTGAAATCAATCGTCGTGTAATGTCATAGTACCACTGCATATAGTCTTCCGTGACCGGATCACCCCCGTTGATAGGCGTGCAAGGCATGAATGGTTGCCTGCTTCTCCAATATCTAATCCATTTGTCATGCTTGGTCGTCCAATCAAAGCCGGTTCTCCCCTGGCGGTTATACTCATGCAAGCTCTGGTCCCTTTCCTCTACATGACTTGGAATGTTTTGGACCATTCCAAATTGTCTGAGCACCCTATTCGGATAGTGAAGCTCCACTATCCAAATATTGATCAATGGACATTGCGACCTCCAATTTAAGGTCCAACAACGAGGTTCGAGATTCCTGATCTCCTCAGCGTCCACATCATAGGGATCCCAAATAAACTGTAAAGACACACACAAAACATTAATATCAATATTCTCAAAAAATAATTTATATTAGTTTGAATCATTATAATAATAACTTACTTGACCATTAGACAAACGCTCAAATATGTCGCGATATACACGAATTGAAAACCTCGTGCTGTCAATATGACTGTGATAATGTATCCACCTATAGTAGGTAAAAAAATAAGTATGTATATCCAAACGAATTATAGATAAATGTGTCTATAGAAAAATACCTAGCTCCATACGGTGGAGGCCCCAAATTACGACCATCTACACTTATCTGCCCTTGTTGGAGCATCGGATGTGCGTTCGATGGTTGGATCGTTTTTATCCTTGACCATGCCCATATCTGTTGTTCAATGATAAATTTATTTCAATGTACAATTAATCAATGAAATATTTAAAAGTAATTTAAATTAACCAAGAATTACCTGCAACAAGCATAATGGTCCAGCGATGCTCTTGCATTTATAGTTGCAAGCCATACAGAGTTCGCGATATAAACTCGCTAACACAGCACTTCCCCAGCTGTATTCCCCGACTGTATTCACGTCCCGCAGAAAATACAGATAGACTAATGGGACAGCATTTCGAGAATGGTCAGGCATCATTGTAGTTCCCAGGAGTAAAAGTGCACACCCCCGTGCATATTGATCAACGACCTCATGTGGTGTATAGTCATCAATATCAACAGAATGTCTCACCAATTCGTTTAGGGAAGTCAATTTGATCGCACTATTGCCCCTCATATCATCTTGTTGTATGGTGATGCCCATCAACTCTTCACACAAGCTTTTCCACTGATCAAAGTTATTATATTCATCTCGCCGTATAATGGGCTCTCCTTCTATCGGTAAACCCCATAAAATGGCAACATCTTGCAATGTGACGGTCGCCTCTCCGACGGGGAAATGGAACGTATGCGTCTCTCGACGCCATCTCTCCACTAATGCAGTGATAAGATGACGATCGAGTCTGAATGTCCCACAACGAAGGGGACCGTAAAAACCCATCGTCTTGAGTCTGTCCACCACACGAGAATGGAGTGCGATTTTATAAGGATTTGGGTCTTCTAGTCTAAATGTCCAGAATGGCCCATCACCTCCATTGTATGTACTTAGCACTGTCTCGCTTGTTTTCCTATTAATATAATCTAGCCTCGACCGATGGGTTTGTTGCATGGTGAGTACAGATCTGTTCTTCGGTCCATATAACAGTGCCTCTCTATCAGAATTCATCTATAATTCAAACATTCAAATAGATGTATTAGAATTAACACAAATCATACACATAAAACATAAAGCTCAAACACATAAAGGATAATGTATATGAAATTATTCAACATTATTGTCAACATTATTGTCAACATTTTAATTCAATCCTACAAACTAATTTTATTCAACATTTTGATAACATTTTGACAATATTTTGATAGCATTTTGATAGCTCATAGGGATTTACAACATCAATGTGAAGGACCAGCTCTATCTTGTGCTTGGTACTGTTGTCTAGCGCGGGTTTGGGCCCAATCCATTTCATTATGAATCCTGGACGTCACATCCCGACCACGACGCCTTATCCTGCGATCTGGATTATGTCTCAACTGAAAATAGGGTTCATCCCACTCCTGAGGATCCGGCAATGGCTCAAAATACCTAGAGGTGTAAGTTGAGGAATACACTGTTGTACTGTAGCATTCGGGCACATATACACTTGGATCGATTTGGAACGCTCTGCACACCTCCAACGCATGTGAGCATGGGATACCATCCAACTTCCACTGTCCGCAATCGCACTCTCGTCTTGATAATGCAACTCTATATGTGCGACACTGTACTGAGCCCTTAATACGGGCAGTAACTCTGGCTGATCCCACCGAATGATTATAAAGTTCTACTTGATGTTTCATCCCCTCTCGCTGCGCTGAATCATATTTGTCACTAACATGATCAGGCCACATCCGATGTCTCTGCACTAAAATCCCTGCTTCTTTAGCACGTTCCATAAATACATTTTTGGATCGTGTGAAGGTTGCACAAACTATAGCTGTAATTGGGAGGCGTCGTGCACCCTTAAGAACACCGTTGATGCATTCGGAGATGTTAGTTGTCATAACCCCATAACGTTGACCTCCATCATGACTAAATGTCCACTTGGCAGGATCGATATTTCGTAGATACTGATGACCCTCTTCACTTAAAACTCGGATTTCGTTCATCTTTGTCTCAAAATGTCTAACCGACAATGCTGTTCCCGCATTGTAACACAAGTCCTTCATCTTTTGACTCTTGAACTGAGTATTAAAATTTGAAGCGACATGTCTTAAACAATAACGGTGCACTCCTCTTGGTGGTGAAAATGCTGGGACTTCTTCCACTGCCTTCAAAATACCCTTATGCCTATCAGAAATAAGGCATATCCCCTCCATATCACCCACAACATGTGTAGCTAACATTCTAAGAAACCATTTCCAAGACCTATAACTTTCGTCATCAACAATGGCATATGCTACTGAAATGATTTTCTGATTAGCATCAAGGGTGTTAGCAATCAGCAATTTGTGTTTGTACTTAGTGTAAAGGTGAGTACCATCTACACAAAGTATTTTGCGACAATGCATGAATGCTTCAACGCATGGCTTGAATGCCCAGAAGACATATCCCAACGTGTGCACATTCCACTCAATCGTATCCCTGTGTTTCCACTCCACAATGGTCCCGGGATTGTATTTCTGCAAGGCTCCCATGTACTTGGGCAAATACTGACATGAACTCTCCCAAGTTCCGAACACATTCTCCCTAGCACGTTTCAACGCTTGCCATGCCTTTTGATATGAAATAATGTAATTATATTTCTTATCTGCATGCTCCACGACATATTTGACGTCGTATGCTGGATCAACTTGTATGAGACTCTCCATGTTAGCTGCAAGCAAGTTTTTACAGAGATTTGAATGATTGCGCGAGTCAATATTCATCAAACAGGTATGTGGCGGCCCCAACCTAGTGATTTCCCAATAATCGTATCTTTTACGGTACGATGCGCGTAAATGCCACTCACAACGTTGCGATGTCGAGCAATTATCATTTTCACTGGCATAGTTTTGCTTACACACCAACTTCATTGTCTTCGAGTTGCTCTCTTCGACTCTATACTCACGCCTTGCATGTCGGACCGAATAATCCTTCACGACATTGATCACAGCATCTTTGTCTTTGAAAATCATCCCTAACCTCAAAACCCCATCATCCGCATCATAGCTTAGATCACCACTTCGAACGCCTACTGAATCGACAGGTACATCATCACATGACCTATCAAAAAATGGCACTCCAACCAAATTTGGATGAGGTCTCACTCTTGGCATTAGGGAATTTGGTACAGCAACAGTTGGCATCCAAGGATTGTCAGTGGTACCATCCTCATCAGACGACCCCTCGTCCTCAGAACCATTATCGCTTGGTTCAGAATTACAAGTAAAGTCTGGATATATATCACCAGCTATATCAACTATGGAGGTCCCAACAGGGGCCATCTCAGTGATACCAGAAGGTCCAATATTAGGATCTGAACCCCCGGCATGACTAGACCCTAAATGTTGGGCCTGATATTCAACGTCGGAAGGTCTATCCATATTGGCACCACCATGACCTGGCCATTCAGAAGGATAGTACTGGTTCCCCCACTGGCCATATTGGCCTGTTGGGTACTGCACCTTCATTTCAACCTCCACTAATAGCTCAACGGAATTGAGCCCAGCTTGTGGATGGAAGAAGTATCGTAGGTCGTTGTTGTTCCTAATAGGACAACTAGACGAGGCATTCCCATTTTTTATTATGCAAGACACATTCAAAGAATACACTCGCAAATCTAATCCCGTAACCTCAGACAACTCACGTAATAGATCGTAGAAATCAAGCATACGATCAACTCTTCTTTTTCCAATAACAGCTCCGCAAGAGCGCACAATGATTCCAATGTCGCGAGAGGTTGACATATCTTCAACAACACAAAACACTTATAAAAATTTTATCTATAGGCACTAAATTAATTATTGGCCTCAATTATGTTTACATCTAGTATAGTAAATCAAACCCAACACCCTAATTTCCATACATTTTTAGTGTTTTTTTTTTTTTGCAGTATTGAAATTTTATTCCGAACACTTTTTGATGGGTGTATTAACAAAAGATAGGAATATATATAGTCTTATTGTTACATTTAATATTCTTAATTCCATTTCTTAATTTTTAACAAATAAAAAGTATTTAATATTCTTAATTCCATTTCTTAATTTTTCACAAATTAAAATTTTCTAAATAGAAAATTCTCAAATACATTGAGAATATAAAATTAATTCGTTTTATTTTATTTTATTTAGTTTAGTTTATTTTATTTTATTTTATTTCTTTTTTTATTTTAATTAGTTTTATTTTATTTTATTTCGTTTATTTTATTTTATGTAATTTCGTTTATTTTACTTTATTTTATTTAATTCATTTTATTTTAATTTCGTTTTTTTATTTTAATTAGTTTTATTTTATTTAATTCATTTTATATTATTTTATTTTATTTTTTTAATTTATTTTATTTCGTTTATTTTATTTATTTTAATTTTGTTTTTTTATTTTTTTATTTTTTATTTCGTTTTTAATATTTTATTTAATTTCATTTATTTCATTTCATTTTATTTTATTTTATCTCTTAATCTCTTATTATAGTTAAATAAAATTATCTTATGATTGCAAAAATTAAATTTTAAAATGATGATCAATATTTTCATTAAGTAAGTTATCTAGAGTTTTTTAATACACTATATATATTAAATCTAGATTTTTTAAAACACAAAAAACACTAGAATTTTATAAAAATAAAACTTACATTGTATACATAATGGTTATTAACATCACGTTAAAAAAAAGTCAAATTTTACTTTAATAACTTTGATTGATAAAATGTCTAATTTACTCTTCGATTCTTCAAATGTATAAAAGTTATGCATCACCAAAACATTCAAAAAATTAAAAAAGTGTATCATTTTTTATTAAATAAAATTCTACATATATTTGATTAAATAAATTGAATCTCAATTAAATAAATAACACACTATGAGCTTATTAATGGAATTTTAAATCAAAATAAACCAAAAGAACAACACTACTACCAATTTTAAATCAAAATAACAACACTATGACATTATTAATGTTATTTTAAATCGAAATAGCAACACTACTACCAATTTTAAATCAAAATAAATCAAAAGTAACATGCTAAAACATGTAATTTCTCTAACATATATATATATATATCGACATTATATATATACTATATATACACTATTTCAAAAAATTGCATGCAAAATAATTCTAAATATATACAAAAAAATTTGAAATATTTACCACTTAATTGTAGTGTCTGTACTCCTCAGGTAGATAGCAAAATATCAATTCCTCAAGTACGTGAGACTGCAAGTTTGTATTTTGGAGGGCAAATTTTTTTTTTCTTATGGACTAGCCTTCATTTGAAGAAGAAGAAGAAGAAGAGAGGAAGGAAGGAAGGAAGGAAGGAAGGAAGGAGAACGAAGAAGAAATATAATGAGGAGATGAGTGAGGTAGGAAGGAGTAAGAAGTATCAGTTGGGAGTTGGGAGGAAGGAGTTCTTACGCAGGAGTATATATCAGGGAGGAAGGAATCCGATTCTTACGCCAAATAGAAAACGACAAAGTGTGCCTCTGGGAGGCGCGCCTCTGGGAGGCGCGAGTTCAGTACAGATGCGCGGATAGGAGGCGCGAGTTCAGTACAGATGCGCGGATATCAACGAAACTCGCCTACCAGAGGCGCGAGTTTGGTAACGACAAATGTGGGTGGGAAACAGCTGCATGGAACTCGCCTCTGGTAGGCGCGAGTTTAGTCTGCACGGCATCTTCACCTTGATCGCCTCCCCCGAGCGCGATCAACCCTATTTTTAATACCACCTTCGAAGTTAGCCTATTCTTACTATATTTCTTTTGATTTAGCCTATTTTAAAAAATTTGCCTATTTCTTACGGATCATTCTTCTCCTTCCTACCTCTCTCCTCTCCTCATTATCCTTCTTCTTCTTACTCCTTCCTTTCCTCTCTTCTTCTTCTTCTTCTTCAAATAAGAAAAATAAAATTTGTCCTCCAAACTACAAACTTGCAGTCTCACGTACTTGGGGAATTGATATTTTGCTATCTACCTGAGGAGTACAGACACTACAAATTAAGTGGTAAATATTTCAATTTTTTTTTTATATTTTTAGAATTATTTTGCATGCAATTTTTTTAAATAGTGTATATATAGTATATATATAATGTCGATATATATATATATGTTAGAGAAATTACATATTTTAGCATGTTACTTTTGATTTATTTTGATTTAAAATTGGTAGTAGTGTTGCTATTTCGATTTAAAATAACATTAATAAGGTCATAGTGTTGTTATTTTGATTTAAAATTGGTAGTAGTGTTGTTCTTTTGGTTTATTTTGATTTAAAATTCCATTAATAAGCTCATAGTGTGTTATTTATTTAATTGGGATTCAATTTATTTAATCAAATATATGTAGAATTTTATTTAATAAAAAATGATACACTTTTTTAATTTTTTGAATGTTTTGGTGATGCATAACTTTTATACATTTGAAGAATCGAAGAGTAAATTAGACATTTTATCAATCAAAGTTATTAAAGTAAAATTTGACTTTTTTTTAACGTGATGTTAATAACCATTATGTATACAATGTAAGTTTTATTTTTATAAAATTCTAGTGTTTTTAGTGTTTTAAAAAATCTAGATTTAATATATATAGTGTATTAAAAAAACTCTAGATTACTTACTTAATGAAAATATTGATCATCATTTTAAAATTTAATTTTTGCAATCATAAGATAATTTTATTTAACTATAATAAGAGATAAAATAAAATAAAATGAAATAAATGAAATTAAATAAAATATTAAAAACGAAATAAAAAATAAAAAAATAAATAAAACAAAATTAAAATAAATAAAATAAACGAAATAAAATAAATTAAAAAATTAAAATAAAATAAAATAAAATAAATTAAATAAAATAAAGTAAAATAAACGAAATTACATAAAATAAAATAAACGAAATAAAATAAAATAAAACTAATTAAAATAAAAAAACGAAATAAAATAAAATAAAATAAACTAAACTAAATAAAATAAAATAAAACGAATTAATTTTATATTCTCAATGTATTTGAGAATTTTCTATTTAGAAAATTTTAATTTGTGAAAAATTAAGAAATGGAATTAAGAATATTAAATACTTTTTATTTGTTAAAAATTAAGAAATGGAATTAAGAATATTAAATGTAACAATAAGACTATATATATTCCTATCTTTTGTTAATACACCCATCAAAAAGTGTTCGGAATAAAATTTCAATACTGCAAAAAAAAAAACACTAAAAATGTATGGAAATTAGGGTGTTGGGTTTGATTTACTATACTAGATGTAAACATAATTGAGGCCAATAATTAATTTAGTGCCTATAGATAAAATTTTTATAAGTGTTTTGTGTTGTTGAAGATATGTCAACCTCTCGCGACATTGGAATCATTGTGCGCTCTTGCGGAGCTGTTATTGGAAAAAGAAGAGTTGATCGTATGCTTGATTTCTACGATCTATTACGTGAGTTGTCTGAGGTTACGGGATTAGATTTGCGAGTGTATTCTTTGAATGTGTCTTGCATAATAAAAAATGGGAATGCCTCGTCTAGTTGTCCTATTAGGAACAACAACGACCTACGATACTTCTTCCATCCACAAGCTGGGCTCAATTCCGTTGAGCTATTAGTGGAGGTTGAAATGAAGGTGCAGTACCCAACATCCCATGGCCAGTGGGGGAACCAGTACTATCCTTCTGAATATCAAGCCCAACATTTAGGGTCTAGTCATGCCGGGGGTTCAGATCCTAATATTGGACCTTCTGGTATCACTGAGATGGCCCCTGTTGGGACCTCCATAGTTGATATAGCTGGTGATATATATCCAGACTTTACTTGTAATTCTGAACCAAGCGATAATGGTTCTGAGGACGAGGGGTCGTCTGATGAGGATGGTACCACTGACAATCCTTGGATGCCAACTGTTGCTGTACCAAATTCCCTAATGCCAAGAGTGAGACCTCATCCAAATTTGGTTGGAGTGCCATTTTTTGATAGGTCATGTGATGATGTACCTGTCGATTCAGTAGGCGTTCGAAGTGGTGATCTAAGCTATGATGCGGATGATGGGGTTTTGAGGTTAGGGATGATTTTCAAAGACAAAGATGCTGTGATCAATGTCGTGAAGGATTATTCGGTCCGACATGCAAGGCGTGAGTATAGAGTCGAAGAGAGCAACTCGAAGACAATGAAGTTGGTGTGTAAGCAAAACTATGCCAGTGAAAATGATAATTGCTCGACATCGCAACGTTGTGAGTGGCATTTACGCGCATCGTACCGTAAAAGATACGATTATTGGGAAATCACTAGGTTGGGGCCGCCACATACCTGTTTGATGAATATTGACTCGCGCAATCATTCAAATCTCTGTAAAAACTTGCTTGCAGCTGACATGGAGAGTCTCATACAAGTTGATCCAGCATACGACGTCAAATATGTCGTGGAGCATGCAGATAAGAAATATAATTACATTATTTCATATCAAAAGGCATGGCAAGCGTTGAAACGTGCTAGGGAGAATGTGTTCGGAACTTGGGAGAGTTCATGTCAGTATTTGCCCAAGTACATGGGAGCCTTGCAGAAATACAATCCCGGGACCATTGTGGAGTGGAAACACAGGGATACGATTGAGTGGAATGTGCACACGTTGGGATATGTCTTCTGGGCATTCAAGCCATGCGTTGAAGCATTCATGCATTGTCGCAAAATACTTTGTGTAGATGGTACTCACCTTTACACTAAGTACAAACACAAATTGCTGATTGCTAACACCCTTGATGCTAATCAGAAAATCATTTCAGTAGCATATGCCATTGTTGATGACGAAAGTTATAGGTCTTGGAAATGGTTTCTTAGAATGTTAGCTACACATGTTGTGGGTGATATGGAGGGGATATGCCTTATTTCTGATAGGCATAAGGGTATTTTGAAGGCAGTGGAAGAAGTCCCAGCATTTTCACCACCAAGAGGAGTGCACCGTTATTGTTTAAGACATGTCGCTTCAAATTTTAATACTCAGTTCAAGAGTCAAAAGATGAAGGACTTGTGTTACAATGCGGGAACAGCATTGTCGGTTAGACATTTTGAGACAAAGATGAACGAAATCCGAGTTTTAAGTGAAGAGGGTCATCAGTATCTACGAAATATCGATCCTGCCAAGTGGACATTTAGTCATGATGGAGGTCAACGTTATGGGGTTATGACAACTAACATCTCCGAATGCATCAACGGTGTTCTTAAGGGTGCACGACGCCTCCCAATTACAGCTATAGTTTGTGCAACCTTCACACGATCCAAAAATGTATTTATGGAACGTGCTAAAGAAGCAGGGATTTTAGTGCAGAGACATCGGATGTGGCCTGATCATGTTAGTGACAAATATGATTCAGCGCAGCGAGAGGGGATGAAACATCAAGTAGAACTTTATAATCATTCGGTGGGATCAGCCAGAGTTACTGCCCGTATTAAGGGCTCAGTACAGTGTCGCACATATAGAGTTGCATTATCAAGACGAGAGTGCGATTGCGGACAGTGGAAGTTGGATGGTATCCCATGCTCACATGCGTTGGAGGTGTGCAGAGCGTTCCAAATCGATCCAAGTGTATATGTGCCCGAATGCTACAGTACAACAGTGTATTCCTCAACTTACACCTCTAGGTATTTTGAGCCATTGCCGGATCCTCAGGAGTGGGATGAACCCTATTTTCAGTTGAGACATAATCCAGATCGCAGGATAAGGCGTCGTGGTCGGGATGTGACGTCCAGGATTCATAATGAAATGGATTGGGCCCAAACCCGCGCTAGACAACAGTACCAAGCACAAGATAGAGCTGGTCCTTCACATTGATGTTGTAAATCCCTATGAGCTATCAAAATGCTATCAAAATATTGTCAAAATGTTATCAAAATGTTGAATAAAATTAGTTTGTAGGATTGAATTAAAATGTTGACAATAATGTTGACAATAATGTTGAATAATTTCATATACATTATCCTTTATGTGTTTGAGCTTTATGTTTTATGTGTATGATTTGTGTTAATTCTAATACATCTATTTGAATGTTTGAATTATAGATGAATTCTGATAGAGAGGCACTGTTATATGGACCGAAGAACAGATCTGTACTCACCATGCAACAAACCCATCGGTCGAGGCTAGATTATATTAATAGGAAAACAAGCGAGACAGTGCTAAGTACATACAATGGAGGTGATGGGCCATTCTGGACATTTAGACTAGAAGACCCAAATCCTTATAAAATCGCACTCCATTCTCGTGTGGTGGACAGACTCAAGACGATGGGTTTTTACGGTCCCCTTCGTTGTGGGACATTCAGACTCGATCGTCATCTTATCACTGCATTAGTGGAGAGATGGCGTCGAGAGACGCATACGTTCCATTTCCCCGTCGGAGAGGCGACCGTCACATTGCAAGATGTTGCCATTTTATGGGGTTTACCGATAGAAGGAGAGCCCATTATACGGCGAGATGAATATAATAACTTTGATCAGTGGAAAAGCTTGTGTGAAGAGTTGATGGGCATCACCATACAACAAGATGATATGAGGGGCAATAGTGCGATCAAATTGACTTCCCTAAACGAATTGGTGAGACATTCTGTTGATATTGATGACTATACACCACAGGAGGTCGTTGATCAATATGCACGGGGGTGTGCACTTTTACTCCTGGGAACTACAATGATGCCCGACCATTCTCGAAATGCTGTCCCATTAGTCTATCTGTATTTTCTGCGGGACGTGAATACAGTCGGGGAATACAGCTGGGGAAGTGCTGTGTTAGCGAGTTTATATCGCGAACTCTGTATGGCTTGCAACTATAAATGCAAGAGCATCGCTGGACCATTATGCTTGTTGCAGGTAATTCTTGGTTAATTTAAATTACTTTTAAATATTTCATTGATTAATTGTACATTGAAATAAATTTATCATTGAACAACAGATATGGGCATGGTCAAGGATAAAAACGATCCAACCATCGAACGCACATCCGATGCTCCAACAAGGGCAGATAAGTGTAGATGGTCGTAATTTGGGGCCTCCACCGTATGGAGCTAGGTATTTTTCTATAGACACATTTATCTATAATTCGTTTGGATATACATACTTATTTTTTTACCTACTATAGGTGGATACATTATCACAGTCATATTGACAGCACGAGGTTTTCAATTCGTGTATATCGCGACATATTTGAGCGTTTGTCTAATGGTCAAGTAAGTTATTATTATAATGATTCAAACTAATATAAATTATTTTTTGAGAATATTGATATTAATGTTTTGTGTGTGTCTTTACAGTTTATTTGGGATCCCTATGATGTGGACGCTGAGGAGATCAGGAATCTCGAACCTCGTTGTTGGACCTTAAATTGGAGGTCGCAATGTCCATTGATCAATATTTGGATAGTGGAGCTTCACTATCCGAATAGGGTGCTCAGACAATTTGGAATGGTCCAAAACATTCCAAGTCATGTAGAGGAAAGGGACCAGAGCTTGCATGAGTATAACCGCCAGGGGAGAACCGGCTTTGATTGGACGACCAAGCATGACAAATGGATTAGATATTGGAGAAGCAGACAACCATTCATGCCTTGCACGCCTATCAACGGGGGTGATCCGGTCACGGAAGACTATATGCAGTGGTACTATGACATTACACGACGATTGATTTCACCAGAGGAGTATACTGCAGCACCGGTCCGAGGCTTCCAACCACCAAGAACATCTGCCAGTGATGTTTTGGTAAATTATATATCACAAATTTAATTATATATTGATTTTTGATGTTTGAAATATGAATAACATTCTATTATTTTTTTGTTACAGGTAAGCTGGTTTCGAAAATTTAAAATCAGTAAACGACGGGCTCACATTGATAATAGACCATCAATGGTGGAATTTTTAGAAACAGCTGAGAATTTCATCACTCAAGTGGAGCCTATTATTGAATCTCCTACTTATCTTGAACATCCACGAGCCTCAGTTGAAAACGTAGAAGTCGGGGAAACAAGTAGAGGACAAACAAGAAGGAGGTCTGTAGAGCGTGACGGCGATGAAGGTCCTTCAACGTCTGCGAGTCGAAGAAGACATTCCTCGGCAGTGCCATCAGATTCCCCTTTTCCCCGACAAGGTACTCAATACCGAGTTCCTCAATCAGCGCCCCGCACACAACATACTGCTGGAAATGGTATGCAATTTACGGAATTACACTTGTAAATATGATATTCCTTTGGTTTATATTTATTTAATTATTAAATATTTTTATAACATGTTACAGATGCTTCTACATCGATGGACCAACAGTATGGAGCGTCTCGAATTTTGGGCAACACACCAACTGCATACGGTGTGTAATTCAATATTATCAAAGTTACAATAATAAATTAAAAATATTCAAGAAATTATATTTACTTGTTTATGTATATTTCTATTAATTTGATAGATGCTCGGCAATCAAATGAGTGGCCACCTCAGCCTACGCCTCACACAAGTTATGAGTTGCCCTCATTTGGATTTGGAGCTTACGCACATCCTGCTGGAAATGGTATGAAAGTTACACATAACCCTTAATAATATTTTTTAAAGATTATGTTTATTTACTTATGATATGTTATTGTTAACTTGATAGTTGGTTGGGCAAGCGTTGAGGGGGTACCCCAGCCTGCTTCTACATCGACGTTGCAACAGGAGATACCTCAACCCAGTTTTCAGACACCTTATAATGAACCAGGTATATAATATCAACTTATAAATAATATATATTTTAATATATATATATATTATTGATCTAAATTAACTAAATCTGTGACAGATCTTCTTACATCATGGCCTGGTTCATTTACTGACATATTAAATACGGGTATTAATATGAGTACCTATTATCAACATCGACCTCAATTCGCACAACGCCCAGTTTACAGTTCAACGCCTATACCATATGCGGACACATACGGAGAGGAGCCCGGACCAAGCCAACATGAACAACAACCTCGTCGTAATTATCGTGAAAGACGTCCGCCGCAATGTGGAACGGGTGGTCGATTGGGCCATCGCTAATTGTATTGGTACTATTATTATAAATGTCATTTTTTTTTACATTTTACATTTATTACTTAAAAATATTATTTAGTGTTTGAAATAATTTTCAATTTTTATGAAATAGTTTATAATTTTTTTTTTAAAGATAGTATAAATATAAACCAATTTCAATACACAATTATATTTATCTCCACTAACAATTAGGGTTTAGTTATAATATATCATTGAATAATCATCACATAATCATTGAACAATAATTACTAAAATCAACTCAAATACACACCTATTTTAAATAATCAACGGAACAAACACGCCTCTCCCAACGGCGAACTAAAAAAAAAATAAAAAAAATAAATGAACTCGCCCCTCCCAACGGCGAACTAAAAAAAAAATTAAAAAAAAATTTAAAATCGCCCCTCCCAACGGCGAACTAAAAAAAAAATAAAAAAAAAAATTAAAATCGCCCCTACCAACGGCGACCTAAAAAAAAAAAAAAAAAAAAAAAGGGAAACTCGCCCCTCCCAGAGGCGATTCCCTCTATTTTCGTTAACACCCTACAAACCACTCTATATCATCAATCACACCTACTATTCACCATATATACATAAATTTGCCGTATGTATCTCTAATGTTCGTAGTGAGTGTTTGCAAATTCTACTTTGTAGGTAGAATTACTTATTTTTTGAAAATAATCTATTTTGAAGTGTTTGCAACTACTACATTAATTATTTAAAATCTATTTTGAAGAAGTTAAAAAAACCTGCTTTTGGATTATGGAGAATTGATTCTCTTGGGACCCACTACTTTTGTTCTTTGAAACTAAAAACTACTATTGATTTTTTTACAAACACTTCCACTTCTAAAATCACTTTATTTCAAAACATTTCCCACTTTTAATTTTACTACAAAAATCAATTAATATCACTTTTGATTTTGCAATAGAGTTTCAAAACACACCCTTAGCTAGTCTCCCCAAAGAGCATACTTTAATGTATAGGGTTATATTAGTGTTTTTTTATCCGTAAATGTATTAAAAAAAATATTCAATATAAAAATACCTAAGTAATTAATATATTCATAATTGCAAAATAAATTTATATAATTAAAACGGAGGCAATTAATTAACCCACACCGTAAAATTATTAATATGTTGAATAGAATCAAGTTTTAAAAATGTTTTTTTTTTAATTTAAAAGGTTTAGACTCATAATTTTGCTTTAAAAAAAATTAAAAATGGAAACATATCTATGGTAATGTTACTCAGTGGTCACCCATGAAATTTAACTGGGTATTTCATAATGTAAAATAAAAAAGGGACATAATTTGGAGCAATATCTACATATAAAGAAGGTAAAAAATTCATTCATATCTCTTTTATTTGATTTTACAATTAAAATTGTACATTATAATGAGGATAATAGTGTCATTTCAGACAAAATATATAATTTAAAATTTTAAAAAAAATATGCATACATATATCACCCCAACTGCGTGCATACCAAACAATGAAGAAATTCAATTGTAAGTTATCTGGACATTTTAATACAGCGGGCCTAATCTTTTTTATTTTTAGATGCATAACACAAAAAAAAACCCTATAATAAAAAGTCCCTACTCACTCATTTAAAAAAAATCTAGTCTCTTTCTCCCTCTCTCTATACTCACTTTTAGCCATAAAAAGAACAATAATGGCGCAACGGCCGCCGCCACCACGAATCATTATTTCAAAATTTCACATATGTGACCAAATCGAAGTTTTCGTGGGGATGGACCACGAAACTCGCAGTCGGTTTACCTTGGCTCTGCCACAGTGGAATGAGCTCATCTTTCCGATCTCTGTTCACCGGAAGTACATTGAGGACATCAAGACGATGCTAACTGCCTTGAGAGATACGGTCGTACCGGAAGACGTGATGCTGCTTTACACTGTTCAACGTTCACAAGATTTTCGAATTAAAAATTATGTTTCACAATTTTTTGGCTTTATGATGTTCTTTCCCTCTGTTTGCTTCCGTAACATCAATACGGACACGGTCCTATTCCTAACCTGTCCCCAAATTACTAACTATGTCAAGACAACTACTGCTCTGTTTGATCGTCCCCACCTCTTCACCCGTTTACTATGGAAACGCTGACAATAGGCGTTGCTCTCCCGTTTACAAGTCACGGTGAACGAAGGCGAGAGCATGTTTAAGACCGCGAGCAGGATCAATTCCTCTGACCCGACGAATACTGAAGATTTATCCCTCTTTATCTCTAGTTTCATCGAGGGGGACCCAAATGTTCGTGTCGACCCAAATCTGAAGAGCGTAAATCTCAACAAAATTAAGAGGAGACGTGATGATATTACATTGTGCGAGAGTCTCAAATTTTTTTGAAAAGGACCCGGGACTATGAGGCCCTTTTAGGGGCGATGGACAAGCTGCTGCAGAAAATGTGGCACGATGAAAAACTCTATGAGTTCGCTTTCAGAGAGCCCGACATTTTCGGTGACTTCGTGCCTATCTTCAACTACATCCTCTCCAGGCCATGGGCCGCTGATGTCGTCGATACTCGCACACATATCGGCGTCCCAAAACTTGAATCCCTGCGCGATGAACTATTGAAGGAAAAGTACCAGTCCGATGCCCTTGAACTCTTGTTCCACAAATACAAAGTATATCATTAAATTAGTGAAGCAAGAGTTCGAAGGTATTGAACTGGTACTTTTTCTTCAACAGTTCATCGCGCAGGGATTCAAGTTTTGGGACGCTGATATGTGTGCGAGTATCGACTACATCAGCTGCCCATGGCCTGAAGAGGATGTAGTTGAAGGTAGGCACGAAGTCTCCGAAAATGCCGGGCTCTCTAAAAGCGAACTCATAGAGTTTTTCATCGTAGCGCATTTTCTGCGGCACCTTGTCCATTGCCCCTAGAAGGGCCTCATAGTCCCGGGTCCCTTTTAAATATTCGAAACTCTCGCAAAATGTAACACTATCACGTCTCCTTTTAATTTTGTTGGGATTTACTCTCTTCAGATTTGCGTCGACACGAACATTTGGGTCCCCTCGACGAAACTGGAGATAAGAGGGATAAATCTCCAGTATTCGTCGGGTCAAGAGGAATAGATTCTGCTTGCGGCATTAAGCATGCTCTCGCCTTCGTTCACCGTAACTTGTAAACGGGAGTAACGCCTCTTGCCGGCGTTTCCACAGTAAACGGGCGAAGAGGTGGGGACGATCAAGTATAGCAGTGGTTGTGTTGACGTAGTTAATGATTTGAGGACAGATTAGGAATAGGACCGTGTCCGTGTTGATGTTACGAAAGCAAACAGCGGGGAAGGACATCATACCGCAAAAAAATTGTGAAGCATAATCTTTAATCCGAAAATTTTGTGAACACTGAACAGTGTGGAGCAGCGTCGCGTCTTCCGGTAACATCGTATCTCTCAGGGCAGTTAGCATCGTCTTGATGTACTTCGAGTGAACAGCGATCGGAAAGATGAGTTCCTTCCACTGTGGGAAGGCCAAGGCAAATCGACTGCGAGTTTCGTGGTCCCACGAAAACTTCGATTTGGTCACAAATGTGAAGTTTTGCAATCATAATTCGCGGCTGCGACAGCCGTTGCGTCATTGCTTTCCTTTTTTTGGTTATAGAGAGAGGGAGGGAGAAATAGACTATGGTTTTTTTTTTTAAAGGAGAGACTAGGGATTTTTTATTATAGGATTTATTTTATGTTACGCATCCAAAAAAAAAAAGATTAGGCCTGTTGTATTAAAATGCACAAATAACTTACAATTGGACTTCTTCATTTTTTGGTATGCGCACACAGTTGGGTGAGATATGCGTGCATGTTTTTTTTATTTAATTTTAAATAATATATTTTGTTTGAAATGACACTTTTATCCTTATTATAATGTACAATTTTAATTGTAACTTCAAATAAAAGAGATATGAATGATTTTTTTTTCCTTCTTAATATGTAGATATTGCTCTAAATTATGTCCTTTTTTTATTTTACATTATGAAATACCCAGTTAAATTTCATAGGTGACCAGTACCATTACCATAGATATGTTTCCATTTTTATTATTTTTTTAAAAGCAAAAATTATGAGCCTAAACCTTTTAAATTAAAAAAAAAACATTTTTGAAACTTGATTCTATTCACAACATATTAATAATTTTACGGTGTGGGTTAATTAATTGCCTCCGTTTTAATTATACAAATTTATTTTTCATTTATGAATATATTAATTATATATTTACGGATAAAAAAAACACTAATATAACCCTATACATTAATTATGTTGAATGGACAACCTAATATGGATGGATTTTTGTCTTGGCATAAGCCTATTAATTTTGATAGCATAAAAATATTTATTCTCATCTAAATTTGTATAGAAGTGTGAAATTAATTTATTTAATTATTTCTCTTACACTTACAAAATAAGGTTATTACAAAGATTTTATTAGTTTAATTTATATTTTAATTTTTTAAATATTTTTGCTAAACCAACAAACCTATATAATTGAGATGAAGGTAGTAATATATTACGAAACAAAATTATGTGTTAACTAAAATTATAATTCCCCAAAAACAATGAAGAACAAGGTTGCCTCCAACGTGGCTGGTGAATGAAATAAAAGGAAAAAAATTATAGTGTTGACTTTAAATACCAAAGGGGTAAATTAGTTTTTGCATGTAGGCTGTACAATGCACTGGTAAGTTTCAATTAATTATCAGCCCAATTTGAACAGATTATTCCACCGAGGATAACAGTATTTAGTCTCGGGCTTTACCCTACATTTGGGCTTGTGCAACTTCTACCAAACAACCTATTAGCCACGATAATTCCACAATCTTGGCCAAATCGGGTACACCAAATGGGGCCTAAGTATATAACCATCAGATTAATTTCCTTGGCAGTCGTATAAAATCCTCTTTGTAATTATTCTTTTTCTTTTTAAATGTTTCATTTATTTAAAATGGTGTCCCCTCCACTCATAACAATGCAGCTTTTATTTATTTTTTCTAACAATATTCCTAATAAATTGTAAAGTTAATTATCATTTCTTAATAATAAGGATGTAACTTTTTTTTATACATAATTCACGCACTAACATAACAAAGATTAATATTTAAGTATATTTTATATTTCAATAATATAAATAACTTTCTTGTGCATTTGGTGTATGATGTATTCATTCAACAATTGACACTTTTTATACTGAAAATTTTGTTCCAATTATATTGAAAGTGTGGTCGGTTTACAATGAAAATTAGTTCTTAGTGTAAACCAAACACACTT
This sequence comes from Ballota nigra, assembly GCA_947034835.1. Classification (NCBI taxonomy): domain Eukaryota; kingdom Viridiplantae; phylum Streptophyta; class Magnoliopsida; order Lamiales; family Lamiaceae; genus Ballota; species Ballota nigra. The sequence continues at coordinate 137,528,150 of OX344720.1, forward strand.
TTCAGTGTAATTGAGACAAACTTTTCAGTACAAACAATATCAATTGTTGAGTGAATGCACCGTGCACTTGGTGTATATGAGAATTTATCCAATAATATATATCGTATATATGTATGATGAATTTTGGAAAGTAAGGAAAAGACCTTCTACTAAACCAAGTGGATCCCTCTATTTACTTTTCATTTTGAACCATTTTCAACCTACTCATTGTTTTTAATAATATTAGTATTTTCACCCATATGAAAACTCATTATTGATTTGAAACATATAATGACACAATTCTTTCGATATAATAATAATAGGCGAAAAATTCGACATCACAAAAACAAAAATAACGACGATGTTAAATTTTGTCATTAATTTATTGAAACAATTAGTTACACAATTCTTTCGTCTCTAGAAGGATGGTTCGGTACGGTATATCGAAAATACTATTACATAATGTATACAATATCAAAAACATCTATATGTAAAAATTCTATCATCACCATACTGAAATTTCGGTATATAATATTTACTTACCAATATCGTATTAAAAATTTGGTATATAGAATACTTGAACTGTATCGGTATATACAAGTCCATACCAAAAGTTTTGTGTATTGTTTCATACCAAAAATGTGGTATACTAAAAACACCCTTACATATTTTATACCTAAAATACAAAATATATCTGATTTTTTGATATTTCGGTATATACCAATTTTATTTTATAAAATATACCATTATCGTACTGAAACATGTGGTATACCAAAAAAAATCGTTATTTTTTTGTTCAATAAGTGTGGTATATCAAAAAAAATTTATATATTTTTTCCGTTCCTAATTACCGGTTGTAATATAGAGTGACGATTAATATTCACTTTTCATTATTTATTTGAGATGTTTTCTTTAAAATAAAATGATGGCAACTTATCAATGTTATATCTAGAGCTGTCAAAGTGGGTTGGGCCCGTTGGGCCGGCCCGCCCTGCCATACTTTAAATGAGTATTGGATTAGAGATTTCTTAGCTCGTTTGGAAGTGGACATAAATGGATTGGCTCGTTTGGGTCGCGGGCTTTTTCGGGTTGGGGGCGGGGTCTTAAAAAAAGTTTTTTTTAAAAAATAAATTCTTTTATTTTTTTTTGTATATTGTCAACTATTATAGTAAAATTTATGTTCATAGATGATGAATTTGAATTCTAGGAGTCTATTTTTATGAATTATTATCGTAATATATTGTGAACTTCAATTTGTAGAAAATTATTTTTTAATTAAAGATAATAAATTTTATTTTAATATTTTTATAATGATAGTTATCAAGATAAATTGTTTGATTATATTTGATTTTGATGAATCTTATATATTAGAGCTTTAAAATTATATTTCTTAAATTTTAAAAAAAAAAATTAAAAGTGGGCCGGCCCGCCAAAACCCTCGGTCCGCCAATAAGTGGTTTGAGTTGGGATTTTGCAGCCCGCCAAATTTTTGGCCCGCCCCGCTTCGCCCCGCCAAAAGGCGGGGTTTTAGCTCGTCCCGCCCCGCTGGCCCGTTTTGACAACTCTACTTTCATATTTTGGCACATAAATCAATTTTTTTTATTATTGATCACTTTTTCTCGAAAAAAAATATTATTGCGCATTTGTTGTAAAACTAATATTTTTTTCTCAAAACTCTTCATATTTTCATTTCAATTGAAACAAGAAATATACAAAACTGATAACCATTTCCGTGGTCTTTACTTTTTAGTGCAATTAGGCATTTATATTATTGAGAAATGCGTTCAACCAAAAATTCCAAATATTAATTTGAAAATTCAATCGTGTGGTTTCCCTAGACTTGGAATCCTTCACGCTCATGTGATTAATTTGTGAGTTATTTATACGCTAAAATTTATTTAGTACCACTGCCTATTTATTTTACTGTAATTTTAGTTACTGTCAATAAAAAAAAAAAAAAAAAGAGTAAAAAATAGAAATACTTAAAATTTCGTTTCATGTCTATATCTTATAATGCACTATAAAAAGACCACTCTGAGGTTTTATTTTATTTATTTCTTTTTAATATGGTACTGAAAGTTTTTTTTTTCCCCCCCGAAATATCGAGTTCAATGTGTTTACTAGCATCCAAATATTTTAGCGTCAATTTTGGGCCTTGACTGGGCCAGTGTTTTGGACCATTTCAACCTTATATCAACGCACGGGTTAAAGTTTAAATATTGAGACATTATATTTTGGCAAAGTATTATATGAAAATAGTTCATGGTAATTATCATGAAATAATTTTAAAGTATTATTAATTTTATCGGGAGTATCATTAATCTTATAGGAGTATCATTAGTCCGAGTTCAAGAAAATTGTTTTAAATTTTCTTGAACTCACACTAATGATACCTCTGACAGTTTTAATGATACTCCTGATGAAATTAATGATAATCTAAAACTATTTCATGTTAAGCTTATTATGAAACGTTTTTATATAAAACCTACTCTTATATTTTTATTATTACTGCCCTTATAAGTCAATATATGTTTTAGGATATAAAGTCAATATATGTTTTAGGATATAGAGATAGAGAGAATATGAAAGTAGATATGTTGACAAAGATCGTCAGGATTGACTATAGTTAAGGATAGTATCAAGGCAAGAGATTTTTACGTATTTTTGACAAACATTTTTTTAATTGGTTACAATCTAGAATTATAAATAAGTACACAAAATATAATAAAACGATTAAATTATCCCAATTACTTTTGATGAAAACACAATAATATATTTTTTCTTCAACAATATTAAAGTTATATGATAAAATTTTCCGGTATATGAACATTTAACGGCAAAAAACTAAAGTAACTTACCAGATAAAATAAAATTAAAAGTGAATGTACATAAACCTAAATATGTGTTTTTCCAAATTAATCTCTCAAATAAATTTAACTGATTAATTTAAAATATAAAAAAATCAAATTAATTAAACAAAATTTTTAATTCATGCTGGTGTCACACGCCACCGATTTTATTTTATTTTTTCCCAAAAAATGATACGAGCAAATTAAAATTCTAGATACAATGTATTTATTCTTCAGTGTCGTTATAGTTGGGCTGAAAAAATAAAATAAATGAAGATATGATTACATATTCCATGTTTTTGGTGACTATTATTTATTAATAGCAATATGTAGTTGGTGAAGATTTAAAATTCTTCAAGAACATTCCTCCTTTAAAAAAGTTAGGCCGTGGATGTTTTCATTTTTCTATAATGTAAACAAGATCTTTTATTTTATCATTACTCTCATGTAATAAACACATGTCACATTCATTAATATACACATAATTAGTTGCACGTACAAATATTATATTTTAACATGGGCTGAAATACTGCCTAACAATAATTATTCGACTGTTTAGTATATTTATGTATTTCTAAGTATAATAATACGTACACCATATTCAGTTACATAACAATAATGTGTTTTGATTTTGGGCTTTTGTTTGATAATATACACATGTGATTTATTTAGTGATAATGTCATATTTCCACGTACACACCAATTTATATGTCCACCATTTATGGTATACTGTCCTTCATGAATATATAAGTTGAAAAATATGAAAATTTACAATTGTCATGCATACACTTAATTGAGATTGATAAATGAAATACAAAAAAAATTATACTACCAAAAAATCATGATGGTGGTAACGATTCTTTAATAATTTAAAATTTATATGCTTTCTACTTGGTTTAGTATCACTCTGATAATCTGAAAAGTTAACCAAAATGTTCAATGCTATTCAATAATTAATTATTTCGTTAAAAAAATAATCAATATTTAAGATACTGATACATATGTTTAATGTGCTGGGCCGTAAAACTAACGATATAGAAATTAGGCTCTGGCGCCTTAACTAAGCCCAAAAAATTTCGTATGTAAATCACACTTTATCTTGTGTAAGGTCGTTTAGTTCACAATCCACAGTTTTTCAAAATTGTCTCATCTTCATTTTAAGTTTTTGTTTAACTTTTGTAAATTCACCCCCTCATTTCTTAGAAAGAGTATGCGCGAAAAAATTCCGACCGTCGTTCCGGCCCCGTAACTCGCCGCCGTGAGCCGTCGAGACCCGCCGCCACGTTCCACAGCCGTGACCCGCCACCAAAGAAGGGTGCCGTAACATCCATGGATAAATGTTGGTTTTTTTTAATTTTTTAAATTTTCAATTCTAGGGTTTATGTGTGTGATTGTTGGTATAAATTAGGATTTATGTTGGTGATTGTTGGTATAGATTAGAGTTTATGTGTGTGATTATAAACGTAATGAAGCATATAATGTTTGTTTTTGTGATGGAATACAACAAAAATAACGAATTTTTTTTGAAGAAGACGAAGGGCTTTGTTTGACACTGGTTGTTCAAACATATGTCCAATGTTCGAACAAAAGTGTCAAACAAATGCTCAATGTTTGATTTTATTTTTTTTTCGAACAAAAGGACATTGTTTGGAAAAAAAATTCAAACAATGTGTTCGAATAGATTTGGTCGAATTTTGACAAATGTTGGACAAAAAATTCGAAAATAATGCAAATGTTTGACAGGCCAGAGCTGAACACGAACCGAAATAAAAAAAAACGATAAAAAACGAGTGAGAACAATTTTAAAGGCCCTCAAGATCGTTGTGACTATTTGCATTACCGTAAACTTGATTTTAAGAGGGGTGAACTGGTCGAATTTGTCTAAATAAAATAATGCATAAGGGTACTAAAGTCTTTTCAAATGTGTTTAAAAAAATAAATTGGGGGGTGAACAAATTACAAAAAGGGGGACGAATATCCGCGTCCATGGGGAAAATCTAACGTTGCATTGGAATAGAGTCATTTGAAATGTAATGGATCTGGAAATGTAGGAATTGAGAATTCATGGAATTTAAATTAATCCCGTGAAAATATTGGGCCTTCAAAACTCCTTCCCTCTCATCCTCTCTCTCACACGGTATAAAATATTGGGCTTTTGTGGATTTCAACTTGTTTAACTAAAATCACATTTTGGACGTAGATTTAAAATATCTTAAGCACTTCGGTCAAAAAATATCTTAAGCACAAATAATAAAAAACTCAGGTTACTTACAATCTTATATTTTGTTAGTACACTTCTCTAAAAACAAATTTGGAAAAAAAAAATCCAAAAAATTGACAATTTTCGAAAATGTGTATTTTTTTTTCTTCTTTTGAATTTTGGGAAAAAATTCCGAAATTTTTCAAATTTTTCGGATTTTTTTCCAAACATTTTTTGATGGAGTTTATTAATAAAAGAAGGGACTATATTTAACCTGGGCCCAAATAAAATATAAAAAAGAAAACTAGGTAATGGGCTTAACAGGCCCAAACACCTTTAGTCACAATGCGAGGCAGGCCATTAATATTGGGCCAGATCGGGTAAGAAGCCCAAAGGCCGTAAACCTATTGGATCGGACGAGGTTGGGTCAATTCCACCCCATTAAGAACTATTTGGCTGCTGAAAAAGCTAGATAACGTGATAGTCTAGTTCTTAAGACTTTTTTTTTTTTAAATGAATATTAGAAGAACGTGATTAAATTGTCAAAAACGTTAAAAAAAAAAATCGTGATTTTTTTCAATGTTCGGAAAAATAGTAGTAAGCGTATATTTCAAAATTCTATTGTAAAATCAAAAGTGATGTTAAATAATTTTTGTAGTAAAATTAAAAGTGAGAAGTATTTTAAAATAAAGAAATTTTAGAAGTGGGAGTGTTCTAAAATAGAATTCACTTAATTAGAAGTGTGGAGTGTGTACATTATTCCTGGACCCACCAATAATTGATTCTCATTATTCAAAAGCATCTCCAAAATGGATTATAATTGTTTAATTTAGTAATTGCAAACACAAATATTTTTCAAAGTAAAAGTGATTATACCTATCTACTTAGAGTTTGCAAGCATGCACAATGATTTTCAAACCAAGAAAGTGTAATTTTTCAAAGCAATTTTTTTTTTTTTAGTATTTTCGGGTATTAAAAGCGCGACTATTAAACTCAAGTGTGTAAGTCCCCTCTAGTGGACAATAGGTTATGGATCTTCAAAGTAATTGATTTTTGGGCCGAATATCGAGACAAATAAAATTAAATATAAGTGGAAAAAAAATTGCACTTATATTGAATTGTTGCCATTTTTGCATACTTTTTGTAATCGAAAATATTCTGAATTTTTTTTGGAGGAAAGTTAACTTAAAATTGTTGAAAAACAAAAAAAATGGTGATGTCATAAAAAAGAATTTATTAAATTAAACATCATGACATCGTGAATCTATATGGTAAAAAAAATCGACCGATATATGATTAACTATTAATTCATTACTCTAGTTAAATTTCCGTCTCGAGCTAATCATAAAAAAGCGTAGTTAGATTTTAGTTATTCTTCCGTCTCAAGCATACACATTATTCTATAATTAAAGAAACGTAATCGATTTAAAATGATGAGATATTCTTCAATTATGAGATTATTATACAACTTATACTTTTGTTACTATCAAAGAAAGTCTATGATCAACTCTTGTGAATTGAGAAATTATGGGGTCCAATACAATATTTGTAAAAATATAATCAAAAGTCACAAACTATAAAAATATAATGTGTTGCAGAACATTATAAGTATTCCATGACAAGGTCATTTAAATACATTGAATTAGAAATTATAGACTATAAATATATATTTTTAATATTTTTGGTACCATTACAAGTATTATGAGATACATAAATTATATAGAATGATACTCCCTCCGTCCCAAACTCAACTTCTCATTTACTGTTTGCACGGTTATTAAGAAAAAAGTTGTTTATAGTATTTAAAGTGATAATGTGATAAAATAGATGCTTTTGATTATTAGTGTATGGAGAATATAATATTAAAAAATATTGTTACTTTTTTGCCAAAAGTAGATGTAGCAAATGAGTATGAGACGGACCTTTTTAGCAATGTAGCAAGCGAGTTTGGGATGGAGGGAGTACAATCCTTCAGGAGACATGCATAAATTAATGTTTCCACCACTTATTAAATCATAAAAGGAGAAATATTAATTTTACGAATTTGTAATATTTTAATATGTTGACATATAAATAGTGGACAAATTATTACGGTGGACTCTATTTTCTATATTAAATGAACGGAAAAATATTATTTTGAATGATGTCATCATGAAACCTAAAAGTAGGAAATGGAATCATAGAATATGTCAAATATATTCTATTTGCAACTTTTTTTTTTATGATTGAGGATAGAATATGTGAAGCTGCTATAAAAAGAATTAGAGATCGGTTGTTTGTAGATCCCTAAAGAAGGGAGCAGTGAAAAGGAAAAAGGTAGAAAAATAAATAAATAAATAAATAAATAAATTATATCAGCCATTGAATGATTGATTGCTAAATAATGCAAGGGAGGTGTTAGCTGAGGAAGTTATGATGTCTTGTGGGGCTTTACTATACTTCATCACGCAATTTTATTTTATTTTGAAAAAAATACATTTTTAAGTTTTAAAAGGTATAAAAATATTATGGGGGGTGTTCGATATAAGTTAGTTATATCTTCTGTTTCAATTGATACTTTATTACACTTAAATAATAATGTCACCTTATGTTAAAAAAAAAAAGAGTTTGTATTGAGTGAAATTAGTTTATACATTGAAGGGTTTAGTTGTTTTTATTAAAGATTTTCATCGAACATTATTAGTTGTTTTCGTTAAAGAAAATAAACTAGCTAGGGTGGCGCTTGGTTAACAATTCTTCAATGGTAATGAGAATGAAAATTTATTTTCATCTATGCCCTCATAAGAAAAATGATATGTTAGGGGAAGAAGTGTTCCAATGGTGACATCATTGCTAGTGTCATGCCCCAATTTTGGAATAGAAGTTGACAACAAATGGTTGTTGGTGGAGGAATGGGGGAGTGATTGAGGAGGATGATTGTAGGAAGAGAATAGGGTAATCAAAATGGAGTAGTGATTACCTTATTTAGGAGGAGAGGTAGTGATTTTGTTCTCACGAACCATGTCAATTACACTAATTTTCAATCTCATTCTCATTACCATTGAAGAGTTATTAACCAAGCGCCCCCTAAGTCTCTTTAGTGAAAACAATTAATACTCTTCAATGAAGACACCTAATACTCTCTAATGAAAACAACTAATATTTTTTAAGGATTCATGTATGAACTATTTTCACTCTATACTTTAGGAAAAAATAATATCATAAGTAGAATAGAAAATTACGGACCTTCTCGGTGAAATAAAGGGTATTTTGATTATTTAGTAATGATTGAAATGTTACTCATTGCAATGAAACATGGACCAATTAGGTAAAGACTAGGAAAAAACAAACAAGTAAAAAAAATGTGGAATGCCCATATTTATAAAGAAGGCAAAGCACACATATGACTTCAGCTATGGGAAAGGAGGGGGAAAGCAATAAAGTAATGGGATTTAAACCAAATCCGTCCTCTATCTTTTCACCTTTATCAAAATGGTCCTCTAATTATTTGCTTTATCAATTTAGTCCTGTATCTATTCAAGTTTCGCCAAAATGATCCTAATTGGCCTAAAAATGTACAAAACCTCACCGTTTTGGTCCTATATTTATTTTCTTTACCAATTTAGTCCTGTATCAATTCACATTCTCCAATTAGGTCCTAATTGAACGCATAAAGCATAAAACTATTTTTTAGCAAATTAGGACCAATTTGACGAAACTTGAAGAAACAAAGGACTAAATTGACAAAATAATAAATAAATGACTATTTAGATAAAGGTGAAAAGATAGATGATGATTTTGGTTTAAATCCCATCAAAATAATATGGGAGTTTCTTGGGGTTTATAAGGATGAACAAGTTCTCCATTGGTATGATATATTTTTAGAGAGGCCAGCCTTTTTAGGACCTTTTATTATCTTAATAAAAAATAAATATGCAGGCTAGCTCGTTCCAAAGCGGACAATATCATACCAATACAGAGGTGGAGGTCCATCGGGGGCCCTAATTATGTTATCAGAACCATGATCCCAGGTGAATCGGTGTGGAGGAGTTTTCCGGTGTCAAACGAAAAAAAAAATGTGAACCTAGTTAAACGACTGGGTCTATATGCAAAGCTGGCCACCGTTAGTGCCACATTGGAAAAAAAAAACACATCCTAAGCTTCCCCCAAAAAAACTAGTGCGCATGACTAAAAATATGGCATTTTATGTTTTATGGGATCAATTAGGACCTAATTGGAGAAATGTGAATTGATACAGGACTAAATTGGTAAAGAAAATAAATATAGGACCAAAACGGTGAGGTTTTGTACATTTTTAGGCCAATTAGGATCATTTTGGCGAAACTTGAATAGATACAGGACTAAATTGATAAAACAAATAAATAGAGGACCATTTTGATAAAGGTGAAAAGATAGAGGACGTATTTGGTTTAAATCCCATAAAGTAATACTCCAAAGAGGCTTTTAGAAAAGACAAGTAGTTATGTGTAATTGTGCACCGTATATTATTTGTAAATAATTGATTTTTTTATTTAATACTAATATTTGTAAGGAGTAATATTGTTGATCGGTAATATACGATGCACAAAATATACATAAAGTGAAATTGGTTCATACATAAACTATTGAAGAGTATTAGTTGTTTTCACTGAAGGGTATTAGTTGCTTTTATTGAAGGGTATTAGTTGTTTTTACTGAAGAATATTAGTTGTTTATTGAAAATGAACTAAGACTCTTCAGTGAAAACAACTAATACTCTTTAATGAAAACAACTAATACTCTTTAGTAAAAATAACTAATACCCTTTAATAATTCATGTATGAATCATTTTCACTTTGTACTTTGTCATATTTATATTTATTGTGCACCACATTGTCAAAAATGCTTATAAGGGGTTGAGGTGGGGTGGGGTTGAGCATTCATCATGCAATGGCTGCTCATTAATTTTTTTATTTTTTTTAATTTACATTTTTTGTGTACACTTGTGTGAATAAAGTTTAAGTTCTGAATTGAATTCCATATATACTTGTGCACGTTGTGTAAGTATATGGGTGTGAAACTTGTTCGTAATATAAAATTAATTATATTATTAAATGTATTTGTTGATATTATTAAATACATTCATTAATACTACAATATTTTATATTGTAATTTTAATTTATAAGTCTAATGATATCATTAAATGCATATAATGTATCAGTGGATGCATCAAATGGTATTTGATTTCATACGATGAAACTTGTTTATAAGAGACTTTGTGTTTTTTTAAGTGGTGTTAAATTTGGAAGAAATAAAAAAAAAAAAGTTTTAATGATAAATAATTAGGAACAAAACTTCACACTAAACAAAATAATTATTGAGTTATTGTAGAATGGAGATGGTAATAGTTATCCACACTATATACATATATATGTGTTTAAAAAATAATAAAAACAAAAGCTCATTGTTTGTAATCAGTTCATTCTTAATTATTTATTAGAATTTCAAATTTCAACTCAATAACTATCAACATAGTTAGGATACATTATCACTCGACACTTTTCTACCCATTAGACTTTGCCAAGCAAATTTACGTGATGTTTGGCCGGAACTTTAGATGTAAGGAATGGTAATGGAATTAAAATATGATGTTTGGTTGAAAGGTTTGATTTCAAAAAGTGAATTTTCATACTCATAAAGGTTGAGAATCTCATTCCTCACAATTTTTTTAGTGGAATGATCAACCCTAAAAATAAAGATTCATGTAAACATTTAAAAAATAAAAAAAATTAGTTCACAAAATTATCAATTTCATCATGATATTTTATGTAAGGGGTGTTTGGTTGAGGGGTTTGGGGACTAAACTATGGGAATCAAAGTCATATTGTGTGTTTGGTATTAATATTACTATAATTTTGATTCCCACAAAATAAAAAATCTCCATACTTCAATACATTGGGAGCTAGGTATGGGTATCATTGCATGCATACCTTTTTAATACTCATTTCATTTCCATTCCTTAACCCTTTTTTTTTACCAAATACACCCTAAATATCATTACTTTACAAAATATTTTAATATAGTTATCCTAAGTACAAAACCAAACAAGTTAATAATATTGATAATGATTATACTCGTTACTATCTCTGTCCCCCAAAAGTATGATTTTATGTTTTTTTCAACAATTTTATTTTCTTCACCATTCAACCACTACTTAATTACTTCACATATCATCCACTTTACACTCACAAACAATCACCTAACTCATAAATGAACCACACAGTGCACTAAAATACTCTTACTTTACTTATTTGACCTACGTTTTCTTAAAATCTGTCAAAACCAAACGACCACACTTTTGTGGGATGGAGAGAATACTATTTCTCACTATATATTCATTCTCAACTTGTTTGTAAACACAATTAAAAAGATTAGAAGTTTGTTTTTTAACAGTTAGAAGGTGTTTATTTCTAAAGTTGCTATCTCGTAACTTTAGCATCGATTTTTTGAGAAATACTTTTAAACTGTGAGTATAATTTGCAAACACACCTTATTCGTCTGGTGGGATCCATCACTATATAAACACACATGACACACCCCTACATAATGAGTAAAAGTTTGAAACATAAAATTTTAGGGTTTCTCTTTTTTGGAGGATTTTTGAGTTCAAGAATCTTTTAGGGAAAGCACAGTGAAAGATTCTAGGTGGGCCCATCTCTTTTTTGTGCTTTTTTGCCCATAAATGGTTGCCACGTGTGATTCCATTTCAACCAATTCCCACAGTTATATTTGTTTCTCTTTTATGGGTGCAAATTGCAAAAAATAATAAACTGTATTAGTGGTGGTTGTTACTGTTGCCACCATGAAATGTCCATTTCCAAACCCAAAGGAAAAGGTAAAGTTAAAAGGCATGAATAATATTATAATAATAGTGCAAAGAATAAAATATGTTTTTTTTTAAAATAATGGCCCATTTAATTAAGTGGGGGTTGATTTCTTCCTCTTATAATGGATTTTTTTTTTAAACATCTTATATTTCCTTTTTCCTTAATTAGAAAGATCTCACAAGTGGGTTTGGCATCGTGACCGTAAATACATTTTTTTAATGTAATAAACTTCATTTAGTATAATAATATTGAAATGGAAGGTGAATATTTAGTGTAAATTCTATTTTAAAATAAATTTTAACTTTTTAGTGATTGGTGTTATATTTTGATGGTGACTTCCACTTGATTTGTTTGGTTTTTACTATTATTGGCTTTTTGTTTTGAGTATGTTTTTGGCATTGTTTCGTAAAAAAACTCCTTCTAAACATGTATTTGAATATTTTCTATTAATTTAATTAAAGTTCAATATGTGGCTTAGAAGATGTATGTTAAAAAAAATAAAAATTGATACAATTAATTGAAGATTTTTAAAACAACAAAATATCATTTAATGCAAAAAAAAACAAAAAATTATGACAGCTGTGGGATTTGAACCCACGCCCTTTCGGACCAGAGCCTAAATCTGGCGCCTTAGACCACTCGGCCAAACTGTCAATTGCTGTTATTTGTTACTTAAAAATTAATATAAATAATATTTTTAATTTTGCTCATTCACTAACAACCATTATATCAGCTTGTTCATTGTTTTATTAAAATGGAAGGACTATTATAATTTCATTTGTTGGTTTTTGAAGAAATAATGTAGAATATCTTGTAAATTTTCATTATGGATTTTCCTACATTTTATTTTTATCAATTATTAATCATTAATAAGTTCTATTGGAGAAAGAAAATAGAAAATCACTGTAATTCCAATGCATGTTTCTTCGTGTTTGGGAAATAAATTCTGTGCAAAATGACTCAAAACAAATTTCACCCAAATTAAAGATTTCTTGCAAAATAAAATGAAAAATTTGTCACCAGATAATAATAAGAACATTACTATGGAAAATTCAAGGGCAGATGTGCATTATGTATCAGCACAATTTATTTGTTATTTTTAATAATTGAGAAGAAAAATATAGTATGTTTACCATTTTTAGCTAAATTATTATTATGTTTCCTCACCTAATCTTAAAATTAAAAAAAAAAAAAAAAAGTAGGGGGTGGGGGGGTTGGGGGGTTGGGTTGGGTTTGGGGTTACAAACATCATGATAATGTCACATAGGAATAAATTCAGCTTTTGTTACCACCACAAATCGTGGAATTGAGAATATTCAACATTTTTTTTGTTTCTTTCTATCAATCAACTACTTGTTAAAAAAATAAAAAGCAAATATATATATGTAGAACATGAACATTAATTATTGTTTCCATGCAGTGGTAACAAAATATTGATTAATTTGCCCCCAATTAATGACTCTTTAAATTGTAGAGTTCAAATTAAGAGAATGAACCATTAGCTTTATTTATCAACCATACAAATCTTGGAAACAGAGATAAAAAGAATTGCATAACTCGTGAAAAAAAGAACAAAAAAAAAAAACTCCAGCCAATTTAAGAATTCTTTGAACATGTCATATTTTTTCATTGAATATGCATCTCACCATTGATTCAGTTATTCACACATATACGGGGAAAAAAAAAAATTCCTTTTATAACCATTGCGTTTTCCACCAATATTTTTTTAAAAAAAAAATAAAAATTTATCCGACCTTCCTTAAACAAACAAAACGTTTCATGATAATTAATTAATTTGTTTCCACGTGAAAAGTTGGTAGTGATCATGCATGTGTGTAAAAAATATTTTTTTGTTATAATGTCACTTGGTCAAATGTTAGATGAATAAATAAAAATGTATTGATTTCACATATCTTTACGAACTCAAATTTTCAGTCGAGATAAAAATTTTAATGATAACATTTTACTCAAAAGTGGGTAAATATATATATATTTTAATGACACTGAGATCATATGTTAGAGAAATTAATATAAATAAATTAAATTACATATTTTTACAAGTTCAAAACTTTTAGATAAGATAAATTTTTTCATGATAACATTTTAACTCGAACGTGAATAGTTTTTTTTCCTATATAGGTGAGTAAAAAACATCATCTCTGCAAAATAACATGTATTTTATGATTTTCCGTCATGTATATAGTATTAATTAATTATAGTATTTTTATACCGTGTATATTTTGTTGTTTAATTAAAATGAGTATTTTTCTACAGGGAATAACAGAAAGTACATACATGAAATATAAAAGAACTAAAATTCAACTTGACTAGGTGTGTATTTAATTTGTTACATCCTCATCATATGATGATAGCTTTTTGTATTTTTTCATTAAAGCAATCGATCATGGAATCTTTATTCAATAATAATTCAAAAATGGTCATTTTTTCCTCTCCATCTTTCCTTTTTTTAATCATCACTCTTGTCCAGATTCTGTTGGAATTTGCTTCATTTGATGTCGTGTTTCTTCTATTATATTTTTCTCACCTCTTTAACTTGAGATATAAAAAGTTTGAGGAGAGAATTTGTCCAAACACACTATCTAACAATCCAAATTTAACTAATATATATGAATCCAGATTTATCATTAAAAAAATAAAATATTCATATTCATTAATAAAATCCTGATTCCCATTGACCAGAGCAATCAAGATTGAGACTTGAGGAATATTCTTTCTAATTATATGAAGATTAATCAATTAATAAAAGTGAATTTTCAACATTTTTTTGTCAAACAACTTGCTAGTACTTTTCATGATTTTTAATTATTTTTTGGGTCCATGATGTGAACAACTTAATTAGCTATGGAATATTCAAATTAATCTAAATAATAAATTAATTAGGATTGTGCCCTAAAAAAAAAAAAAAGAACTCTTAAACATAGTCAAGAATCACAAATGAATATTGATTGGGGTGTTGTAGAAGCCAAGAAATAGTGGATGCCAACCATATGTAGGACAGCATTTAAAAATAATTAGAGTGAAATTATATCACTATTTTTTAGTCAAAAGTAGATAGCAATGGAGCACAAACAAAGTGAATCTAAGGAGCAATTGTGATCCCATATTTGTCTAAGAATAATTTTTAACTACTATAAGTCTATAAGCAGCACTGAGGAATATTCCTCCACCATTATTGGGATATTCATGAGTTTACACATAATAACTTGCAAGAAACCTCGTAATTAATTTGTCACCATTTTACTAGCTCTGGTCATATCGTATTATATTTTAATCTCATATACTTATTTATATAAATACGAATGCATACATATCTAAAGACAAGGTTTAACGTACATTTTTAAATAGTGGTATTAGTTGTTTTTTTTTTCTTTTTTAAATAGATTTGTAGTTGTCTAACTAATTATTTTTATGGGAAAATGGAAGCAATTGTTCAGTAAAAAAAATAACATAGTTTAAAAATACATTTACACTTAAATTGTATGATATGCAAAGAAATAAAAAAACTACCTGCATTCCTGAAAATTGGTCCTGTTTTTTAGCACGTGGTTTAATTAATGCGATATGTCGAAGAGTATTATGGAATTTTCTAAGATCAATTTTTGAATAAAATGATCGTTAATGGAAAGTTTGTTTTACATACATTTCATAAACGATTATTCTTTTAAAAAACGGACCTAAAAAAATTTCGTAATACCCTCTGACATATCACATTAAATCACGTCCCTCCCCATTAAATCACGTAAAAAAAAAAAAAAAAGATAATTTTTCATAAAGAGGGAGTACGTTAAACTAAAATACAAAATCAAATGATAATATACATGTGCGCATCTACAAAAATCTTGCTAGTACAATTATATGTTTTAACCTCATTCGTTTACGAATGTACAAATTTATCAACATAATGATTAATTTGAAAAAGACTTAATTCATAGAGAGAAATTCATCTTATCTTGCAAATTTCATTCAAACAGACAGAGACTTAATTCAACTTAAACTTAATTAATTTACCCTAATCACAATTACCAATATTTCACTACTTAACAACCTTACAACAACGGCAATTATAATAATAACAATAATAATCATTATAATAATAATAATCAGAAAAAAACTACCTTATTTTTTTTCGTACTCCAAAATAATAATAATAATAATATAATTAATTACCCGATAATTACGAAATTCAGCTAATGAGAAATTCGTTAATATTTCTTAGCGCACCAACTTCGACAAGCTTAGGCACGAGATTATTACTCAAGTGCAAGGCGACAAGGCTCTCGAGTCCGCCAACGCACGCGCCGCCTATGTACAACGCGGGCGTGGCACTACACGCGCCTCCGTGTTCATCGAGGGCGGCGATCTCGTCCTCCTCCAATTGGATGACGGTGGGGTGGACCCCAACGGTGGAGAGGAGGCGCTTCATGACGTGGCACATGCAGCACGCGGACCGGCTGAAGATGACCACCGGATTCTCCGCGATGAGGCGTTGGATGCGCGTCTCCGTCGACTCGTCGACGCCGATGGCGAGGGGGGAGGCGGAGGTGGGGGTGAGCTCGAGGCGGACGCAGCCGTCGCGGACGCCTTGCATCGGTGGTGGGAGGGCGGGTGGGGGTGGAGGTGGTGGCGGCGGCGGTGGCGGTTGGGTTGTGTTGGGGATTTGTCGGAGTGGCGAGGGGATGGGAATGGGGTACGTGGAAGAGAGGCATGTGGGGTTACTTTATATGAAAATAATGGGAGGGGTGGGGGGGAGGGTGGGTGGGGTAAAAGACAAAGGTGACGAAACGGGTCTGACCCCCTCATCCTTTATACCCGGTAAAAAATGGGTTGGGTTGGACCGGGTTGGGGGAAGTTTTAAGCGCTTTTCCGTGCTTTTTGCGGTAATGACAATACAAATTTATTTTTTTATAGATTAAGTGGAATAGATTAGATGCGCACTGGTGGGCATAATATTATATATCCACCGTGAATGTCTTAATGACACATAAATAAATATAAATAATTAATTAAAATAATAGTGAGCCCCCTACTTATGTGTCATTAACACATTCGCGGTGGGTATATAATATTATGTCCACCGGTGGACATGTGATTATTTCCGATGCACCAGGTACACGGTTCACTCACTCAACAGTTGATATACACTGAAAAGTTAGTCTCAATTATACTGAAAAGTTTACACTGGAAACTGATTTTTAGTGTAATTGAGACTAACTTTTCAGTGTATATAGTATCAAATGTTGAGTGAGTGAATCATACACCAAGTGCACAAGAGAATTACTCTTTTTCTATATATGTCTTCATAATAAAAGTTATAGGTTGGAAGAAAAATTGTTCTAATGGTAGTTGTATTGCTAGTGCTATACCTCAATTTTAAAATAGAAGCGAACAACTAATGGTTGTTCACTACAAGAAAACGTAAAATTGTCTATGAAAATTGTCAATATGGCTACGAAATTTTCAACAAAAAAATTTGTAGTGGAGATTACCTACGAATCACCTACAAAAATTTCTAATTGTATTGACATTTTCTTTCCCCACCTACAAAAAAAATTGCATACGGATATTACGTAGGCAAATTATGATGTAGGTAAATGACTCGTAGGTAATTATACCTAGAGATTTTATTTCGTAGGCAAATTCATTCTGTAGGCAAAGTTGTTCCTAGGTTGAGAAATTAATGTAGATGCTTTCATAATTAGAAAAATTTGTAGGCAAATTGTAGACACTTCTTACTACAAATCTTTTTGTTGGAAAAGTTTTGTAGACAATTATTTATTTTTTTGTATTTGTTTATTAATATATGGTGGACCACATGTTGACTTTTGAGATAAAGAGTAATGAATAGTGTTGAAAAGTGAACTGAATGAGTGACGCTTTTGATAATATTGTGTGAATTTGAAGGTTAAAGTTTATATGTAGTAAAGTGTTATTTTTGTCATTTATTGGAATTGGAAGTTTAGTGGGGGACGGCTCGAAAAGGAAAGTGAGAAGTTTACTCAGGGACGGAGGGAGTATGTTGGAAGAAGAATGGTTCTAATGGTGGTTGTATTGCTAATGTTATATCTCAATTTTGGAATAGAAACAAATAACAAATGATCGTTGGTCGGAGAATAAAGGACTGATTGTAGAAAGAAAGACTATAAATCAAATAGGGTAATAATTATCTTATCTGGGAGAAAATGTGGTGAATTTGTTCTCGTGAATCATCATAATTACACTAGCTTTAATCTTATTTTCATTAGCATTGAAGAAACATTGCTAACCAAATGACTTATTAATTCACAAAAAAGACGACGTAAAAAAATTGAGAAAAAATCAATTTTCATTAATAAAAAATCAGAGCATTTACATATTCGTTAAAAAAAAAACCCTAAATAAATTGGTAAACTCATAAAAACATTTGTACAAGAGTTTCACATTTTAGAGACTATGGGAGACCAATTTGGTGTAAGGATTAACTTGGATTATGAACTCGACCAAATTCATAATGAACTCTTATACTCTGGACTTTAGGCCTTTAGGCCATTTTCTTTGGTCTTTTTGATGAGATGTGAATCGGGATATTGACCCATTAGAGTCATGTCAAATATTGATCGTATCAATTCAAATATAATATAACATTACAATTTAATATTTTAAAATTCTTCATGAATGTCACTATCTTTGGACCTACATTTACAACGCCGGTTGGGAGGAATTAAGAAATGCAATAAGGTTAAAATTAAACCGTGTTAGTCGAAATTCAATCTATTTAAGCTCCATTTGCTAAAAATGGTAAAAGGAGAATTATATTTGTTACTTTATTCCTTAGTAGCTTCCTCAATTTCCCTTACCACTAAGATTGTCCTCCAATTTTTTTTTCAAGTACGTATGTGGATTAGTAGAATGAGATGACGTTTGAATATCTAATTATTCGTAATTTCACATCCATTAATAAACATAATAATTATAAGTATGCCAATGGTATATACCTAAACTCTTGGGAGTTTTCTTTTAAGACTTAAAAACGAATTATATTCAAAAGGATTTTTAACTTACTAATATTATTTTAATAATTAATAATAATTGGCGTGGCATGGTGATGGGAAATTGGGATACGCAAAAAAAATTACATCATGGGATGCATGCACTAGACGACAAAAGAGAAGGATCCTCTCCATCCATTTCTTGGGTTTATATCTATTTTATAAAATATTACTCTGATTAGTAGATCTTAAATACACCTGTATTTATTTACTAATAATAGGTGTTGAGTGGTATTTGGAAGCACTAAAAATTTTATTTGGGCAGATTTCTCCCCACCTTTGTATTTCTTATAGAGGTATTGTAAATTGGGTGTACAATGTTACAATTCAATATCGTGCTCTTCATAAAAAAATATTTATTAACTATGCGTGACTTTTTTTTTTTTTTTTATCCAAATAAATTGAAATTTAAGTAGGTTAACTGATTAGAAAAGACTCAAAATAGTTACAAGGAGTCAACTATAACTATATGGAGTATAAACTAAAAATTGCAGACTTTTTCTAGTTCCAAGGACCAATAAACTATGATATTGATAAATAAAAATATTTCCAATCTTTTGGCCGACGTAATTATTTATATATAAAAAGATTAATTTTACTGGGTTGACCCAACAAGCACAAAGTTTGGCCAATTAAAGGAATTTAATTAAGCATTATAATTTTATTTTATTTTGGAAAAATTGACTAGTTTTTCTTTTAAAATAGCAATATATATTTATATTTTAGTTTATTTGATTCAAGTAGATATAGCTCTAGAAATAATGATGAATACAACTCAAAAAAATAATTTCAGGTTTAAAAAATTTCATCAACAAAGACAAACTAATTGTAACCAACACTCCGTCCCTGAGTAAACTTCTCACTTTCCTTTACGGATCGTCCCCCACTAAACTTCTCATTCCATAAATGGTAAAAATAACACTTTGCTACATATAAACTTTAACCTTCAAATTCTCACAATATTACCAAAAGTGTCACTCATTCAATTCACTTTTCAACACTATTCATTATTTTATCTCAAAAGTCAACATATAGTCCACCATATACTAATAAACAAATATTTTTTTTAAATCATTCAACAAAAAGAAATGAGAAAAAAGTTCGGGGAGGGAGGGAGTAGAATAACTCTTGAGTCGTGTAGGGTTTTGTAGAATTATATGTTACATTTTTTATTATTACCTTTGTCCCTCGAAAGTTTATAGTGTATTTTGGGCAAAAATTATAAAGAAGTGTAATGAACAGAATGTGTAGAGTGGAAATTGAGGCGAAGATTTTGAAGGTAAAATTTGTGAGTAATATTTCTATTTTGGAAACATGCATATGCAAAAAAATTATGCAAATTTTGAAAATATACAATTTTTTTAGGGACGGATATAGTATTATTTTTTCCTCAATTTTATACTACTTCGCCTTAGCAATCAAGTATTCATGTATAAAAATAAAATACAATTTTTTACTCCTTCCGTCTCAAAAATTTTTATATATTTTTCTTATTTTGACGTATTATATCAATTTCCACATTATTTAAAAAAAAAAAAACTTCAAAAAAATATACACACATTTACCCCTATTTTATTACTACTTTTTATTGTTTTTTTTTTTTTTCTTTCTCAATTTTCCCACGTACAGACGCAAATAGACTTGCTGTCGTAGTAAAAGACTTTGAAGCTAGAACTCCATTTCCAAATTAGACTTTGACGCTTACTATATAGTGTATATTTACGAGTTATGATTACATGCGATATTATTTGAAAATGATGCGTGCGAAACCAAGCCAAACGCATCCTTAAACAGATGGACATCGCACATGGCATGATGGTGGGGTGGTGATTAGGAACGGAGACTTGTAAAATAAAATAAAGAGTATTGGTGACGCCATTTGGGCCCCACAGAAGAAGTGGATGTGCGGGGCCCAGTAGCTGCCGTCACGTCACTGTGGCCACCCGGTTAAAATATGTGGGGCCCCAGGGAGGTGGGCCCAACTGATATCATCATCAGTAGTCCACATCATCCTTACGTTGCTTCTCGGCACGTGGCGGTTATTCCAGTCTCTTGGCTCCTTGGTTCATTTGGCTGTTTTGTGGTCTACACGTTGTTTTGTGTACTTGTGTAACTTATAAGTATTGTTTTTACTTTTTATAAATGTGTCAATATATATTGATGGTTCTTAATATGGGTGTGGTTGCTATCAGCGAAATCGGACTTAAAATATTTATCTGGCGTGAGTTTTTTTTTTTTAATTTTGATATCATGAAAAAACTTAGTTTTATCTAAAAGTTTGAATTTATAAAGATGTGTGAAAATAATTCATTTAATTATTTCTCTTAGATAAATAATACTGCCTCTGTCCCTGAAAAATGATCTCATTTTTTGCACGTGATTTAATGCGATATGTCGAAGGGTACAAGGTTTCCTGAGGCTTGCTTTTTAATAACGATCATTTTATAAAAAAAAAATGAAACTTAGAAAATCCAATTTTTCAATAAAGTAAATGTAAATGTCTCTTCCCTCCATGCCCTGAATATGTTGGAAGAAAGATTTTTTCCATGGTGGTTAAATACATCATTAATGTTGTATTCTAATGAGATAAAAATGTTGTTGGTTGCAGCATAAGAGAATGATCGAAGAGAAACAATAGTAAAAGCAGGGATGGATCCAGAATTTTGTTCCAAGTGGGCAAAATGTATAAAGGATAATAAAATTTAATCCAAGCTAGGAGGTAAAATGACAAAATTTCATGAATTGAAGATATATATTAAAAAAATTCCACATTGTATAATACACAAATTTAATTTAAATCTGGTCACCCCCCACCTAAATCCATTATTGAGAAGTGAAAATTAATCAAAATGAACAATAATTACTTCCCCCGTCCCATATGAATTTGCACTTTTTTTTATTTGAACGTCTCACACAAATTTGCACACTACCTAAAATGAAAACATTGATTTGTGTGCACGCTCACACAAATATTCACATATTTACCCATATGATACTATTTTACCTATTCTTTTAATTCACGTGCAATTTCTGAAGTGCAAATTAATTTAGTATAGAGGGAGTACTTTTTATTTCAAAGGAGAAATGTTGATATTAATCATATCTCATTCTCATTGGCCATTATAATTATCTTTTATACACATCCATATTCCTATTTAAGTTTGATGTGTTATAAAAAACGCGCACAAGCAATCACAAAAGACAGAAGAACACGGAATTTGTTCATACAGTTCGTCTTATGACTACATACGTCTGGGGGCGATGTCAAGTCAGGATTTTTCACTATATTTTTTTATGTCGGATACAAAAAGATCACATATATATATATTGTTGATGATCTTTTCGTAATCACGATGATTAGTGACTGTTTTTACCCAATGAAGATCATCAAACAAGAACTATGTTCATGGAATTTGGCTAAGTAATGCTCAAGGAATAATTTTGCAAGAGTTTGGCTATTTTATTGAATTGTTCCCCTTTTTTCATGTACATGAAGGGAGTATTTATAGACATACAAAGAG
Source organism: Ballota nigra (assembly GCA_947034835.1). Taxonomy (NCBI): domain Eukaryota; kingdom Viridiplantae; phylum Streptophyta; class Magnoliopsida; order Lamiales; family Lamiaceae; genus Ballota; species Ballota nigra. The sequence goes on from OX344720.1 coordinate 137,550,590, forward strand.
GTCATGTGTCACCATCTTGGTGGTTTAACCATTGGATCTTTGCCAAGTGTTAGGACACTTGTACAACATCTACACTATTGTTCATTGGATGGATGCCAAGTGTTAAGACACTTGGACCATATCTAAGCTAGTGACTCTTGGAGTTCCCAATGTTGTACTTGGTCTTTGGCACTACTGAGATGCTCTCGACGGTGACCGGTTGCTCGCTTGTACGTCTTCGTTGGATGTCGTGATCCTTTGCATTCCAAGTTGTTCGCTCCTTGCTTGGGCTTGTTTTACAATGTTGTTCGCTTCATTACGAAGTTGTTCGCCCGAATTGATCTTGGTTTGCGCCGCTTGCACAACTGTTCTTTGCAAAGCTGCTCGCCCAATCCTGCTTGCCGCATTAGGGCTCCTTTACAAAGATGTTCGCTCCACGAAGCTGCTAGCTCCTTTCATTTATTATCCTGTTACCAAGTCTAATAATCTCTTCTGTTTATTAATTACTTACTTGTTCGCCACCCAACAATTGCCCCCTAGCTTGGTCTCACGTTGGGCATGGATTGATCAATTGAGACCAAGCTACAATCTCTTCGAAAACTGGGTGAACATATACACAGGCGAGCATCCGAGTAGTTGGGCGAACAAACGAGCACGGGAACTCATGCGCGCGATCAGTAGCGAACGCCCTTTCATGTCGCGACGGTTGGATTCCCGAGGTGCGGGATACGAGGCGTCGCGTCAGTCACGCACGTTTCCCTATTTGCTCATAGGGGCCTATAGATTTTTGGGAAAATTGCATTTTCACCCCCGTTTTATCCTTATAAATAGATGACTTTTCCTTCATTCTTCATTTTTTCGGACTTCCGCCATTGACACTTTCTCAAGCTTTTTCCTCTTGCAATTCTTGTGCTCGAATTCTTCTTGTGTCCTTTAGCTTCTTGTTCTTCGAAGGTAATTATATCTTATATTTATTTTTCTCCTTTTAATTTCGTAATTTTTTTTCTTCTTTTCCGCATTTCTCGCAACTGTGACTGTAATTCCGGCCGTGGACCGCCGTTGCGCCGCCGTCCTGTTGGCACCGTTGCCGCCGTAACCCCTCTGTTGGCGTTATTATTCGTATACTACCTCATAATTAGCCAAATTCCTCCATTACTATTTTAAATGGAGTTTTCCCCCTCAAGTTCTTCTCAATCCGGACCCGGGCGAAACCCGGAAAAACGACCCGTAAATCCGATTTCTCCGGGCAGATCTGTTCGTCAAGCGTTGGCGAACAACCCGCGCACGTTATTGGTGGATGAAGGTACGGACTCGGATGCGAGCTCGGTTTGTTCGCTTGGTAGAGATGTACGCCGCTGATCGCTCTGGCGATCAAGAAGAGATTCACCCTCTTGCTCGCGAACCCGAAACGTCTTCTGACCTTGGAGAAGATTCTGCAGTAGTGGCCGCGGAGATAGAGGGTTCAATTGACCTTGATGGCGATCAAGCTGACACTGCTGGCGAGCAGCGAGTTGGCGAGCATAGAGGTCCTACTCTTACTTGGGAGTTTTTAAGGGAAATCAATTTTCCCATCTCTCAAACTACACCAGAATCTCGGATCCCGGAAGGAGTTGTTCGTGACGACGAGTGGGCGGACTATTCTGCTCGCTACTCGAAGACTTTTGCCCCCACATCGAGGGTAATTATGAAGAATCAGGGTGGGGACTTTACAGCGAGCAAGATTGCTAGTGTATGTGTGGAGAGTGATCTGGCGAGCATCCGTGCAACATACAAGATTCCTTATGATATATTCATGTATGTGCCGAAGGAAGGAGAGACTGCTGATCGTCCCCCACCTGGTTGCACGACGATCAACTTGGATGTGCTGAACACGGATTTCCCGCTCCCCGTTCATCCGCTCATTGGCCGTTTCTTATCTGACATGAATCTGGCGATCACTTAAATCACCCCAAATGGTTGGAGTACTCTTCTAGCCTTCATGACTCTTTTTGGTCTTGAAGGTTACAAGAATAAAATAACAACTGCGGAGCTTCTTTATGCCTTAACTATTTCTGAGGACGGTGTTGGCTGGTATTATGTTAAGGCGAAGACCTGAGTGAAACTTGTTGAAGGTGTCCCCAATAAAATTAAGGGCTGGCATTGTCAATTCTTCTATATTGGTGGAGATTGGCGAGCAACTGAGGGGTTCGCTGGCGGGCAAGCGCGCATCATGTCACCTGAAGGCTTTGGAAAAATCAAACGTAGGGCTGATTTTGTCTTGCTAATTCATAAGTAGGACTAATTTTAATCCTCTTCGTTGTTTTGCAGGTCCGAGAATCTTGAAGTGGGGGCATCCCGATCTCAGAGACGAATACCTCTTCACGTTAGCCGTCATTTCTCTTCGCGATGCTGCTAGTCGCGATTTGGAACATCTTTCAAAAGCTCATTGCCGCAAGCTTGCTGGTTTGATTACGAGTCCCCACCATCTTGAAGCTCAGGCTGCTATCCCTGAAGGTAATTCTCTTCACTTTTGTTCTTATTGCTCGCCCATTTTTTCTTGCTCGCCTAAACTTCTTATATTTGTTAGATCAACGAGTTACCGTTGCCATCCCGTCTGTGTCTGAATCCTACTACTTGCTCGCCAGACGAGTTAAACAGATGGCCGAAGCTTCAAGAAGGAAGATGGACCCTCCCATTGCTATCATTCGCCTTCGAGCGGGGGAAAACCCCTCTGGTCGCTCAGCCGCCGGAGCTGGTCGCCGTAAGCAGGGGGTTAAAGTCACTTCCTCTCCGCGGGATGTGAGGAAAGAGAAGGAGAGGGAACGGGATATGGAGAAAAAGAAAGCGCCTCGGGGCGACGATGTACGCGGTGATGATCGTGCCTCGAAGCGATCAAAAACTGTGGGGGAGGCGAGCAGCATTGCTCCCAGATCTCCTGCGTCTAAGTCCACCTCCTTGGAAGTGGTGGACGAACAACAAGTGGTCGCTGGCCTGGTAGCGACCAAGAGAGGGGACAATCCCAAAGATACTTCTTATTTGGGTTGGGACCCCGTTAAAATCAAAGAGTAAGTTAATTGTCTTCGATTTGTTTGTTGTTCGCCGCTTGGCGCAATGTTGCTCGCTTACTGACTATTGTATTTCTATTTTAGGTATAACCCAGTGCATTATCCTGGCCGCGGGACCACTCTCCACCATTTCTCTGTGGTGAAGAATGCACCCTCTTCGTTCTCCGACATCCCTGATGTCCCTATTCGCCGAGCAGCCGAGACAGTTCCAAGAGCTTGGACGAAATCGGCGAACACCATTGTTGCTAGCCAATCTGCTAGTGACGTTGTTCGCTTGGTGGCGTACAATGCTAGCCATCAATTGATCCAGTCCCAGATGCTGCTCGACCAAGTCATGGGGCTCGAGCGGACAAACCGTGATTTGGGTCGTCGCGTGGAAATGATGGACGAGGAAAGAGCTGCTGCCATTAAGGAGTGCAAGACCGAGCATGCTAAGGAGCTGGCCTTAATGGAGAGGAAGATGGAGGCCTCCTTGGTTGGCGAAAAGAGTGCCTTGGACAAGGCTGAAAAGATGATGCTGGAGGTGAAGTCTTCAGATCTGAGAGCTGAAAGGGCTGAAAAAGAGCGAGCAGACTTGGCTGCTCGCCTGCTAGCTGCCGAGGAACATATCAAGAGGTTGGAGGAGGAGCGCAAAGGCATGATCGACTATGAAGTCCACGAGCAAGAGGTGTTGGACAAGACCAACTTGAGGTCTGTCCACTTCGCCCACGATCACAATCAAGATATTCGTGGCGCGGTGAAGGCGGACTTCATCGAGTACATGAAGAATTACCCTCCTGCTCCTGGTTCAACCTTGTTCGTCTCTTATTTAGCCGATCTCGGCTTCCCTCTAGACGTCTTCAGCGAGGAGGTCGACATCGCTGCTCCAACTTATGGCGGCCAGCCTGATCCCACCCCAGCGGCGACCAGCGCAGCGGCCCAGCCTGATGAAGTCTTTGAGGGGTTGCCTTCGCTTCCCTTAACTCCTATAGATGGGGCTGGTACAAGTGCCCCGGGCGAGCAGCCTAGTGCTCAGGCGACCAGCGCTGCAGATGCTCCTCCTTCTTGAAGGATTTAGTTTTTTACTTACAATAGGATGTCTCTTTTTGCACTTATCTGATTGTTCCTATTGTAAACATATTTTGACAATGAAATGAAAACTTTTGCTAATCTACTAATTTACGTCTCTTTGTTTGTCTTACTTAGTTGCTCGCCTATTGCTTTTAGCTTATGACTCAGTTTCTAAGTGTTCCTTTTTTCTTAAGGTAAACACTTAGTTAATACTTTAAGTTGGGCCTTTTTGGTCCTTTAATTGTTTGGGCCTTTTTGGTCGCTTGTGGACTCGGCCTTGCATTAATGTGGGTTATCGGTCCATTAGGGACTTAGCCTTATTTTGCATTTAATAAGCTCTATTGTTCGTCTTATAACAGACTTGCAATTTGCAATTTTTTTTTTTATGGGCGAGCAACCGAGTAATCTGGACTTGAGGCTCAAAATTTAAAAGAAAGCAAGACAAAAGATAAATACAATTCTGCTCGCCTAGTAACTGCACAACTGCTCGCTTTTATATAAACTTGCGCAAAAAAGTTTCAAAATTACAAGAAGCTACTTGTAAAATTTCTAAGACTTACAGAACTTTATTGATAGTACTTCTTGAGTAAAGTAGTATTCCAAGAGTATTGGGACGACTTGCCTTCCATGTCTTCAAGGTCGTATGTGCCGTTGTGCCACTTATTCGTCACCTTGTATGGGCCCTCCCAAGTAGGGCCGAATACTCCTGGTGGTGTTAAAACTTTTCGAAGTACCAAGTCCCCAATTTCGAATTCTCTTGCTTTTACTTGAGAATTGTAGTACTTTGCCGCTCTTTTCTTATAAATTGCATTTTTCAATTCTGCTGTTATTCTTTTTTCTTCAAGCAAGTCCGACTCTGCTGCCAATGCGGAGTTATTTTCCTCCTCGTCAAACGCAGTTGTTCGACCTGTCGGGATTTTTAGCTCAATTGGTATTACTGCTTCTGTCCCGAACGCCATTGTGAAAGGTGTTTCGCCTGTACTTGTTCTGTGTGACACTCGGTATGCCCACAACACCTCTGGCAGCTTCTCAGACCATTTCCCCTGTTTGTCGGCTAAGCGGATCTTCAAAATATGTTTGATTATTTTGTTCACTGCTTCTACTTGGTCATTCGACTGGGGGTGGTATGGTGTTGAAAAATGTTTCTTCATTCCCCATTTTTCACAAAAATCTCTTATCTTTTTCCCTTCAAACTATTTTCCGTTATCCGTCACGATCGCTTGAGGCACCCCGAAGCGGCAAACAATGTTTCTCCATATGAAGTTAATCATTTTCTCCTGTGTGATTCGCACGAGCGTTTCTGCCTCAGCCCACTTCGTGTAATAGTCCACTGCCACCACTGCGAATCGAACATTTCCTTTTCCCGACGGAAAAGACCCGATGAGGTCAATTCCCCATTTCGCAAATGGCCACGGACTGTTGACCGAAATTAGTTAATGTGGGGGCTTGTGGATGTTTGGGGCGAATAACTGACAGCTGTGACATGTTCGGGCAACTTTGATTGCGTCCTGGAGGAGGGTCGGCCAATAATATCCTTGTCTTACGGTCTTGTAAGCCAGTGCCCGTCCTCCAGCGTGATTTCCGCATATGCCTTCATGAATTTCCTTCAGTACTGCTTGACCTTGCCCCCTAGCCAAGCATTTTAGAAGTGGGAGTGAAATTCCTCTTTTGTACAACTGTCCGTCCATCATGGTGTATCTTGCTGCTCTTTTGACCAACTTGTTAGCTTCAAACGGGTTGTCTGGCTTTTTGTCGTTTTGTAAATATTCAGTGATTGGTATCCTCCAGTCGTCCTCTTCGAAATCTTCGTTGACTTGATACATTTTGTAGTCTTCGGTTGATGGCTTGGACATTTTTGTTAGCGTAACTCCTGTCAACTCTGCTGGTCCTGTGCTAGTCGCTAGCCTGGCTAATGCATCTGCTTGAGCATTGTTGTCTCTTGGTATCTGTTCGATGTATATTTGTTCGAACAAGGAGGCCAGGTGAGCAACAATCTTCTGATACAATACCATGTTCTCGTCCTTTGCCTCGTACTCCTCTCGAACTTGGTTGACAATCAATTGTGAATCCCCGAAAATCTGCAGCTTTCTTACCCCAACTGCTAATGCTAGGCGTAATCCAGCGATCACAGCTTCGTACTCTGCTTCGTTATTTGTCGCCATGAACTCGAACCGGACTGCTGAAGTAAAAACTTGCCTATCTGGGCTTATCAAGACTATACCTGCCCCCGATGCTGTATTAGTTGACGATCCGTCAACATACATGTGCCAGGGATGGCTATGTCCTCTCGTCGGATCCTGGGGGAAAGTCAGTTCGACTATAAAGTCTGCTAAGGCTTGCCCCTTGATCGCTGTTTGAGGAGCATATGAAATCCCGAACTGACTGATTTCCAATGACCATTTTAAAAGGCGACCAGCCGCATCGGGTCTGTGCAGTATTTGCTTGAGCGGGAACGTTGTCAACACTTCCACCTGGTGGTCGAAAAAATATGGACGAAGTTTTCTGACGCTCATCACCAGTGCATATGGTAGCTTCTCTGTCGGTGAGTATCTGAGTTCTGCTTCGTGTAAAGCTTGACTCACATAGTAGATGGGCAGGTGGAACTTTCCTTCCGCTCGAACGAGTACTGAGCTGATTGCTACTTCCGAAGCTGCCAGGTATAAGTATAACTTCTCCCCTGGGACCGGCTTGGCAAGAATTTTCGTATCACTGAGGTATTCTTTTAACTGCTCGAACGCTTGTTGACAGGCGTCTGTCCATTGAAACTTTCCCTTCTTGATTGCCTCGAAGAACGGCCTGCATTTATCTCCGGATCTTGAGACGAATCTGTTCAAAGCTGCTAGGCATCCGGTTAGCCTTTGGACTTCTTTAACCGATCTAGGTGGCTGCATCTCTATGATCGCTTTTACTTTTACAGGATTTGCTTCGATTCCTCTTTGACTGACCAGATGTCCCAAGAATTTCCCTGAATGGACCCCAAAACTGTTTTTCTTAGGGTTCAGTTTCATGTTGTATGTTCGAAGTATCTTAAACGTTTGAGTTAGATGCTGCAAGTGATCTTCCTTTTTGGAGCTCTTGACAACAATATCATCTACGTATACTTCCATCGTCTTCCCGATGTGATCATCAAAGATCTTATTGACCAATCTCTGATATGTAGCTCCAGCATTGATTAACCCAAATGACATTCTCTTCCAGCACAACAAGTTTTTGTTGGTGTAGAACGCCGTATGCTCTTGATCATCAGGATACATCGCTATTTGATGATATCCTGCGAATACATCCATGAACGTGAGAAGCTCATGTCCAGCGGTGCCATCAACCAGTTGATCGATATGAGGCAATGGGAAATTATCCTTTGGGCAGGCGGCGTTGAGATCCATTGCGGGCATAACGCTTGTTTGATTAGGTCGTTATCCAGCAGCTTTTTAACCTCCACATCGAGCGCCTCGTATTTGTCAGGACCGAATTTTCTCCTCTTCTGATGGACTGGCTTCTTCCTCGGGTCGATGTTGAGTCTGTGGCAGGCATGTTCGGGGCTGATGCCCACCATGTCTGCATGCGACCATGAGAACACATCGAGGTTTACTTTAAGAAACTCAATCATGTTGGTCCTGTACGGCTCTGGTAGCTCGGACCCTATGAAGAGTTCTAAGCCCTCTTGGTTCGGGTCGACTTTTACAGTTTCCAACTCTTCGACCGGGGTAGCCCTTCGTTTCTGGCCTTTCCATCTGGGGTCAATAATGGGCCCTTCTGCCTTTGGCTCATCTTCAGTCTCCATCGGTTCTGCCCCCAGTCGTAGCTCGATGTCTTCTGCATCGTCGTCCATTGTCATTGTCTGTTTTCCTTCGGTGTTGGTTGCAGCAGCTTCTCTACTTCTTGTTTGGACAAACTGTTCGTCTTCGCGTTCCTTCTCGTCCTCGTCCAACTGTGCGCCTACGCACAGCTGCTCGTCAATGCGCGGCTGTTCGTCTACGCACAGCTGTTCGTCGACTTCCATTATTTCAGTATCGATGGAAGTCATAGCCTCGCTATCGCCTCCGTCCTTGTCCGAGCACCTGTTCGTCATGTTGACTTGGTGATACTTCAATTGTATCTGTAAAAGACACGCACGAGCCTTCTTCTGGTCTCCCTTGACTGTACCTGCACCTTTCTTTGTTGGGAATTTTAAACAATAATAGTACGTTGAAACAGCTGCTTTAAATTCATGCAAGAAAGGACGGCCGAGAAAACCGTTATAGGTGGACTGCTGGTCTACAACTAGGAAGTCTACCATCCTATTCATTTTCCTTTCCGGGTCCTCGACCGATACAAGCTCGACTGCCAACATAACCATTCCTATCGGGGTGGTCACAGCATTCCCGAATCCTACAATTTTGTGATCGTAGTCCTTGATGTACTCGGCGCAATCTCCCAGCTGGTCCACCGTACTTTTAAACAGGATGTTCGTATAGGAACCAGTATCGACTAGTAGACGGTGCACTTTTATCCCCATAATATTGGCACAAATGACCAACGAGTCATTGTGGGGGGTGAGTATCCCGTCTAAGTCTTTTTCTGAGAAAGTTAGGTCCCCCGTTCGTTTGGTCGATGGGTTTACACCCACTTCCATCACCTGATCCACTGCTCTCAGTTTCGCTTTCCTCTTTCTTTTTGACACAGGTGGTCTCCCATCGGAACAACTGCCTGCTGGTCCAGTGGGTTCCAGCATTAAGATCTCCGGAATAGGCCTTGCTGGGGCCGCTGGGACCTTTCTTCCTCTCTTACCAGCTTTGCTTGGTTGTTCATCGCTGTCTCCATCATCCGAACTAGATGGTACTGGCGCCCTTGGTCTTTTACCTGGTTCCCTTTTCACGAACTCGGACAACTTTCCTTCCTCATAGAACCTCCACAACTGCTTTAATAAGTCTCGGCACTCGCTTGTGAAGTGGCCGATGTTCTGATGATATGCACAGTATTTGTTCGGGTTCAGTTTTCCTCTCTCTTGCCTTATCCTCCGCGGCTCTGATAACATCTCTCTGTCTTTAACGTTGTCGTACACAGCGTCCACGGACATGGTAAGGACTTGATTCAACTTTTCTTTCAATTCAGCTCCCTCATTGAACGACTTCATGTTCTTCGGAGCTTTGTAATCACTTTCTCCAGATTTCTTGCCAAACTTCTTTGGATCAGCTTTGTCTCCCATCTCTCTGTGTAGGGCCTCCTGCATCGATACGTGGATTCCAGCTTTGTGTCTGAATTCCGCGTATGTTTTTGGGCAAGTCAAGTGCATCTCCTTCCACAGATCAGTTCCTTTCTTCAGTCCAGCCATCACTTCTTTCGATTCTCACACTTCCGCCATTGATAAACGCTTCGAAGCTTTCTCCTTACAATTCTTGTGCCTGGATCTTCTTGTTCTTCGAAGGTAATTTACATCTTATATCTCTTTTTCTCTTTTTAATTTCAATTCCGTATTTCTTCGTAACTACGACTGTAATTCCGGCCGTGGACCGCCGTCGCGCCGCCGTCCTGTTGATTCCGTCGCCGTCATAACTTCTCTGTTGGCGTCATTATCCGTATATTACCCCATACTTAGCCAAATTTCTCCATCACTTATTTTAAATGGAGTTTTCCCCCTCAAGTTCCTCTCAATCTGGACCCGGACGAAACCCGGAAAAATGACACGTAAATCCATCTCCTCCGCGCAGATCTGTTCGCCAAGCGCTGGCGAACAACCCGCGCACATTATTGGTGGATGAAGGCACGGACTCAGATACGAGCTCCGTTGTTCGCTCAGTCGAGATGTTTGCTGCTGATCGCTCAGGCGATCAAGAGGAGGTCCACCCGGTTGCTCGCGATCCCGAAACATCTTCTGATCTGGGAGAAGATTCTGCGGAAGTGGCCGCGGAGATAGAGGGTTCGATTGATCTTGAGGGCGATCAAGCTGACACTACTGGCGAGCAGAGAGGTCCTACGCTTACTTGGGAGTTTTTAAGGGAAATCAATTTTCCCATCTCTCAAACTACACCAGAATCTCGGATCCCGGAAGGAGTTGTTCGTGAGGACGAGTGGGCGGACTATTCTGCTCGCTACTCGAAGACTTTTGCCCCCACATCGAGGGTAATTATGAAGGCTCAGGATGGGGACTTTGCAGCGAGCAAGGTTGCTAGTGTATGTGTGGAGAGTGATCTGGCGAGCATCCGTGAAACATACAAGATCCCCTACGATATATTCATGTATGTGCCGAAGAAAGGAGAGACTGTTGATCGCCCCCCACCTGGTTGCACGGCGATCAACTTGGATGTTCTGAACACGGGCTTCCCGCTCCCCGTTCATCCGCTCATTGGCCGTTTCTTGTCTGACATGAATCTGGCGATCACTCAAATCACTCCGAATGGTTGGAGTACTCTTCTAGCCTTCATGACTCTTTTTGGTCTTGAGGGTTACAAGAACAAAATAACAACTGCGGAGCTTCTCTATGCCTTAACTATTTCTGAGGACGGTATTGGCTGGTATTATGTTAAGGCGAAGACCGGAGTGAAACTTGTTGAAGGTGTTCCCAATAAGATTAAGGGTTGGCATTGTCAATTCTTCTATATTGGAGGAGATTGGCGAGCAACTGAGGGGTTCGCTGGCGGGCAGGCGCGCATCATGTCACCTGAAGGCTTTGGAAAAATCAAACGTAGGGCTGATTTTGTCTTGCTAATTCATAAGTAGGACTAATTTTAATCCTTTTCGTTGTTTTGCAGGTCCGAGAATTTTGAAGTGGGGGCATCCCGATCTTAGCGACGAATATCTCTTCACGTTAGCCGTCATTTCTCTTCGCGACGCTGCTAGTCGCGATTTGGAACATCTTTCTAAAGCTCATTGCCGCAAGCTTGCTGGTTTGATTACGAGTCCCCACCATCTTGAAGCTCAGGCTGCTATCCCTGAAGGTAAGTCTTCTTTATTCTTATTCTTTTTGTTCGCCTATCCTTTCCTGCTCGCCTAAATTCTTGTATTTGTTAGATCAACGAGTTACAGTTGCCATCCCGTCTGTGCCGGAATCCTACTACTTGCTCGCCAAACGAGTTAAACAGATGGCCGAAGCCTCAAGAAGGAATATGGACCCTCCCCTTGCCATCATTCGCCTCCGAGCAGGGGAGAACCCCACTGGTCGCCCAGCCGCCGGAGCTGGTCGCCGCAAGCCTGCGGCTAAAACTACCTCCTCTCCACGGGACGCGAGGAAGGAAAATGAGAGGGAACGGGAGAGGGAGAAGAAGAAAGCGCCCCGGGGCGACGATGTTCGCAGTGATGATCGTGCCTCGAAGCGATAAAAAACTGTGGGGGAGGCGAGCAGCATTGCTCCCAGATCTCCTGCGTCTAAGTCCACCTCCTTGGAAGTTGTGGACGAACAACAAGTGGTCACTGGCCTGGTAGCGACCAAGAGAGGGGACAATCCCAAAGATACTTCTTATTTGGGTTGGGACCCCGTTAAGATCAAGGAGTAAGTTAATTGTCTTTAATTTGTTTGTTGTTCGCCACTTGGTGCAGTGCTGCTCGCTTACTAACTATTGTGTTTCTGTTTTAGGTATAACCCAGCGCATTATCCTGGCCGCGGGACTACTCTCCACCATTTCTCTGTGGTGAAGAATGCACCTTCCTCATTCTCCGAGATCCCTGACATCCCTGTTCGCCGAGCAGCCGAGACAGTTCCAAGAGCCTGGACGAAATCGGCGAACACCATTGTTGCTAGCCAATCTGCTAGTGACAATGTTCGCTTGGTGGCGTACAATGCTAGCCATCAATTGATCCAGTCCCAGATGCTACTCGACCAAGTCATGGGGCTCGAGCGGACAAACCGTGATTTGGGTCGTCGCGTGGAGAGGATGGACGAGGAAAGAGCTGTTGCCATTAAGGAGTGCAAGGCCGAGCATGCTAAGGAGCTGGCCTTAATGGAGAGGAAGATGAAGGCCTCTTTGGTTGGCGAAAAGAGTGCATTGGACAAGGCTGAAAAGATGATGCTGGAGGTGAAGTCTTCAGATCTGAGAGCGGAAAGGGCTGAAAAGGAGCGAGCAGACTTAGCTGCTCGCCTGCTAGCTGCCGAGGAGCATATCAAGAGGTTGGAGGAGGAGCGCAAAGGCATGATCGACTTTGAAGTCCACGAGCAAGAGGTGTTGGACAAGACCAACTTTGGGTACATCTGTGCCTTTGCCGAATGCTTGAGGTCTGTCCACTTCGCCCACGATCATAATCAAGATATTCGTAGCGCGGTGAAGGCGGACTTCATCGAGTACGTGAAGAATTACCCTCCTGCTCCTGGTTCAACCTTGTTCGTCTCTGATTTAGCCGATCTCGGCTTCCCTCTAGACGTCTTCGGTGAGGAGGTCGACATCGCTGCTCCAACCTATGGCGGCCAGCCTGATCCCACCCCAGCGGCGACCAGCGCAGCGGCCCAGCCTGATGAAGTCTTTGAGGGGTTGCCTTCGCTTCCCTTAACTCCTATAGATGGGGCTGGTACAAGTGCCCCGGGCGAGCAACCTAGTGCTCAGGCGACCAGCGCTGCAGATGCTCCTCCTTCTTGAAGGATTTAGTGTTTTACTTACAAAAGGATGTCTCTTTTTGTACTTATCTGATCATTCCTATTGTAAACATATTTTGACAATGAAATGAAAACTTTTGCTAATCTACTAATTTACGCCTCTTTGTTTGTCTTACTTAGTTGCTCGCCTATTGCTTTTGGCTTATGACTCAGTTTCTAAGTGTTCCTTTTTTCTTAAGGTAAACACTTAGTCAAATTTTAAGTTGGTCACTCGGTTCTTACCGAACTTGACCTTTAATAGTTTGGGCCTTTTTGGTCGCTTGTGGACTCGGCCTTGCATTAATGTGGACTATTGGTCCATTAGGGACTTAGCCTTATTTTGCATTTAATAAGCTCTATTGTTCGTCTTATAACAGATTTGTACTTTGCAATTTTTTTTTTTTTTTTTGGGCGAGCAACCAAGTATTCTGGACTTAAGGCTCAATTTAAAAGAAAGTAAATCAAAAGATAAATACAATTCTGCTCGCCTAGTAACTGCACAACTGCTCGCTTTTATATAAACTTGCGCAAAAAAGCTCAAAATTACAAAAAGTCACTTGTAAAACTTCTAAGACTTACAGGACTTTATTGATAGTACTTCTTGAGTAAAGTAGTGTTCCAGGAGTATTGGGACGACTTGCCTTCCATGTCTTCAAGGTCGTATGTGCCATTGTGCCACTTATTCGTCACCTTGTATGGGCCCTCCCAAGTCGGGCCGAATACTCCTGGTGGTGTCAAAACTTTTCGAAGTACCAAATCCCCAATTTCGAATTCTCTTGCTTTTACTTGAGAATTGTAGTACTTCGCCGCTCTTTTCTTATAAATTGCATTTTTCAATTCTGCTGTTATTCTTTTTTCTTCAAGCAAGTCCGACTCTGCTGCCAATGCGGAGTTATTTTCTTCTTCGTCAAACGCAGCTGTTCGACCTGTCGGGATTTGTAGCTCAATTGGTATTACTGCTTCTGTCCCGAACGCCATTGTGAAAGGTGTTTCGCCTGTACTTGTTCTGTGTGATACTCGGTATGCCCACAACACCTCCGGCAGTTCCTCAGACCATTTCCCCTGTTTGTCGGCTAAGCGGATCTTCAAAATATGTTTGATTATTTTGTTCATTGCTTCCACTTGGCCATTCGAGTGGGGGTGGTATGGTGTTGAAAAATGTTTCTTCATTCCCCACTTTTCACAAAAATCTCTTATCTTTTTTCCTTCAAACTGTTTTCCGTTATCCGTCACGATCGCTTGAGACACCCCGAAACGACAAACAATGTTTCTCCATATGAAGTTAATCATTTTCTCCTGTGTGATTCGCACAAGCGCTTCTGCCTCAGCCCACTTTGTGTAATAGTCTACTGCCACCACTGCGAATCGAACATTTCCTTTTCCCGGCGGAAAAGGTCCGATGAGGTCAATTCCCCATTTCGCGAATGGCCACGGACTATTGACTGAAATTAGTTCGTGTGGGGGCTTGTGGATGTTTTGGGCGAACAACTGACACCTGTGACAAGTTCGGGCAACTTTGATTGCGTCCTGGAGGAGGGTCGGCCAATAATACCCTTGTCTTACGGTCTTGTACGCTAATGCCTATCCTCCAACGTGATTTCCGCATATGCCTTCATGAATTTCCTTCAATACTGCTTGTCCTTGCCCCCTAGCCAAGCATTTTAGAAGTGGGAGTGAAATTCCTCTTTTATACAACTGTCCATCCATCATGGTGTATCTTGCTGCTCTTTTGACCAACTTGTTAGCTTCAAACGGATTGTCTGGCTTTTTGTCGTTTTGTAAATACTCAATGATTGGTATCCTCCAGTCATCCTCTTCGAAATCTTCGTTGACTTGATACATCTTGTAGTCTTCGGTTGATGGCTTGGACATTTTTGTCAGCGTAACTCCTGTCAACTCTGCTGGTCCCGTGCTAGTTGCTAACCTGGCTAATGCATCTGCTTGAGCATTGTTGTCTCTTGGTATCTGTTCGATGTATATTTGCTCGAACAAGGAGGCCAGGTGAGCAACAATCTTTTGATACAATGCCATATTCTCGTCCTTTGCCTCGTACTCCCCTCGAACTTGGTTGACAATCAATTTTGAATCCCCGAAAATCTGTAGCTTTCTTACACCAACTGCTAATGCTAGGCGTAATCCAGCGATCACAGCTTCGTACTCTGCTTCATTATTTGTCGCCATGAACTCGAACCGGACTGCTGAAGTAAAAACTTGCCTATCTGGGCTTATCAAGACTATACCTGCCCCCGATGCTGTATTAGTTGACGATCCGTCAACATACATGTGCCAGGGATGGCTATGTCCTCTCGTCGGATCCTGGGGGAAAGTCAGCTCGACTATAAAGTCTGCTAAGGCTTGACCCTTGATCGCTGTTCGAGGAGCATATGAAATCCCGAATTGACTGATTTCCAATGACCATTTTAAAAGGCGACCAGCCGCATCGGGTCTGTGCAGTATTTGCTTGAGCGGGAACGTTGTCAACACTTCCACCTGATGGTCGAAAAAATATGGACGAAGTTTTCTGACGCTCATCACCAGTGCATATGCTAGCTTCTCTGTCGGTGAGTATCTGAGTTCTGCTTCGTGTAAAGCTTGACTCACATAGTAGATGGGCAGGTGGAACTTTCCTTCTGCTCGAACGAGTACTGAGCTGATTGCTACTTCTGAAGCTGCCAGGTATAAGTATAACTTCTCTCCTGGGATCGGCTTGGCAAGAATTTTCGTGTCACTGAGGTACTCTTTCAGCTGCTCGAACGCTTGTTGATAGGCGGCTGTCCATTGAAACTTTCCCTTCTTGATTGCCTCGAAGAACGGCCTGCACTTATCTCCGGATCTTGAGACGAACCTGCTCAAAGCTGCTAGACATCCGGTTAGCCGTTGGACCTCTTTAACTGATCTGGGTGGCTGCATTTCCATGATCGCTTTCACTTTTACGGGATTTGCTTCGATTCCTCTTTGACTGACTAGATGTCCCAAGAACTTCCCAGAATGGACCCCAAAACTGCTTTTCTTAGGGTTCAGTTTCATGTTGTATGTTCGAAGTATCCCAAACGTTTGAGCTAGATGCTGCAAGTGATCTTCCTTTTTGGAGCTCTTGACAACAATATCATCTACGTACACTTCCATTGTCTTCCCGATGTGATCATCAAACATCTTATTGACCAATCTCTGATATGTAGCTCCAGCATTGATTAACCCAAATGGCATTCTCTTCCAGCACAATAAGTTTTTGTTGGTGTAGAACGTCGTATGCTCTTGATCATCGGGATGCATCGCTATTTGATGATATCCTGCGAATGCATCCATGAACGTGAGAAGCTCATGTCCAACGGTGCTATCAACTAGCTGATCGATGTGGGGCAACGGGAAATTATCTTTCGGGCAGGCGGCGTTGAGATCTGTGAAGTCGATGCAGAGTCTCCACGCTCCAGTCGCTTTTCTAACCAATACCGGATTCACCACCCATTGCGGGCATAATGCTTGTTTGATTAAGTCGTTATCCAACAGCTTTTTAACCTCCACATCGAGCACTTCGTATTTGTCGGGACCGAATTTTCTCCTCTTCTGATGGACTGGCTTCTTCCTCGGGTCGATGTTGAGTCTGTGGCAGGCATGTTCGGGGCTGATGCCCACCATGTCTGCATGCGACCATGCGAACACATCGAGGTTTGCTTTAAGAAACTCAATCATGTTGGTCCTGTACGACTCTGGTAGCTCGGACCCTATGAAGAGTTCTAAGCCCTCTTGGTTCGGGTCGACTTTTACAGTTTCCAACTCTTCAACCGGGGTAGCCCTTCGTTTCTGGCCTTTCCATCTGGGGTCAATAATGGGCCCTTCTGCCTTTGGCTCATCTTCGGTCTCCATCGGTTCTGCCCCCAGTCGTGGCTCGATGTCCTCTGTATCAACGTTCATTGCCATTGTTTGTTCTTCCTCGTTGCTGGTTGTAGCAGCTTCTCTTCCTCTCGTTTGGACAGACTGTCCATCTTCGCGTTCTTGCTCGTCCTCGTCTAATTGTGCGCCCATGCACAGCAGTTCGTCAATGTGCGGTTGTTCATCTGCGCACAGCTGCTCGTCGCTGCGCGGCTGTTCGTCTGCGCATAGCAGCTCGTCGCTGCGTGGCTGTTCGTCTGTGCATAGTTGCTCGTCACTGTGTGGCTGTTCGTCTGTGCATAGCTGCTCGTCGACTTCCATTACTTCAGTGTCGATAGAAGTCATGGCCTCGCTATCGCCTCTGTCCTTGTCTGAGTACCCGTCTGTCATGTTGACTTGGTGATCCTTCAGTTGTAGCTGCAAAAGACAAGCACGAGCCTTCTTTTGGTCTCCCTTGACTGTACCTGCACCTTTCTTTGTTGGGAATTTTAAACAATAATAGTACGTTGAAACAGCTGCTTTGAATTCATGCAAGAAAGGACGGCCGAGGAACCCGTTATAGGTGGATTGTTGGTCTACAACTAGAAAGTCTACCATCCTATTCAGTTTCCTTTCCGGGTCCTCGACCGATACAAGCTCGACTGCCAACGTAACCATTCCTAGCGGGGTGGTCACAGCATTCCCGAATCCTACAATTTTATGATCACAGTCCTTGATGTACTCGGCGCAATCTCCTAGCTGGTCCACCGTGCTTTTGAACAGGATGTTCGTATAGGAACCAGTATCGACAAGTAGACGGTGCACTTTTGTCCCCATAATATTGGCACAAATGACCAACGAGCCATTGTGAGGAGTGAGTACCCCGTCTAAGTCTTTTTCTGAGAAAGTCAGGTCCCCTGTTCGTCTGGTCGATGGATTCACACCCACTTCCATCACTTGATCCACTGCTCTCAGTTCCGCTTTCCTCTTTCTTTTTGACATAGGTGGTCTCCCATCGGAACAACCACCTACTGGTCCAATGGGTTCCAGCATTAAGATCTCCGGGATATGCCTTGCTGGGGCTGCTGGGACCTTCCTTCCTCTCTTACCAGCTTTGCTTGGTTGGTCATCACTGTCTCCATCATCCGAACTGGATGGTACTGGTGCCCTTGGTCTTTTACCTGGTTCCCTTTTCACGAACTTGGACAACTTTCCTTCCTCATAGAACCTCCACAACTGCTTCAACAGATCTCGGCACTCGCTCATGAAGTGGCCGATGTTCTGATGATAAGCACAGTATTTGTTCGGGTTCAGCTTTCCTCTCTCTTGCCTTATCTTCCGCGGCTCTGACAACATTTCCTTGTCCTTAACGTTGTCGTACACAGCATCCACGGACATAGTAAGGACTTGACTCAACTTTTCTTTCAACTCAGCTCCATCATTGAATGACTTCATGTTCTTCGGAGCTTTGTAATCGTTTCCACCAGATTTCTTGCTAAACTTTTTTGGGTCAGCTTTGTCTCTCATTTCTCTGTGTAACGCCTCTTGCATTGACACATGGATCCCTGCTTTGTGTCTGAATTCTGCGTATGTTTTCGGACAAGTCAAGTGCATCTCCTTCCACAGATCAGTTCATTTCTTTAAACCAGCCATCACTGCCACTATCTTCGTGTCCTCACTCACCATCTCGCCCTCCAGTAAGACTTTATCAAATCTTTCCAGAAATTGCTTATCAAACTCCTTGTCTCCCTGCCTAATATCTGCCAGGCGGTGTCTGTGGGTCAAGTAGGACCCGGCAGTTGAGAAGTGGGACAGAAACTCTTTGCTTAGTTGGGCAAAAGAGTTGATAGAGCCAGGAGCCAGTGCTGAAAACCATCTGTGCGGGCCATCTCCAAGGGTGAGTGGAAAATTTCGGCATTGTGTGGCGTCGGTTGCCCCCATCGAAATCATGAAATCCGAATATTTCGTCGCATGAATGCGAGGGTCCGACGTTCCTTCATACAAATTGATGGCTGGAAACTGTATCTTCTTTTGGATTGGTGCATTGAGGACAGATGGAGATAACGGTGAAGAAGGGAGAACAGTCAATCCGACACCTCTCTGAGATTCCAACTGTCTCTGTAATTCCTCGATCGCCTTTCTCATTTCCTGCAATTCATTTGGGGGAGTCCTCCCGATGGAAGGCTGTTCATCGTGATTGGGTTATGTGACCTCTTCACGATGCAGTCCCTTGCCAACGGGACGTTTCTCCTGAGTCGTCTTCCTAGCAGCGTTGCTAGCTCCTTTCGGGATGGTTCCCTCCTATTTACATTCCTTGTACCTAGTCTCTCCAAAGCACTTGTTCGGGAAGTACTTTTGCTTGACTCATCTGCTCGACTTGGTGATGATTCCCCTCGACTCCCTAGACGTTCGCTCAATGGAGCTTTCCCTTTATTTCTACGGACCTCCTCGCTGTCGGCCTCGTCCCGACGTGCATCTTTTCTCATTTTACTTCTTTGTTCGCCCGTACGTCCCTGCTCGCCTGCTCGATTGGTCGTCACAGGTGCTCTTGATGGTCCTACTGCTTGTCGATTTTGTAATGATTGAAGGACAGCGATCGTTTTTGCTAACTCCTCCGGGTTTTGAGCAAGTGCTTCTACTTCTGGTGAGATTGTATCAATGGTGACCTGAATGTTTCTTTGCGAAGTTGCTCTCACCGTTCGTGCATGTCCCTCGGTGGACGAAACCCTAGTCCTCAGTTTACGACTCGGAGATACACTCGAATGTCGTTCATCTTGTGATCTGACCATCTTGGTTGCCAAAATGTATGAGATAAACAAAGGAGTGAAGTAATCTTGTTCTTGCAAATACTTTTCCCAAGGGTTACTAGCCTTGTGTGTGAATATGAAGATTCAAAAACCCTAGTTCATGCACACATGCATTAAAACCCTCAAAGTATTATACATCTTTGTCCTAAGAATGTGCACTCTTGTTTTCCGGCAGCCGCTTCCTGGATTCCGGCGAGATTTTGCAGATTTCCGGTGGGAGTCTTCAACTTTCTTCGATTTTTACAAATCGGAGGTTCGAACCCTCCTTCTAGCGCCAATTGTTGATGATCTTTTTATGATCAAGATGATTAGTGGCTGTTTTTGCTAAAAAAGATCATCAAACAAGAACTAAGATCATGGAATTTAGTTAAGTAATGCTCAAGAAATAATTTGGCAAGAGTTTTGCTATGTTATTGAATTGTTCTCCCTTTTTCATGTATATGAAGAGAGTATTTATAGACATACAAAGAGGCCATGTGTCACCATCTTGGTGGCTTAACCATTGGATCTTTGCCAAGTGTTAGGACACTTGTACAATATCTACACTATTGCTCATTGGATGGGTGCCAAGTGTTAAGACACTTGGACCATATCTAAGCTAGTGACTCTTGGAGTTCCCAATGTTGTACTTGGTCTTTGGCACTGCTGAGATGCTCTCGACGGTGACCGGTTGCTCGCTTGCACGTCTTCGTTGGATGTCATGGTCCTTGGCATTCCGAGCTGTTCGCTCCTTGCTTGGGATTGTTTACAATGTTGCTCGCTCCAATGAACAATAGTGTAGATGTTGTACAAGTGTCCTAACACTTGGCAAAGATCCAATGGTTAAGCCACCAAGATGGTGACACGTGGCCTCTTTGTATGTCTATAAATACTCCCTTCATGTACATGAAAAAAGGGGAACAATTCAATAAAATAGCCAAACTCTTGCAAAATTATTCCTTGAGCATTACTTAGCCAAATTCCATGAACATAGTTCTTGTTTGATGATCTTCATTGGGTAAAAACAACCACTAATCATCGTGATTACGAAAAGATCATCAACAATTGGCGCTAGAAGAAGGGGTTTCGAACCTCCGATTTGTAAAAATCGAAGAAAGCTTGAAGATCTTCGCCGGAATCTGCAAAAGTTGGCCGGAATCCGGGAAGACACCACCGGAAATCAAGTGTACACACTATTCGGAGCAAAGTTATCCTTTTACATATCACTTTAAGAGTTTGAATGCATGTGTATATGAACTAGGGTTTTCAAAACCACTATATTCATTTATACAAGGCTAGTGACTCTTAGAAAGGTGTTTTTTGGAAGCAAGATTACCTCACTCCTTTACTTATCTCATACATTTTGGCAACCAAGATGATCAGATCACAAGAAGAATGACATTCGAGTGTATCTCCGAGTCGTAAACCGAGGACTAGGGTTTCGTCCACCGAGGGACATGCACGAACGGTGAGAGCAATTTCGCAAAGAAACATTCAGGTCACCATTGATACAATCCCACCAGAAGTAGAAGCACTTGCTCAGAACCCGGAGGAGTTAGCAAAAACGATCGCTGTCCTTCAATCATTACAAAATCGACAAGCAGTAGGACCGTCAAGAGCACCTGTGACGACCAATCGAGCAGGCGAGCAGGGACGAACGAGCGAACAAAGAAGTAAAATGAGAGAAGATGCACGTCGGGACGAGGCCAACAGCGAGGAGGTCTGTAGAAATAAAGGGAAAGCTCCATTGAGCGAACGTCTAGGGAGTCGAGGGGAATCATCACCAAGTCGAGCAGATGAGTCAAGCAAAAGTACTTCTCGAACAAGTGCTTTGGAAAGACTTGGAACAAGGAATGCGAACAGAAGAGAGTCATCCAAGAAGAACGAGGAGCGATCACGCCTTCCTGCTCTCATTTTACTTCTTTGTTCGCTCGTTCGTCCCTGCTCGCCTGCTCGATTGGTCGTCACAGGTGCTCTTGACGGTCCTACTGCTTGTCGATTTTGTAATGATTGAAGGACAGCGATCGTTTTTGCTAACTCCTCCGGGTTCTGAGCAAGTGCTTCTACTTCTGGTGGGATTGTATCAATGGTGACCTGAATGTTTCTTTGCGAAATTGCTCCCACCGTTCGTGCATGTCCCTCGGAGGACAAAACCCTAGTCCTCGGTTTACGACTCGGAGATACACTCGAATGTCGTTCTTCTTGCGATCTGATCATCTTGGTTGCCAAAATGTATGAGATAAGCAAAGGAGTGAGGTAATCTTGCTTCCAAAAAACACCTTTCTAAGAGTCACTAGCCTTGTATAAATGAATATAGTGGTTTTGAAAACCCTAGTTCATATACACATGCATTCAAACTCTTAAAGTGATATGTAAAAGGATAACTTTGCTCCGAATTGTGTGTACACTTGATTTCCGGTGGTGTCTTCCCGGATTCCGGCCAACTTTTGCAGATTCCGGCGAAGATCTTCAAGCTTTCTTCGATTTTTACAAATCGGAGGTTCGAAACCCCTTCTTCTAGCGCCAATTGTTGATGATCTTTTCGTAATCACGATGATTAGTGGTTGTTTTTACCCAATGAAGATCATCAAACAAGAACTATGTTCATGGAATTTGGCTAAGTAATGCTCAAGGAATAATTTTGCAAGAGTTTGGCTATTTTATTGAATTGTTCCCCTTTTTTCATGTACATGAAGGGAGTATTTATAGACATACAAAGAGGCCATGTGTCACCATCTTGGTGGCTTAACCATTGGATCTTTGCCAAGTGTTAGGACACTTGTACAACATCTACACTATTGCTCATTGGATGGGTGCCAAGTGTTAAGACACTTGGACCATATCTAAGCTAGTGACTCTTGGAGTTTCCAATGTTGTACTTGGTCTTTGGCACTGCTGAGATGCTCTCGACGGTGACCGGTTGCTCGCTTGCACGTCTTCGTTGGATGTCATGGTCCTTGGCATTCCGAGCTGTTCGCTCCTTGCTTGGGATTGTTTTACAATGTTGCTCGCTCCATTACGAAGTTGTTCGCCCGAATTGATCTTGGTTTGAGCCGCTTGCACAGCTGTTCTTTGCAAGGCTGCTCGCCTAAATATCTTGCTTACCACATTAGCGCTGTTTTGCAAAGTTGTTCGCTTTACAAAGCTGCTAGCTCCACAAAGCTGTTAGCTTCTTTCATTTATTATCCTGTTATCAAGTTTAATGATAACTGTTTCGTTTATTAATCACTCCATTGTTCGCCCATCAACAATTGCCCCCTAGCTTGGTCTCATGTTGGGCATGGATTGATCAATTGGGACCAAGCTATAATTTCTTTGAAAACTGGGCGAGCAAAAAGGTGACATGGTTGTTCACACGGGCGAGCATCCGAGCAATTGGGCGAACAAACGAGCATGTGAACTCATGCACGCGACCAGCAGCGAACGCCTCTTCGTATCGCGATGGTTGAGTTCCCAAGGCACAGGATGCGAGGCGTCGCGTCAGTCACGCGCGTTTCCCCATTTTGCATATAGGGGCCTATAGTTTTTTAGGAAAATCGCATTTTTTCCCCATTTTATCCTTATAAATACGTGACTTCTCCTTCATTTCTTCATTCTGCCACTATCTTCGTATCTTCACTCACCATTTCGCCTTCCAACAAAACTTTATCAAACCTTTCCAGAAATTGCTTATCAGACTCCTCGTCTCCTTGTCTGACATCTGCCAGACGGTGTCTGTGGGTCAAGTAGGACCCGACAGTTGAGAAATGAGATAAAAACTCTTTGCTTAGTTGGGCGAAAGAGTTGATGGAGCCGGGAGTCAATGCCGAAAACCATCTGTGCGGGCCGTCTCCAAGGGTGAGTGGAAAATTTCGGCATTGTGTGGCATCGGTTGCCCCCATTGAGATCATGAAATCTGAATATTTCGTCACATGAATTCGAGGGTCCGACGTTCACTCATACAAATTGATGGCTGGAAACTGTATCTTCTTCTGGATTGGTGCATTGAGGACAGACGGAGATAACGGTGAAGAAGGGAGAACAGTCGATCCGACACCTCTCTGAGATTCCAACTGTCTCTATAATTCCTCGATTACCTTTCTCATTGTTGATGGGCGAACAATGGAGTGATTAATAAACGAAACAGTTATCATTAAACTTGATAACAGGATAATAAATGAAAGAAGCTAACAGCTTTGTGGAGCTAGCAGCTTTGTAAAGCGAACAGCTTTGCAAAACAGCGCTAATGTGGTAAGCAAGATATTTAGGCGAGCAGCCTTGCAAAGAACAGTTGTGCAAGCGGCTCAAACCAAGATCAATTCGGGCGAACAACTTCGTAATGGAGCGAGCAACATTGTAAAACAATCCCAAGCAAGGAGCGAACAGCTCGGAATGCCAAGGACCATGACATCCAACGAAGACGTGCAAGCGAGCAACCGGTCACCGTCGAGAGCATCTCAACAGTGCCAAAGACCAAGTACAACATTGGGAACTCCAAGAGTCACTAGCTTAGATATGGTCCAAGTGTCTTAACACTTGGCACCCATCCAATGAGCAATAGTGTAGATGTTGTACAAGTGTCCTAACACTTGGCAAAGATCCAATGGTTAAGCCACCAAGATGGTGACACATGACCTCTTTGTATGTCTATAAATACTCCCTTCATATACATGAAAAAGGGAGAACAATTCAATAACATAGCAAAACTCTTGCCAAATTATTTCTTGAGCATTACTTAACTAAATTCCATGATCTTAGTTCTTGTTTGATGATCTTTCTTAGCAAAAACAGCCACTAATCATCTTGATCATAAAAAGATCAACACTCATTTCCTGTAATTCATTTGGGGGAGTCCTCCCGTTGGAAGGTTGTTCATCGTGATTGGGTTCAGTGACCTCTTCACGATGCAGTCCCTTGCCAACGGGACGTTTCTCCTGAGTCGTCTTCCTAGCAGCGTTGCTAGCTCCATATGGCCCTAGTCGGCCAAAAGCTGATCTCCGGATTCGATCGTGCACTGATGGGCGAGCAGGAAGGCGTGATCGCTCCTCGTTCTTCTTGGATGACTCTCTTCTGTTCGCATTCCTTGTTCCAAGTCTTTCCAAAGCACTTGTTCGAGAAGTACTTTTGCTTGACTCATCTGCTCGACTTGGTGATGATTCCCCTCGACTCCCTAGACGTTCGCTCAATGGAGCTTTCCCTTTATTTCTACAGACCTCCTCGCTGTTGGCCTCGTCCCGACGTGCATCTTCTCTAATTTTACTTCTTTGTTCGCCCGTTCGTCTCTGCTCGCCTGCTCGATTGGTCGTCACAGGTGCTCTTGACGGTCCTACTGCTTGTCGATTTTGTAATGATTGAAGGACAGCGATCGTTTTTGCTAACTCCTCCGGGTTCTGAGCAAGTGCTTCTACTTCTGGTGGGATTGTATCAATGGTGACCTGAATGTTTCTTTGCGAAGTTGCTCTCACCGTTCGTGCATGTCCCTCGGTGGACGAAACCCTAGTCCTCGGTTTACGACTCGGAGATACACTCGAATGTCGTTCTTCTTGCGATCTGATCATCTTGGTTGCCAAAATGTATGAGATAAGCAAAGGAGTGAGGTAATCTTGCTTCCAAAAAACACCTTTCTAAGAGTCACTAGCCTTGTATAAATGAATATAGTGGTTTTGAAAACCCTAGTTCATATACACATGCATTCAAACTCTTAAAGTGATATGTAAAAGGATAACTTTGCTCCGAATTGTGTGTACACTTGATTTCCGGTGGTGTCTTCCCGGATTCCGGCCAACTTTTGCAGATTCCGGCGAAGATCTTCAAGCTTTCTTCGATTTTTACAAATCGGAGGTTCGAAACCCCTTCTTCTAGCGCCAATTGTTGATGATCTTTTCGTAATCACGATGATTAGTGGTTGTTTTTACCCAATGAAGATCATCAAACAAGAACTATGTTCATGGAATTTGGCTAAGTAATGCTCAAGGAATAATTTTGCAAGAGTTTGGCTATTTTATTGAATTGTTCCCCTTTTTTCATGTACATGAAGGGAGTATTTATAGACATACAAAGAGGCCATGTGTCACCATCTTGGTGGCTTAACCATTGGATCTTTGCCAAGTGTTAGGACACTTGTACAACATCTACACTATTGTTAATTGGATGGATGCCAAGTGTTAAGACACTTGGACCATATCTAAGCTAGTGACTCTTGGAGTTCCCAATGTTGTACTTGGTCTTTGGCACTACTGAGATGCTCTCGACGGTGACCGGTTGCTCGCTTGTACGTCTTCGTTGGATGTCGTGATCCTTTGCATTCCAAGTTGTTCGCTCCTTGCTTGGGCTTGTTTTAAAATGTTGTTCGCTTCATTACGAAGTTGTTCGCCCGAATTGATCTTGGTTTGCGCCGCTTGCACAGCTGTTCTTTGCAAAGCTGCTCGCCCAATCCTGCTTGCCGCATTAGGGCTCCTTTACAAAGCTGTTCGCTCCACGAAGCTGCTAGCTCCTTTCATTTATTATCCTGTTACCAAGTCTAATAATCTCTTTTGTTTATTAATTACTTACTTGTTCGCCACCCAACATATATATATATATATATATATATATATATATATAAATGAACCCTAACCCTAAATCACCAGGATTGTCGGTATTGGATCTTAATGTACAGTCCATTCAGGCTCCACGGTTGATTCATTATCTTCTTATTAGTATTTAGCAGGCATGATGTTAGGGATGACAAAATGATCCGCTCCGCAAGCAATCCGCTTCGGCCCGCTCTGATTGGATCAGCCCCGCCCTGCCCCATTCTGAGAATGGAGCGGATCAGCCCTGCCCCGCTCACGGAGCAGATCAGACATGGATCTCTATATTTTTGCTCTGCCCCGCTCCGCCCTGCTCCATATAATATTAAATATATATAATATTATAATTTATATAAATTTAATTTTATATTCAATTAAATATAGTAATAATATTATGAAGTCCTAATATTTAATGTTTAGTTTTTTTAATTTCAAAATTTTCAGGGTTTTTTTTAATATATTGATTTAAAAAATTTATAAACTTGAATGAGATGGAGCAGAGCGGATCAGATCTGCCCCGCGCAGGGCAGACATGGATCACAAAATGCTGCCCCGTAGCGGAACGTGGAGCAGAGCGGGGCAGCGGGGCGGTGGCGCGGGACAAATATGGATATTGAGATATCAGCCCTGATCCGCTCCATTGCCATCCCTACGTGATGTGAATGAGGACGAGCTCCTTATTCGAAACAATATATCCCCCATCGCTAAATCGGTTTTTGCACACAAAATATTAAATAATCACAAACCAACAATCCCTCTGATATATCTAATAAACGCATTATACACGTGAAACTAACTAATTGGACGTGAATCATGATGCAATATATTTAGCATATGTTCAATAATAATGGAGAAAGTATCATAAATACTTTATGCACGGTACAACTATAGATTCTATAGTATTAGCTCTTACAAATAATGCTATTAATTAAAATATTAGTAATTTACTGTGTACAAAATCTACCTAATACTTATCATAATAGTAAGTTGAAATTAAGTGTCCCATTCAGCTAAATTTATTGAGATCAACTTATGGGGATCGATATTACTTAACAAAGAGCACTTATTTTTAATTAATTTTTAAAACTGAGTTTGAATTTTATATTTTCAATTGTTTATTTAAACTTGAAGTTATGTACAGATTATTACATTATGCTCGTGCAGTACAACTTTTTAGTTTCTCTAATGTAATATTATACTATGAAAATAAATGAATAAAATCGTCTTTATAATATTATACTATCCGCAAGATTTTTAGACATGCATGGTTCCCCTCTATATTTTATGGTATTTTACAAGAGAATGTCTTTAATTATTAACTAAAAACTTAGCTATGATACAAATTTATCTAAGATTATTTAATAAACCAAAACAAAAATAACATATTTTAAAAGTAACTTTTTTACTTCTAAATATATTTGGTAAAATTTGAGATATTAGTCGATGATTAGTTCTATTATGCTACCTTATTGGGTGGTGCTCAGCAGGGCTTTATGGTGTTGTACCATATGTATAGTTAATTGTATTGTACAATACCTTAATACACATGGTACAACACTATGAAGCCGTGTTGTGCACTATCCAACAATACTGTAACACAGATAAAATCTACTGGACATTATAACTTAACATTTTGATTTGTCGAATTTCATTCCCAAAGAATGACTCATGTGAGATTTATTGTGAATCAATCAATAATATGCAAGTGAAGTGAAACCTCAATAATCGTATGCAAGCGTAATGAAACCTCGCAATTTAAAAGTGTTTAAATCGTTATAAAAACTTACTCAAAAAATATTAATAGAGGGTTTTGTGAATCTAGTATGTTATGTATAAAAATTAATGGAGAGGGAGGTTGGTTGCCTTCGTTTGTGGAAGGTGGGTCCCACAATTTGCAATTGGTGAGTTCATTTCCTCTTAAGCTTAAAGCTGAACCACTCATGGTGCAATTTTTGGTGTCTGCCACGTCGGATTTTTTTATTTATTTGTAATTTAAGTAACCGCGGAATAAGAGAAACACTTTAAAGGGGTAGTTAATATATGATATAATTCTAAAGCCTTAAATACAAAATAGGATACAAAAAATTCCATAGAACTTATTACTACATTTTGTGGTCCCCACCTTCTATTCAAAACTCCAAATTCATACAAAAGAGTTTGCTATGAAAGTATTCTTTTGCTGCATTTTGCTGTTCCCAAGAAAAGACTTTCTTTTGTCAAATTTCATTTCTAATTTTAGAAAACAAATTACTCCCCATAAATTTGAAAATATTCCCCCGAGTATTAGCCCAGAAATTTCACTCATAATACCTTTCTCACATTACCTAGGTAAATTTGTTTACCATAATTATTTGTTCTCTTCGAATCTTTGTTAGTTTTGAACAAAGAATATAATTATTTTTGAACACTTACATAATATATTTTGAACATTAAATATTTTTAATAGTAAAATCATCTATTTAATCATACAATTCAAACATGTTCAAAAGCACCTCCTTCATTATTAATTTTAAAATTACATAAATAAAAAACAAAAGTATTACATTTGTAAAAATTATACAGCCTAAATTTATGAAGAAAAAAAATTGAACATGCCCACAAAAAATTATGAACAGATGCAACAAAAAATTGAACGGATGCCCAGCTTTTTTATGCTTGAGTTTCCAAAAGCCTTCTAATTCTCGAATTTCTAGAAATCTTCATACTTGAATGCCTGAAATCACAAAAAAAATTATAAAAATTATATTTGCATGCAGATTAGAACCAAAATTCATAATAAATCTTCAAACAAAAATTACAACATATATGCAGATTACTATGTATACCACATGTGCAAAGGACAACAATTCTAACTCCAAAAATTCATGAGCAGTTTCAATTTTCTGATTATCAATATCCATAGCAACACATTCATAAGCATATGACCCGTGACTCATCACTCACGGCTATTTTAATTTTAAATTGAACCTGAATTATGAATGTTGATCCAGCAGTTTCAAATTCAAAAATTGACAAAAAAAAAAAAAAAAATAGAGAGAAGACTTCCAGATTAAGAGAAAAAACTCACACACAACCTCCACGCACTACACCTGCCCCACCCCCAACACTCACATACCCCCTACACTCAAACAAAAAACAATGTTCAAGAATTTTATTGAGTAAAACACAAAACAATATTTATGTTCAAAGGATTTCGTTCAAAACGATGTTAAAAAATCAAGAGCAACACAAAATTCCAATCACAAAATCAATGATATAATTACCTGAGGCAACCACCAGCGCGCCACTGGAAATCAAATCGGCGCCACAACCCTCAGATCGGTTTGAACAAGGAGGCGAACAGGCGATGCGGCGGCACAGGGACACTGGGAACGGTGAATCCGGCAACGACGACACCCTTTTCTTTACCCTATACTGCAACATCATCTTCTCTTCTCCGGCGACGACGATGCTCTGTGCGGCAGCGCTGGATCCAGCTGGATGGTGGTGCCGATCATTAAAGAGAGGGGGATGAGGAGGGGTGTGGGTCCGTGTGAGTTAGAGAGAGATATGAGAGGTGTGGGCATTTGAATCTCATATTTGAAAGGGATAGAGATGGAGATGTGTATATGGAAGAGAGGGGAGAGGGGAGAGAAATTGACAGAGGAGAGAGAGTATTGAAAAGTAAATAAATTACAAAATTATAAGATACAATTGTATCAATTTGTGCCATGGGATTTTTCATGTTTTATAGTGTATTTAGGGCTCTAGGATTGTAGTATGTTGCATTTATCTCTACTTTAAAAATATACTCCCTCCATTTCACGATAAATTTCACACTCTTTTTTTTTTGTCCTTCACATAATATTTTTTATATCATTAAAATGAAAATAATACTCAATTATGATACTCTCACAATATCATTTTATATTTAAATACAATCTTAAAAAATTATACTACCTCCGTCCCAAGAACTTGTTCATAATTGTGTTTGACACATTTTTTTAAGGAAAATGAGAGTATGTGAGCATGGGCGGAGACAGAACTTAAATTCAGGTAGGACACAAAATACTATATGAAGTACAATAAAAAGGTGCAAGGTGCGTTACTCTGCATTTGAGATTGTTTACATTGAAAAGTGTAGGTTGATTACACTGAAAAGTGTGGTTAGATTACACTAAGTGTACAATTTTCATTGTAATCAGCATACATTTTTTAGTATAAACAGTCTCAACTGTTGAATGAGTGCACTATAAGTTACTCATAAGAGTATATTAGATCACAAAATTCAGGTAGGGCAATTGCCACCACTTGTCTTAAGGTGGCTCCGCCCCTGTATGTAAGTGTGGAGTTGAATAAAAAAAAGAGTTAATTGCAAATAAAATCACAATCTTTTCGCTAATTGCAATTTAATCTAAACTTTTGAATCTTTGTAAATAAAACTTCAACTTTAAATTTATTAGCAATTCTAACCAAATGAAATATTTACATCTCCTCGAAAATGATGATTAATTATTTGTTGTCATCTGAACCAATCTAAACATATTAATACAATTGAGTATTCATTGTTAAGTAAGTGAAACATCATTTTCGCACAATAAAATTTTTATTTATTGGTTCGATTTGCAACCAAATGTTAAGTTGGAGTTTTGTTTGCAAAGATTCAAAAGTTTAGATTAAATTGCAATTTGCGGAAAGGTTGTGATTTTATTTGCAATTAACCCATAAAATAATGACAACTTTATGTTTTATTAACTTTTGTGAGAGAGGGTTATTTTCTTTTTTGGGATTTGAAAAAAATGTTGGGACGTCTATTTAAAACTAGTGTGAAGAAAATATTTGGACGGAGGAAGTATTTCAACAACTTTAAAAAATTATATATATATATATATATATATATATATATATATATATATATATATATCATATTAAGTGTTAAGAATGTAAGCGAGGAAGTATAAGTTTTCAAAACATTCCAAATGTTGGCTGTCCTGTCCATTCCAGTTGTATTTTTTTTTTTTTCCTAACCTTGGTTTAATTTTTATCGACATCGAAATGTTTTATATTTCTTGACTTTGTTGCAACTTACAAAGCAGCATGCATGTGTATTGATGCCTCCGTATTGGACCCACAAAATTAATTAATTCGAATTGTGATTTCTTTCCTTTGTATTTCAATGATGGGAAAGAATTTCTAAAAAACAAAATCAGAATTATTGTTGTGTAAACCTATCGACTCTGATACCATAATTTTTTTTTATCATGTCTAGAAAATATATATAGTAAAATATGAAATTAATTCATTTAATTAATTTCTTACCATTAATAAGTGGAGTATTAACTATTAACAACATAAGATGGGTTTCACGTATAAAATAGTGTTCTATTTAAATATTTGTATCACATTCAATTTTAAAATGTAGTTGGATTGAAACTCTCTTGCGTATATGAGATTTCTTAATATATATTCAATTTTTCAAATGTGTTGCCCCATTTGCATCAGTTATACTGTGTAATTAGGTATAAAGATGAAATTCAACACTAATTTTAATTGAAATATACATATTATAATATATTTCATGACATGTGACACTAAATTTGGGATTCTGATCCCCTCCGGTACAGACATAAGACCTTGCCTTCTCAAACAAGTTTAACCGTGACTTAAAAACAAAATTAATTATTTTTATTATATGTATGTAACTACCAAAGTAATTTATTTCCCACCAACCCACCACCCTAGTGTGTAGAAGTAGAGATATTATAAAATATGTTTATTTTTGCGTTAATATTTGTTTTTAATTCTTAAAAAAATCAATAATTTTTTCATTCAATTACTTTATTCCTTGGCAAATCCAATCAATCGTTTTCTCTATTTATGATTGACTGATGATAGCATGGTTTAATTAAAACAGAAAAGAAAAAAATGTAGCTTTAATTGTTGACCATAGGATTAACACAAAGCCATCATTTTTTACAGTGTCATCTACCGAAAGCAAAAAATATGATTGACAAATTAATTTCCAATGTAATATCATTAAAATGATCGATGTGAAATAAATTTTGGTCACCATGCAAAGCAAAGTCTAATCTCTATGTCATTTCGTCGTCTTCGACGTCATTCATTACATCAGAGCAACTTTTTTTTTTTGAAAAAATTATGTGATATGGTTCACAAATTAGCATAATTAATATCAATTCCAAATATTAATATGTCATGTTTAATTTATGTCCGTCTCACTTTGAGACTGTTTTACATAAGACTTACTCATTTTTTTAGTAAATTATTTTTGCCTATATTTTTTTTACTAATTGACAATTTTATGCCAATCACGTACGCTATCGAAAAAAATAAAAAAAATAAATTAGTTTTACTTTTGACAAAGTATAGAGTAAGACTGATGTATACATGAATCATTCAAGGGTATTAGTTGTTTTCATTGAAAGGTATTAGTTGTATTATTGAAGAGTATTACTGATTTACACTAAAGAGTCTTAGTTGTTTAGTGAAAATGAATTAAAACTCTTCAGTGCAAACCAGTAATACTCTTCAGTAAAAACAACTAATACCCTTCAATGAAAACAACTAATACCCTTTAATGATTCATATATAAACCAATTTCACTCTATACATACTCTTTAATTACTTTTATTGCGTAGATCAAAATGGTCATATATATATATATATATATATATATATATATATATATGGAAGCTCTAAGACTCTAACTTATTACATTAAAAACGTATAAATTAGCATGCCAAATGTCAATTTAATTTTAAACATCTTATACTTAAGGTTTAACTCGTTAATTATAAAACCATGCGCATTCAAACTTAACTTTAATATTTATATCAACGATTTACAGAATGTCTCAAATTCTAATTGTTGTGAAATGCATGCAATTCACAAGGATTCACTCAATGAAGATTGAAAGAAACTTAATGAAATGAGAAAACGAAACACAAGAATTTTTTAAGTGGTTCGACTTATGAACAAGTCTACATCCACTGTGAAGATCTTCAAAGTCTTTATTGATCAATACTATGGTGGATCCTGTATAAAGAATAGAGCTAAAACTGATAAGAACTCTAAACTTGAAAAACTAAAACTGAAACTGAAATCTGAAAAACTGAAGTGTGTGTTTCCTCTAACTTTGAGACTTTATAACTTGTTGTGTAGAGTTAGTTACAACCGAATTCTTGAGCCTAATTGTAGCTTGCCACCTCATCTTGAAAGTCAGACCAAGTTCTGGTACAAACCAAGCTCCAACCGCCGTGCATGAAGTGTACAAAGTCACACCAGAAAACTTCTTCTAACCGTTTTCAGTTATAACCGTTTCTTGATGGATGTTGCCCCTGATGCTGCCACACCTGATCCAACATCCCTTAATTCGAACAAACTTTTACACATGCATGAATTAATAGCTACACACTTACACAAATAAACTGAATATATGAGTATAATACACTCTCCTTTCTGGATTAACTTGCACCCAAAGTTGAAAGCACAAAATAAAATTGTGGGGTAATTAAAGAGTAGGGTTTTAAAGAATATTTTTTTAATTAATTTTTATTTATAAATTAAATAAATAATTTAATTTTGTGTGTGTGAGCCCAAAAAAGTATAATGACAATTTGTGTAATAAAATCGTGAATAATATGAATGGAGTTTATAAAAGATTTTTCTATTTTTTATGATGTGCAAATATTTTGAAACATTCAAATAATAATAAAAAGTTTTAAAAAAAGTGTAAATTAATATAGAATGGGAGAATACAAGTGTAAAAGCGTCGAACTCAAGTGAGAGATCTCAACGCACTGGGTGAAAGGGTTTCACAACAATTTTATATATAAATAAAATTCTCAAAATATTTTCTTTCACCAATTTTTTTTATTTTTTTTTAAGTGTGTGTCATATTAGATGTGAAGACGCTATAACATAATATTTAACTGCACCGCCTTGAACCTTACATGGCTTTCTCAGTTAAGATTACACATTTGAATTAGTCTAATAAGTAAAAGAGTGATTCTCCAATAAAATTTCTTCATAATATTACATTAATATCACTACAATGCATGTAATGATGCTATTATATGCATTTGCTGATATCATAATATTTTATACTTTAATTTTAGTTTATAAATTTAATAGTACCAATGAAAGTATGTAATAATATTAATTTAATTATATGAACAAGTTAGAAGAGAGATTGTGATAAGTAATGAGACGGTTAAAAAATATTAAAGTAGTTAAGGTAAATATCATACTACCTCCGTCCCAAGTCTTATTTCATACCACCTTTTTTCTCGTATTTTAGCGAGGGAGTTGTTTATTAATATTTAAAATGATAAAGTAATTTTGAAAAAGTGGTATGATAGATCTATTTCTCCTCTAGTATAAAGTAACTTAAAAATTACTTTATCATTTCAAATACTAATTAAAAACTCGCTCGCTAAAACACGTGAAAATAGTAAATGTGAAATATTTTATACTGTAATTTTAGTTTATAAATCTAATAGTATCAATAAATGTATATAACAATGTTAATTTAATAATATATATAAACAAGTTTCACAAAAGAGCTTGTGATAAGTAAATGGAACGGTTAAAAAATATTAAAGTATTTAAGGTAAATTTTATATATATATATATATATATTTTTTGTTAGGTTAATTGATTTTATATTTTATGGCACTTAACTTTTTCATACTATTAAGGGTAAATATTAAGGTACATTTTAAAAAAAAATCTATTTTGGAATAGGATAAGGGGTTATTGATATTTTGCGTAGAGGACGAAATGCATGTAGGACCTGCAAGCTGGTTATTATTACCGGGAAATATCTAATAAGATCATAAGTGCGTCTGACTCAATTTCTTACTCAGTTTCGTGCACGGCTTTTTTTGCCTTTTGTGGTTTGGTTTTTTATGCCTGCAATGTACTTGAACATTAATATCCAGATAAAATTTTGCATACATTAGTCTTTTCTCAAATACTTTGGGCATTCTAAAAAAACATTAAGAAAGTTATTTTCCTTAAAAACTTTATATTCATATATTTATGCAATAATTTATAGTTTTCCCACTCAATTCAACAAATTTCTTTTAGTAATATCCTTTATATTAATAAACTTTTGTCATTATCCAGATATATCCAACCGTTTAATATTTGTAATAAATTAATATATCATTATATAATTTCACTTTTTGAAGAATTTTTTTAATACTTTTGAGATGCATTTGTTGACGAAATAAATAGACGAACAATGTAATTGTTATATTTATAGACATTATACTTTATTTTGTGTTACTGGGCGATAGAATTATTAATAGCCTAATGTCAATTAAAATATTCTTTTATATCAAGAAGTTTAAAATTGTTGTTTTTTAGCCAAGATAATAATTATTTGGCCCATTATACCCTTAATAAATTAACAATTTTAATTGAGCTTGTACCATCATTAGTTCACCTCGAACCACGGTTAATTCACCCTATACCACACATTATTTAAGCACATAACGCCATACGTTCAGTCCGTATCCCAAATACTGCACTCGATACCATATTTTAATTTTGCCCGTACCACCGTATATTTAATATGTAGCATAATAAAAACACATCATACCACACTTGATTTGTTTAAGCTCGTACCACACTTTATTAAACTCGTACCACAATTAATAAATCTATTAGTCTTATACAACACATTATATTAAGTTCGTAGAAAATTTTGTTTAAGTTCGTACCACAATTTATTCACACTATACCACCATATATTTAGTCTTTATCACAATTAATTCATCCATGTACAACACTTTATTTTATCTCGTACCACCATTAATATACCACGCGTACTGATTTACACAGCACCACATTATATTATGTCCGTACCACTATTAACTCACCTCATACAATAACTGTACCATACTTTATAAAGTATGTACAACCATGAATTCACCCCATAGCACACTTTATTATGCACGTACCACCATATTTTAAGTTTGTACCACCATTTTAAAGACCATATAATTTTATTGGTTAGCCTCATACAACAATTTAGACGATGTGCATTCATAATTTTTAATCCCGTACCACCATGTTAAACCCTCTATTATTAAACCCGTATCAACATATATTCTAAACCCTAAAATTATTTTTAAAAAATAAATAGAAATGAAGACACCTGATGGCAGAGATGAAGAAATTAGGAGAAAGAACGTTTGACAGCAACATACATGATAGAAATTGAAAAGGAGGGGGGAGAGATCAGGGAAGTGACACACACACACACATACACACATATACATATATATGTATGTGTGTGTGTGTGTATAAAATAAACGCAGAAAAAAAGATGAAGGAGAAGAAAAAATAAGCATAAGAAAAAAAGGAGAAGAAAGAATCCTAATCAAAATTAAAAAAGTGAGATAATGGTAAAATTGGTAAAACATTATATTCTCTTGGCTAAAAAAGAATAAAATTAAAACTCTTGACAAAATAGAACTTTTACGATTAGAATTGACTAAATATTGGGGTTTCCTCCAAAGATTAATGCAAAGAAAAAACGATTAACGCAGTAGATTAAAAGACGACCAACTGAGTGATCAATAAACAGCTGCCAAGAGACGAGCAGTTGGTCAAAGAGAAAAAAAATGCTAGAGGGAGCAACTGGTTAAGAGTCAGAAGTGGCGAGCGAGCAATAGAGGAAGACAAGGTTCAAACACCTAATCTAGAAGCATACATGCGAGTAGTTGAACACCTCCAATAACAGCCAAGAAATCTAACTATTTAAGCATTGTATTAAGAACAAACAAGTGTCTTAACACTTGTCATTTGTATAATGTGTAACAGTTTAGAGATAAACAAGTGACTTAACACTTGTCATTATATAAATAAGAATGTCCAAGAGGATGACACCTCCTACTTGCTTGTATACCTATAAATACTCTCCTATATAAAAAAAATATATATATACGCTCAATCATTCAAGAACACACATATATGCTGCCAAATTCCTTACTCTACCATTACACTAAATCACTTGATTAAAATAAGGTCATCAACAATTTGTAAATTAAAAAAAAGTCAGAAATATATTTTATACAATATAAACACCACTACAAGAAAATAAAAATTATCTACAGAATTAGAATTGTCTACATAATTTTTCAACAAAAGATTTTTGTAGTGAATTTGTCTGCAAACTTTTATAATTATGTAGACATCGTCATTTCTCAACCTACATGTAATTTGCCTATAAAAAAAATTTATCCACAAATAAATTGTCTACGAAAATTCTGTAAACAAATTTTTTATAAGTAAGGAATGAAAATGTCAATATAATTTGAAAATTTTGTAGGTAATTAATTTTATAAACAATCCCCGATAAAAAAAATTGTTGGAAATACTATAGCCATGTTGATGATAATTTTCGTAGGTAAATTTTTTTTTTCGAACAATTGTTAAAATATATTTATTAATTATATATTGCCAAGAGAAAGTGGAAAAATATTATGTCAGCAAATTTTAAGAACCGTGTTATGTGGAGCAACTTTAAGGGAGGTGGGGGTGATACTTGCTGCTCAAAGAAGGCATTAAGTTTGTCACTATCCAATCTTTATTTTTAAATAGACTAATGGTTTCTTTGTAATTGTAACCCACCATATATATACATTATTATGGTTAAGGATTCTTGTTCCTTTTATTTGAATATTTGACCAAAATGAATCTGATTCAGACAATGACTATCAGACTATATACTACTTATTTAGAAAAACCAATGTTGATACGTGATGCAATGAAATGAGTTTTAATGATTCGATTATAATGATAAGTCAACATGAATTTTGAATAACATGAAATTAAAATTTATGAGTTGATGTTGACATAATTTTATGAAATAAAATCCAACTTGTACAGACTCATTCCTTTCTCTTGCATGCAATTAAATTAGTCGATAGGGGGTGTTTTCCAAGGAATTTAACAATTGGGAACATTATAATACCAAATAAATTTATGTGCATATTTTTTTAATGTACTTCTTTGTATTGGTATAAAAGAATATACCAACCCACCTAATCATAATCATGACTCATCTTTATTCTTTACCATAAGCAACTCCATTTTGTAATTTTGTAACAAATCATTGAATAAAAGCTCAGGTTACCTACATTCTTATCTTTTGTGAATATACTAAACCCAAAAAATGATCCAAAAAAATCAGAAAAAGTTGATAATTTTTGGAAAAAAATTCCGAAAATATGTTTTGTTTCTTTTTTGTCTTTTCTTGAATTTTTGGAAAATTATTTTGAAAATTGCCAAATTTTTCGATTTTTTTCTGAATAATATTTTGGTGGAGTGTATTAATAAAAGAAGCGACTGTATTTAACTTTGGCAATTAAAAAAATCTCATTAGAAAACCCAGCAAATGATGGGCTTCTGGTAGTAGGACTCTCGTTAACTCTGAGAAAAAGCCCAATGAAAGGTAAAGAGGCCCATAAATAATAGTGGGCCCGAAGATGGATGTTGTCCTCAAATAAATGTGGCCTTTTATCAATTTAAATTTTATTTTTGAAAGACCCTATCACTTTAATTTTAATTAATTCCTTTCAGTCTCAGCTAAAAGCTCAATCATATTTACAATGTTATGAGAATACTTGCATGAGAGGAAGTTTAATCAATGTGCATATATTATTTGACATGCATATTTTCTTAATATGAACACTCATTTACATAATGAGATAATGTGGTTTAACTCAAATTATTAGATCTTTATTATTTACTATCGAGATGTTATGAATTCGAGTGAGGGAGGGAGAAGAGTGGCAACTCAATTTATAAATTTAGAAGAAATAAATTAGGGTATGTTTGTTTTGAGACTTACACGGATGGACTTTGGACTTTGCAATCCACGCCCCATACGAGTTCGGGATTTAAAATTGGGTTTTCAAATCCCAAACTCAATCCCTACCTATAAACCTATTACTATTTTTCATATAATTAAATACAATCACATCATCACTTTTTTATCATCCACTCAACCTCTCTCCTACTTTTCTCTTACACAATATAATAAAATAATACAACATCAATCACTAATAAACATTGATTTGACATAAAGTAAAATCTCACCATACTAAAATCCCAAAACAAACACATACTCATATTATTCATCAAGATTTTCACATCCTAAGATTTCAAAGTCATGACTTCCCCCGCACACTTAAATCCCAAAACAAACGTACCCTTAGGGAATTTGGTTGATTTGAATTTCAAAATCAAAACAAAGAAAATAGCCAAATTCTCTAAAAATTAAAACAAATATAACTTTTTTATTCGAATAATGCACACTTCTAAGCCAAATTCATTGCCTCATCGTTATAGTACCGAGAAACTTCCCAAATTTGGCCACTAAGAAATTATCTAATCTTTCCCCTATTAAACTTTTTTTTTTTAATTTAGCGAACTTCTTAAATTCCATCTTAAAAAAAAAGAAAAAAATAAAAGGTAAATCTCCGGTGTATCAGATGCACAGTACAACTCACGTAGATTTTTAAATAGTTAAAGGTTGTTTTCAGTAAATAATTGGGGTCGTTTGAACAGTTACAACAATCCAACCCTAATCGTTCAGGGTAATCAATAATAACAGACAGTGAAAACAATCCCAAATATTTAAAAACACACTCGAATTATACAATGCATTTGCTGCATATAAGACTTTGAGAATTTTAGTTTTTCTTAAGGAGTGTTGGATTTAGGTGTCGAGGTGAGTTGTGCGGTGTTGGAAATTCACTTGCAATCCAACACTAATCGTTCAGCGTAATCAATAATAACAGTCAGTGAAAACAACCCCTAATATTTAAATATACACTTAAAATTATACAATGCACTTGCTGCGTGTAAGACTCTAAGAATTTTATTTTTTCTTAATAGTGTTGGATTTAGGTGTCGAGGTGAGTTGTATGGTGTTTAAAATTCACTTTAAGGAGAACAAAAGAAACAGGGGTATGAATAAGTGTAGTTATTTTTTTTTTTTTTTTTTTTTTTTTTTTTTTTTTTTGGGATTATGACAACTTTTATGCATGTACAATTTATTGAAGAAAGTGGGTGAAGGTTTGAAGAATATTACGAAGATGTTTAATTTTACAACAAAGTCAATGTACTCTTATATCATTCTACATAATTGACTAGCTGCTCAGGATAATTTAGGTAAAGGAGACATTTTCTGGGAATTTAGTGAAAAAGCTTGCGTTCTTTGTAATGTTCTAAAGGAAGGGATCAATAATTTGTTTTG
Source organism: Ballota nigra (assembly GCA_947034835.1). NCBI lineage: Eukaryota > Viridiplantae > Streptophyta > Magnoliopsida > Lamiales > Lamiaceae > Ballota > Ballota nigra. The sequence goes on from OX344720.1 coordinate 137,590,663, forward strand.
TACATGTTCATATGCTTTTCGAAATATTTTTGAAATATTTGTCAATGTGTGTATTGAAACTTTTTGAAAATATCAAAATGATGCAACTGAATTTGAACTGGGGAGGGTATTCAAAATGCTAGTTGAATTTTGCATTTTGAAAAATATCACTACACATGTTTTTTCTTAAGGTCCTGTTTGGTGGTAGTGTTGTATCATCTTGGGTTAATACAAGTTGAGGAATCATGTTAAATGAGGAAATATATGTTGCTAACCATGTTGTTTGATACACTTAATTTTTAGATCTGATAAAATCTCAAACACAATCATGAATAGTATATATTTTTGTCAAAATTACTTGATTGTCCTCTTATTACTACTGAAATTACTAAAGTTCCCTTACTAACTTTTAACACCTCTCATCAGTAAACCCAAATCAATTGAAATCAAATTGGGTATTTTCATCTTGCATCGCCGTGTTGCTCTTCAAACTCATGGCCGTCAATTTAAAAAATTTCTCAGTTCAAAATCAATATTTTGAAGAGCAAATCAATAAAATCAACGGAATCACGATCGAAGATAATACCTATTGTATGGAGATTGTATGGAGATCTGGACCGCATATGAGAAAAAGAAAATCGCCACTGGAAATCTAGGGGCATATCTCCTCCGTCAAACCCAAATGGTTGGAAAATCGCCACAAAAAACCGCGACCCATTAAATCATATAAGCATGATATATGCGTAATCGACCAAGAAAAATCAATATTTTGAAAAACAAACCAATAATTTTATAAGTGGAATCACGATTGAAGATGATAACTAACATAGTATAGAGAGATCTGGACCGTTTGATGAGAGAAGAAAAATTGCCACAAAAAACCCAGCTCTGCTCCATCGAATCTAAAAATGAACGGAAAATAACTAGGGGTTTAGTTTATATATTTGAAGGGTATTTCCGTCATTACACCATATTTAATATAGATACTGTTTTCTCAAGTTGATGAAACACACCAAATTGGGTTGATCCCTCAACCCACTAAAACAGTAATTAAGCACGGACCTCAAATTTAAAAGCAGGCCTCATATCTCCACCAAATATAAGCTAAATGCTATCATCATACGTTAATAAGCCATTAACATACCCACCAAACAGGCACTAAATGCACTGAGCTACATTTACACGACCTTTTCATTGTCATTTTTATGAAAAAACGTATTGTGCAGTATTTTTAAAATGCAAACTAAGGGACACTTGATTAGCAATTCTTTAATGTTACTGAGAATTAGACAAAAGAAATAACGTAATTATGATGGTCCATGGGAGAAAAACTATTATCACTCCTCTTAAATAAGAAAATCACTACATTAGTTTGATTTTATCATTTCTCATCATACAACCATCCTCTTCCATCATTCCCTATTTTTCCACCAACAACCGTTTCTTGTCTACTTCTATTTCTAAATTCGAGCATAATACACTAGTAATACAACTGTTATTAAAACACTTCTTCCCTGAACATATAATTTATATTACATGAATGTAAATAAAAAATAAATTTTCATCGCCATTACATCTATTAAGTTTGAATCAATTGGCTCCCCACTTATTCACAGAGTTTTCCTTTCATCATCAAAATAAAAAAGAAGCTTGTATTCTTCACAGAAATCTCGAGAAGTTTCTAGACCTTTCCACCAAGTAATATCACGCCACCTGTACACATACGACCAGAAAAATCTTGGACCTTTGCTGACAGTACAGTTAAAGCGAATATCAATGGAAAATATCTCCAAAAGTTCAATTGCGTCTAGAAACTTCATCTCCGTAGTCATTAATATCACGCGCTCCTTCGCCATTTCATCCTTCAACGATCGGAAAAGAGTAAGATTCCATCATCGAGCATCAAAAATGAACACGATTAACCGAAATTTCACTTGAATTTGGGAGAATGGAAGGCGCGAAAGTGAAGATTGAAGAGGCGGAAACTCCCGCCGGAGCTGGTGGTTCCGAATCGTCGCCGCCGACGCCGCAACCTATAGAGGCTTTGCATGATCTAGGCACGCCTCCGTTTCTGATCAAAACCTTTGAAATGGTGGAAAATTCCTCAACAGATTCGGTAATTTCATGGAGCGGGGCTAAGAACAGCTTCATTGTCTGGGATCCGCATAAATTCTCCACCGACTTGCTTCCGAGATACTTCAAGCACAGCAATTTCTCCAGCTTTGTTCGTCAATTAAATACTTATGTAAGTTTCTCGCATTTTGTACTATCTGCTCTGTGATTAGGGTTTATGCTTTTTTTAATTTGGGTTTTATTCTTCGCATTACGTACTTAGTGTTAATGTGCTGAAATTTACTTGACATTGTGTTCACTAAGCTAAATATTGCTCACATTATTCAACAGATTTGGTAAATTTGTCTATTCTAACCAAACTTGCTATAAACCATGTTAAAACTCTGTTTTCTCTGAATTGGGGATTATCATTGTGCTATTCTGAGTGATTATATATCAATTGGCTAAAATGTTAATAAGCTGGAAGAATGCTTCAATCTGTGTGCTAATTATTACTCACATTATCTAACAGGTCTGGTGAATTTGTCTGTTTTAACCAAACTTGCTATAAACCATGTTCAAACTCTGTTTTCTCTGCATTGGGGATTATCATTGTGCTATTCTGAGTGATTACATACCAATTGGCTAAAATGTTAATAATCTGGAAGAATGCTTCAATCTGTGTGCTGTGATTGTATCATTATCCAGGGTTTTAGAAAAGTGGATCCTGATAGATGGGAATTTGCAAACGAGGGGTTTCTGGGAGGGCAAAAGCATCTCCTGAAGACGATTAGACGTAGGAGAAACACAATGCAAACAACGAGCCAACAAAGTGGCGGTCCTTGTGTCGAATTAGGCCACTACGGAATGGAAGAAGAGCTCGAAAGACTCAAACGAGACCGCAATCTGCTAATGACCGAGATAGTGAAGCTTAAACAGCAGCATCACACCTCCCGAGAGCGAATCGCGCTCATTGAGGAACGAATACGCAGTTCCGAGAGGAAGCAGCAGCAGATCATGAGTTTCGTCTCTAAAGCATTCGGGAACCCCCTGTTTGTGCGGCAGTACATGGACAAATACGCGGAGAAGAGTGACCAAAACCGGGTTGAGTTAGGGCAGAAGAGAAGGCTAACCATGAGTCCTAGCATTGGGGATTTGCAGAATGTTTCGACGGTTGAGATTGATGGTGACGGACAAGATCAGGAGGAGATGGAGACACTGATTTCAGCTGCAATGGATGATGAATCGAGCACGGATCTTCTATCCGATGCCGTTCCCTCCACTGGTGACTCTGGCTTGAATGCCATTACTGATGATATACTGGAGAAGTTGCTTGGTGAAGATGTTGAAAACGTGGATGTTGATCGAACGGACGAGGATTTGGTTGTGGAAACGCCGTATTGGGGTGAGGATTTAGAAGACCTTGTTGATCAGTTGGGGTTTATTTAGGTGATAGACTGATAATATGGCTTGTAGCTATGATGATGGAATACTTTTATCAACTGGTGTTGTAGCTGTTTAAGTAAGCATTTTCCAGATGACAAAATATAGAGCGAAACTGGTTTTTATATGAATCATCGAAGAGTATTGGTTTTTTTCACTAAAGAGTGTTAGTAATACCATTCAGTGAAAACAACTAATACTCTTTAGTAAAAACAACTAATATCATTCGATGATTCATGTATGAATTAATTTCCCTCTATACGTATTCTTTCCAGATAAGGGAATCTGGGGTTGATGAAGGCCAGGATTTGTGTGTTTTAAGTTTGTATTTTTAGCTTCCAAGATTAGAAGTAAGTTTGGTGTTTTTCCTTTCATTAATGTTCTTGATTTTTCTATCCTTTTCTGCAGATGGTAGCAGTGAACAGCTGTAAAAGAAATCTTGAAGGACTCATTCTCAGTGCTTGCAAATGTGTCATTCTGGTTCGATCTAACTTTCATTCTTGGGATTACACGATTTATAATGAGAATATTGAGTTTCATTCAAGATGGGCTATATTCACATTGGTTTGATTCTCTTAAAAATGGCACGATTCTAGATTTCTTTAACCAAGTTTGTCTATTTCAACTATGTTTTCAGGGCACTAGCTTCTCAATTTGTCACACGGATGAAAACGACACGATCCTCGTGGTTTCTTTAACCAAATCTATTTATTTTTTGTACCTATGTTTTCAGTGCTTAGCTTCTCATTCCGTCACATGGATGAAAACGACGTGTAAAGCTATTGATGATAGTTTGCGTCTAGTACATGTGTTGACCTTTTTGCACATAATCCAAAAGTACACCAAGTAAATCTAAAAAGTCATTTAGCATTGCTATTGGGATTAGGTATTAATCAATTCTTGAAGGGTCAGAGAATAAGACAAAAACTAATGTGAAGGAATCAAGAGAAAATGTCATTTGTCATCCAAATTACAATCAATCTATGATGCTTTCGAGGGATATCAATTGTTAATTAAGATAGAAGAGAACAATTGGTATATCTTTTTAATGATAAATTGTTCTTTGGACATGGACCACCAACCAAGAGTCAAGATGCCGTTCAGTTTGATGCTTAGTGAAAGCATCCACTTTGGATTACTTTTACCTCCTTGTTCATGAAGGTTTTTTTTTTTTGTTTTGCTCAAGCTTCATTAGATTATAGTAATAATATTATATCTTTGGACATGTTCGCTACAAGACATGATTTCTAACACTATCATGTGAAACTTGTGTGGGTTTTTGTGTCCATGTTTTTAGACTAGTTGTATAAACTAACTGTTTGATTATGAAAATACCCGAATAAATGCAAACATGATTAAAGTGTTAAAAATCCAATATATTTTAATTCATTAATCAATTGATTAATAATGAGTTACATAGCCCCTATAAATACTTAGAATTTGCATCCTAACAAATCTATAAAATCGAAATATAATAAATAATTTTCTTGATATCCCAAATTTTTATATAATAAATGAGTTACATAGCCTCAATAAATATTTAGAATTTGAATATTAACAAATCTATAAAATCTCAACAATAAAGAAAACATAATAAATAAATATAATCTTATTGATTCTCTATATCTATATTTAAGTAGTTTCTAACATTAGGTAATTTCAAGAGGAGATCAATCTTTAACTGAGAACTATGAACTCCTTAACTCATGGGAGTAAATAAATATTTTTCTGTCAAACATGTGCCACCTATTCAACATGGGGCAAGACTATGTCAACCGTCAATTGGAGCTGAATCAGAATATGATTACACAACTCACATCCAATCACGGAAATGCCCACAAAATCATAACCAAGATACAAAATTGTAATAAATCTGGTATCATTTAAGTGATTGAATTAATGTTTTCACACGTAAGATTATGGTCAGACCCCTTAAGACTTGTAAAATGAACAGTAATAGGCCATAAAAAAACATGCAACATCAGTACCCCACCATTATCATCATTTACCAGGGACAAACGCCAATATCCCCAATAAAATAGTATTAGTTAATTGCATTTGTTCTCATCACCTCTATAAATTATTGTATCATTACTGCTCTCTTCATAACTTTCCCCTCTCTTCTCTCTCTCCCAATATGGATGTTCCCTTATTGTTATCAAGTATGTTCACACTTATAGCAGTTGTGGTTGGGTTTTTGGTGTACTTTTATGGGCCTTATTGGAGTGTTAGAAGAGTTCCTGGCCCTCCATCAATGCCTGTAATTGGACATCTTCATTTGCTTGCTAAGTATGGACCTGATGTCTTCTCCATTCTCACTAAACAATACGGCCCTATGTTCAGGTTCGTCTTTCAAATTTGTTGCCTTAAACAACCGTTTCTTGATTATCATTTCTTATATGCATGAAATAGATAGGCTACTTCTGAATGGTAGATTAAAGAGTCTCTTTTTCCTCTGTTTGTGTGTGAGTGTGTGAAAGGTGTAGATGATGTTAATGGGTTATTAAGAATATTGAGAAAGTAGGGAGAAATAAATCATGATAATCCTTCTAAATAGTAATATAGTAGTGATAATGATGATGATTAAGTCTATTTCATGACAGCTCAGGTTTTTGTTTCTAAAAAACGGCCTAGTCGGACCCAGTCTGTTCCAATATTAGTTAAAATGGTGAAAAAAAACCGGTCTTGTGATTAGTCAGGATTAGTCGTCGTCTAATCCGTTTAATCATTTTCTTTAATCTAAAAATGTAATTCACTTTTTATTTTTAACCTAACTATCAAATCTCTCCACTGTGGACGCCGAACGCCGAACGCCGCGCCTCCACCACCAAATGCCGTACCCTTGCCCCCTCCACCGAACGCTGTGTCCCGGCCCTCCACCACCAAACGACCCCAGCCTTCCATACTGTTCCTCCAGCCTTTGACGTTTTTTTATTTATATTAATATGCATCCTTGGTTCTTTATTGACTTTTTGGTATTTCTTAGGGTGATGATATATATATCACTTATGATTTTAAAATTGAAGGGTGGTGGTGTTATTTTGTTTTATATGTTAATTTATTAAACAAATAATTATTTTATTCTTTTATGTGGTTTACTAACATGTATTTGAAAAAAAAAAAAAACAGGTTTCACATGGGGAGACAACCACTGGTGATCATAGCCGATGCAGAACTTTGCAGGGAAGTCGGTATCAGAAAATTCAAATACTTCACTAACAGAAGCATCCCATCTCCCATAGCAGCATCACCCCTTCATCAAAAAGGCCTATTCTTTACAAAGTAGGCTGATCCTCTCTTTGTTGTCTTTGTATAGTGTAAAGAAATCTGAGCCCGTTTGGCTAAACTTATTTGAAATGTCTTGTAAGCTCTAATATCTTATAAGTTGTTTTAAGAGTTTATAAGATGTCATTTTTAAGTAACTTATAAGTTGTTAAAGTGTTTGGCTAATACAACTTATAATCTATTAAAAATCTTATTTTGCTAAACATATTGATGATGCTTATAAGCTGTTTTATGGAGCTTATAAGCTCATCCAAACACCCCTTAAGCTCCTTTTCGAAGTTCTAAGGGGGCGCTTGGTTAACAACTCTTCAATGGTAATGAAAATGAGATTGAAAATTAGTGTAATTAGCATGGTTCATGATAACAAAATCACTACCTCTCCTTCTAAATAAGGTTATCACTACTCAATTTTGATTATCATATTCTCTTTCTACAATCCTCCTCCTCAATTACTCCCCCATTCCTCCACCAACAACCATTTGTTGTCAACTTCTATTCCAAAATTGGGGAATGACACTAGCAATGATGTCACCATTGGAACACTTCTTTCCCTAACATTTCATTTTTCTTACGAGGGCATATATGAAAATAAATTTTCATTCTCATTGCGATTGAAGAATTGTTAACCAAACGCCCCCTAATTTCGTGCCCAAATTTTCAGGGATGCTAGATGGTCGACGATGAGAAACGCAATACTATCCGTTTATCAGCCGTCTCATCTTGCCAAGTTGGTTCCGACTATGCAAGAATTCATTCAGACAGCTACTGAAAATCTCGACTCCAAAGAGTTCACATTCTCCGATCTTTCCCTCAAACTAGCCACGGATGTGATTGGAAAAGCCGCATTTGGGGTGGATTTTGGCCTTTCGAAGCCGAAATCTTGTCATGATTCCATCAAAGTGAATGAAAAAGATGATGGGGTTCAAGAATTCATCAACCAACACATGTACTCAACATCTCAGCTGAAGATGGATTTATCCGGTTCGTTTTCGATCATACTAGGCCTCCTTGTCCCCTTCCTTCAAGAACCATTTCGCCAGATTCTCAAGAGATTACCCGGCACCATGGACTGGAAAGTTGATCGAACGAACAAGAATTTATCTAATCGGTTGGACGAGATTGTTCAGAACAGGATGAGAGAAAGCGACCCCAGCTCGAAGGACTTTCTTTCCCTCGTGCTTAAAGCACGAGAGTCGGAGAGTGCTGCGAAGAATGTCTTCTCGTTTGATTACATTAGTGCAGTAACTTACGAGCACTTACTGGCTGGATCAGCAACCACGTCGTTTACATTATCTACTATCGTTTATCTCGTTGCTTCTTATCCCGACGTGGAGAAAAGGGTGATTGAGGAGATTGATGCTTTTGGTCCTCGCGATCGGATGCCATCTGCCCATGATCTTCAACACCAGTTTCCATATCTCGATCAGGTACGAGCACACCAACATTAGCAACATCTTTATGCAAAATGTAGCTTTAAACCAGTGTCGAATTCGAATCATGTTTCTTGATTTATAAGTGCAGGTGATCAAGGAAGCAATGAGGTTCTATTTAGTGTCTCCCTTAGTTGCTAGAGAAACATCAGCTGAAGTTAATATTGGAGGATATGTTCTTCCAAAGGTATGATATAATTATGTAGGAAAGAAAAGCCATCTTATAATTTTTACTATCCGTTTTAAAATAAGTGTCGGTTCTAGAGATTTACTATCAAATTAAGAATTATAAGTTTTTGACATATTAATCTCTAAAAGATCTATAATATTTTGATAATCCTTAACAAATACGTTATATTTTTATATAATCCCTAGAAAATTTCTTATATTTTGAATTGGAATTCGGGTAAATTAGAAAAAAATGTAGAAAAAAAAAAGAGGCTAAAACGCTACTTATTTTGAAATAAGATTTAACCTCCAAAACAACGGGATAAAAATATTTTTAGTCCCATAACTTTTTACCTTTTTCGATATGGTCCCAAAAAAGATATAAGTGCAAATTCAGTCTCAATTTTTTCTGTATTGTACAATTTATATCCCAAATTTCGCCGAATTGATAAAATACAATAGTTTTTTGACATGAGTCCGGCACATGCATGTTCAATTTGAAGATTTTCGCTGAATATTCATTTTAAAAATGTAAATCGAACTTGAATAACTCTAGAAATCCTTCTCTTTTTTTTTTTGGCCATAACGTTAAAATTCTTCCCAAATACAATCTTCCAAAACATAAAAACTATTTATTAATAACCTAATCAACATGTTTGTCTAGTTGAACGCTCACGTGCACGACACATGTCAAAAAACGATGGTTTTTTTTTTTCGCTTCCGGCGAATTTGGGATGTAAATTGTACAATTTGCAAAAATTTGGGACTAAACTTGTACATTTATCTTTTCTGGAACCATTTCAAAAAAGGTAAAAAGTTATGGAACTAAAAATGTTTCTATCCCTCTAAAACAACACTTATTTTAAACGGAGGAAGTACATTTTCGCGAATCATAGTATTAGTTCATGTGATTAAAAGTAGGCCTATATGAAGAAAAGTATTATTACTGTTGAAGTCTACAAATTAATTTTTTTTAACTTTTATGAATTAATACTTTTGTGCATATGAACTAGTATTATTTCCACCCATTTTTGTATAAATGAATCAAAACTACAGGGCACATGGGTGTGGTTGGCTCCCGGAGTTCTTGCGAAAGACCCGAAATACTTCCCCGACCCGGAGAAGTTCAGACCAGAGAGATTCGACCCGAACGGCGAAGAAGAGAAACGAAGGCACCCATATGCCTACATTCCCTTCGGTATAGGACCTCGTGCTTGCATTGGACAAAAATTCTCCTTGCAGGAAATTAAGCTCTCCATGATTCATCTGTACAGGAAGTATGTGTTCCGACATTCTCCAAAGATGGAAAGTCCTCTAGAATTTGACTATGGCATCGTACTTACTTTCAGACACGGCGTTAAGGTTCAAGCCATCGAACGTGTATGAAAGACAGATGATCGTGTATCGAATTCGAATCGAATAATTGTAGTTTTGACGCATTGTGGAAAAATACTAAATGACATATTACATTTAAAGGCCCCTGAACTATTAATTTTTGTTTCACGAGACCTTTGGTAACAAAAATTCACGAATTTTGCTGAGTTATTGTAATGTTTTTCATTAAAATATGACAAACCAAATGATATTATGATCGATTTTCAACAAAAAATGTATCTCTAATGGATTTTCAGTAGGGGTCTTATGAAAAAAAAAATTATACTATTACACACTACCCTTATTTTCGTGTTTTAGCGAGCGAGTTATTTATTAATATTTGAAATGATAAAGTGACTTTTATAGTAGAGTATGATAGATCTATCTCTACTCTATTATAAAATGATTTAAAAATTATTTTATTATTTTAAATACTAATAAAAAACTCGCTCGTTAAAACACGAGAAAACAATAAATGTGCAAGTTCCTCTGAAACGGAGGTAGTATAGTTTAAGGGTTTTTTAAAACAAAAATTTGTTCAGAAATCTTTTAAAACAAAATTGAATAGTTTGGGGGTCTTTTGATGCGTTATGCCATACTAAATTTGCAACTTTACAAATGCAGAATTCAAATCAAACATGTCCAAAATGCCATTTTTCCTAACATGAAAACAACAAGCTGTTGTGACCTCAATTGAAGCATATATATCCCCCCTACTAATTCAAAAACAGCCCTCTCTTCTCCATTCTTGTTAGTAGTTTAGCCGAACAAGACTCGGAGCCAGCAGAGCTTTTCGAGTCGAAAGTAGAGAAGGCGGTCGTCTTCATTTGGAACTGAAACTCATCCATCGATTGTTGCCTCTGTTTCCTCTGCTTCGCCTTGGTGGCTTCCGTCATGCTCATATAGTTCGGCCTACTGGTGTTGGTGTTACTCTCTTCCGTCCTGTCTGAAAAAACGGGAGTCGTGGTCGTGAAAATGGACGACGAGCCAGAGCTCTCGTCGTACCTGAACTCCGAACTGGGGCTGGACGACGAATGGGTGGCGAAAGGAGGCTTTGATGATATCCTCTTAGTAACATTGTTCTTCTTCACTTTCACTTCGGAAAATTTAGTGTGATTCCCCCCTTTGTGCATGAGTGGAGTCGTCTCCGACGAGTGGTGGTCGTTGTTGCTCAGTTTCTCCATCAGTCGATTCTCCCACGGCTTCGCCACCATCCACCGTTCCAACCAGCTCCATCCGCAGCTGCTCTTATCGAGCTCGCGGCTTTTCAACGACGACGATGGGATAGAAACTCGACTATACGAATCGCAGCCCTGACCCGACTTCACCTGCCAAAATACGAACAATTTAACCATCGTTTTTTATCGAAACAAACACTTTGCACAATTTACTATTCATCCCTTACAGAGGCCTCTGAATTACACCCCATTCCACTAGTTGTTACACACTAAAACAAGATTTTTTGGTTTCATTTACTTAAAAATAAAGGGTTAATTGCAAAAAAAATTATGATCTTTTCGCAAATTGCAATTTAATCTAAAATTTGCATCGTTGCAAATAAAACATCAACCTAAAATTTGTTAGCAATTCTAACCAAATGACCTATTTCAATAATTCAACCAAATTATTCATTGTCAAGTAAGTGAAACACCATTTCTAGACAATAAAAAATTTATTCATTGGTTCAAAATGCAACTAAACGTTAAATTAGAGTTTTTTTTTTTTTGACAAGAACGTTAAATTAGAGTTTTGCTTGCAAAGATTCAAACGTTTAAATTAAATTGCAATTTGCACAAAAATATGGATTTTATTTGCAATTAATCCTAAATTAAACAATAAACTTTCATTAAAAAATATTTTGTCAGTTTAAATCATACAAGTCAACTCTCATATGTATGTGTATATATATATGTATACCTTTTGAGCAATAGAGTAAGCAAGTGCTCTTTCTCTCTTCACAGCTCCTTCTTGCCTCATTTGAATCTTTGCCTTAACCTCTTCAAGAGTACCCCTACTATCACACCACCCCTCCTAAAAAAACACTCAATATGCTCAAAATTCATTCACAAATAAACCAAGAACATGACAATGAATGATGAAAGACTACCTCAGCTTGCTTCAAGAGTTCATTCTTGAGGTGGCGCTCGTCGAGCATCTTCTGCACGGCTTGTCCCTCTTCGGACATACGAACACGACGAGCCCTAACACGGGCTTGGACACGAACGAGAGCTTGCATACACCTAAGCGTAACGGCAGCTTGTTTTCGAACCTGTCTCCCTCTTACTATGGCTTGAAGCCTCACCAATCCTTTCAAAGCCCTTAAAGCTCTTCTTGCCTATTGATAGATATAAGTAACCACATAAACATTAAACAAGTCAATCAAAATTCAAGTGAAAACTAGTTTACATTTTAGATTATTATATCCCATGTAAGAAAAGCCCTTGTTGCCTATTATAGATTTAACCACATTAACATTAAACAAATTAATCAAAATTCAAGTGAAAGGGCAAAATCAAGTGAACTCTAAGTAAACATTTTAGATTATTATATCCTATGTAAGAAAAGCCCTTCTTGCCTAATATAGATATGACCACATTAGCATTAAACAAATCAATAACTCAAGTGAAAAACATTTTAAGTGAACTCAAGTGAACTAGTAAACATTAAACAAATTAATCAAAACTAAAGTGAAATCTAGTAAACATTTTAGATTATTATATCCCATGTAAGAAAAGCCCTTCTTGCCTAATAATTAAACAAATCAATAACCACATTAACATGAACATTATGAGTACGTATAGAGTCAAATTGGTTCATATATGAATCTTTAAAGGGTATTAGTTGTTTTAACTGCAGAGTATTAGTCCTTTTCACCGAAGAGTCTTAGTTTGTTTTCAATAAACAACTAATATTTTCCAGTAAAAACAATTAATACCCTTTAGTGAAAACAACTAATACTTTTTCACATTATAACCACATTAACATTAAACAAATCAATAATTCAAGTGAAACCTAGTCAACATTATGGATTATTATATCCCAAAAACTCACCAAGAATCCTCTGAATGCAGTTTGAATTCTAATGGCAGCCCATTCTTGCTTGACAGCTTTGAAATCTTTAGGAGGGGCTCTCACAACAGTGGCAACAGCAGCAGTGTAAGCATCAGATGATGAATCAGAAGAGAAATCTGATGACCCCCCAATTTTCTTGAGGTTTTTCCATGAGGGCCCACCTAGATCTCCAGATGAACTCTTCCAAATTTTCCATTTCTTGCCTTTTCCACCAACCTTTTTCATTTAAAAAATAAAAGTTCAAGAAATGGAAAAAGATTCTACAGTGAGATTATACACAAATGATGCTGTTTAGCCTAAAGATTAGATTTTGACTCCACATTTGCTTTAAAATTAAACATATAAACCTAGATTTAACACTAAATTTGAAATCTAAAACTGTTCCAAATTTTCCATTTCTTGCCTTTTCCACCAACCTTTTTCATTTAAAAAACAAAAGTTCAAAAAATGGAAAAAGATTCTACAGTGAGATTATACACAAATGATGCTGCATTTGGCCTAAAGATTAGATTTTAACACCACATTTCCAATAAAAATAAACATATAAACCTAGATTTAACACTAAATTTGAAATCTAAAGCTCTGGTGGATTTATGTGCAGTAAAGATCAAATTTTTAGTCAACATTTATATTAAATTAAAAAAAAACCAAGATTCTACAGTGAGGTTATACACAAATGATGCTGCATTTAGCCTAAAGATTAGATATTTACTCCACATTTGCATTAAAAATAAACATATAAACCTAGATTTAAAACTAAATTTGAAATCTAAAACTGATGGCTTTTATGCGCAGTAAAGATTAAATTTTTAGTCAACATTTATATTAATTTAAAAAAAAAAAAAAAAACAAGAAAACAAAATTTCATATGAACCCAACTCCTGAATTCATGGATTTAATGCAGAAAATAGTAACATAAACAGATTTAAAATACTTTTGAAGAGGATTTGAAGCTTACATTGTCATCTTTATTAGATTTCTTGCCTTTTCCACCAACATTTTCATTTTAAAAAAGGAAAAAGATTCTACAGTGAGATTATACACAAATGATGCTGCATTTAGCCTAAAGATTAGATTTTGACTCCACATTTGCATTAAAAATAAACATATAAACCTAGATCCAACACTAAATTTGAAAAATCAAGAAAATTTTGCAGTAAAGATCAAATTTTTAGTCACCATTTCAAAAAAAAAAAAACAAGAAAACAAAATTTCATATGAACCCAACTCCTGAATTCATGGATTTACTGCAGTAAATAGTAACATAAACAGATTAAAAACACTTTTGAAGAGGATTTGAAGCTTACATTGTCATCTTTATCAGATTTCTTGAGTCCTATCAAAGCTTTAACCCATTTTCCAGAAGCCCCCATTCCAGAAAAAGCCCTTTTGGAAACAAGTCCCCCTTCAAGAAACAAGAAATAAAATGTGGGAAGGACTGAAAAAGAATTGAGAAAATAAAAAAAAAAGGAGAGAAATTAGAAGGGAACAGAATATATGTGTGTCTTAAATGACTGTGTGAAGCCGTGAAGCAACTGGAGACAGAGCTTTTAAGAGGTCTAAAAAATGACTTGTTATTTTGCTTCAAAAGAATAAAACATAAATATGGAACAATTCATCAATTATGGCTGAAAGAGTAGGTAGGGGTCCTGCAAACCATTATGGAAAAATGATTATAATTTGATAAAAATCATAATAATTATAAGATGAGATTTTAAATAAAAAAATTAACGTTTAAACATCATTATTTTCTCCATAATAGAAGCTACAAACAAAATTAGTAGGCATTATTGCACAATTATGCACTACTAACCTAGATTCTTTAAACATTAAGAACTAATTTAATTTTATATTTTGGTAAAGTTTTAGAGCAATCGTGGTAACAATATTTTTTTTAAGAATGTTTTATACGAATTAAGAAAATAATTAAATATTTATAAATATATGTGTAACGTGACTATTTTACCCTTTTAGTTCTTTACAGGGTTACTAACGCATATTATTATTATAAAAAAAACAAGTAAATTGATATAATTGTAATATGATCTAATTCTATAAAATTAATTCAAAATGACCATTGTGGGAAAAAAATTCTATAAAATGAATTTTAGGGTATATGAAATGTTGAATCTATTTTAATTTATATATTTAAAAAGACTTATTTTATTGATATTATCAGTTTATGTTCACTAATATTGGTTATAAAAAATGGTTATTTTTTTTAATTGTGGTTCTTCCGTAATTACCATTAAAAGACTTATTTTATTGATATTATCTGTTTATGTTCACTAAAACTGGTTATTAAAAATGGTTAATTATGGTTCTTCCCTAATTACCATCAATTTTTTTATATTAAAAAAGACTTATTTTATTGATATTATCGGTTTATGTTCACTAAAATTGGTTATAAAAAAAATGGTTAATTTAGTGGGGGTGGTATGGCTTAACTACGTGGGGTAGTGGGTGGAACTGTGTGCAATTTAATTTAAATTTAATTTGAATTAAATTATTTTTCCTTATTATTTTGTTTCTTTTGTTGTGTCCAATGACTGAGTGAGCCGTTGGGTTGGAGTTTTTGATATTTGAAATTCAAAAAAAGAAGGGGGGTGGGGTCATTCCCGCTCGAGTGGGGTCCGGAAAATGCCCACGTCTTTTGAGGATAATTACAATAATGGCAATCCGGACATGGGTCCTAAAAAGGCACGACCCGTTTGGGGTGGAGTATCAAAAGGTACAAATAAAAATGACATTTTTATTGCACCAAAGTGTGATTATTGTAGACAATGAAATCCATAAAGTTCAGTGCAAAGTGAAGATCTATGTTGTCCCTCAAATATAAAAAATAAAAAATAAACACGACTTTGCTTTGGATCCCTTGCTTATTGGGGACAATTTGGAATTTTTAATTAAGGTTCATGTTTAATTTTTTGTTTAAATAATGGTGATTGATATTTGCATATATTAATGAATTTTTAGTTCACGTGTTTTTTATTTTGGTTTTTGAAAAAATATCGGGTGAAGATGAAATTTTGTTGGAAATTATTTTTCATCTGAAATAAAATTCAATTTTGAGTCATAGTTTATCCCTATCCACTAGAGTTGTATGTACCAAACACGGACGTACAATTCTATTTTTGAATTGTATATTTATTTTTACTAAAAAGTATTATTGCTTTTTCTAAAAATTACAAATGGTAATTGGCAACTTAGTGAAAATAATTTATAATATTAAAAATTGCACTTAATTTATATGGGGTATAAGCCTGAGGGAGTCATATTCTTCTTTTGCTATGGTGAATGAACAATTTATCCTCAAAGTTCTTATATATTTTTAAAAGTGATTTATAATAAAAAATGAAAACTATTTTTATCTGCACTCAACTTTTAGGGAAGTGTTTTCAAACACAAAAGGAGCAATTTTTGTTTTTTTAAAGTTGGCTCCTCGCCACTTTAACTTTTCAAAAGTACTTCTAAATTGTGAATAGAGTTTGCAAATACTCCTTTAAACCTGCTTAAATTCAAGTTGAAGGTTCGGTGTGATACAATATTCTTTTGTCAAGTAAAAAATTTTACTTTTTTATTTTTTCATGTATTTTTTATACTTCCTTCGTCCACCAAAATTGTGTTCATTTTCCTTATTTGTATATCAAATAAAAGTGTGTTCATTCCATATTTGTCAACAATCACTTTGACTTTACACTCACACATAACTATTTTATTCGTACTTTATCCTTATTTTATTTATTTTATCTAAAAAAAATTAAAACTCGTGCCCAAACAAATGAACAAAATTTTGATGAGTATGTATAGAGTGAAATTGGTTTATATATAAATCACTGAAATATATTTGTTGTTTCCACTGAAGAATATTAGTTGTACTTACTGGAGAGTCTTAGTTCATTTTCACCGAACAACTAAGACTCTTCAGTGTAAATCAGTAATACTCTTCAGTAAAAACAATTAATATTTTTCAATGAAAATAACTAATACACTTCATGGATTTATGTATAAACTAGTTTCACTCTATACTTTGCCATTTTTGGTGGATGGAGGGAGTATCTTATATTATTAAAATTTAAAAATTATAAAGGAAAGCAAAATAATGCGCTAAGCAACCCTGAAGAAAAAAAAAAAAAGCACCCCATCACCTTAATTTTACCTCAATCATTAAAAAAAAATCAACGTATGAATTATTTGAGCAAATTTCAAAAATTTTAAATGACAATATTTGAATTTTTTTTAATCATACAAATGTTTCTTTCATTTTTTTAGATAAACGTACGATATAATAATTGAATTATGAGGAATTTCTTTTGCAATTAATGAGTTTCTGAGGACTTTCTCTACAATTGACAACACATAAAAAATACATAGACAAATGATTTGACTTTTTAGTTTTGCAGAAAAGACCACAGGAAAAATGGATATGGAAAATGGAAATTATGGGCATTTCACTATCAAATTTTGGGACCTCCTTTTTAATTGCTGAACTACCCAAAATGTTGATGTTACTTTTATAGAGGTCCCCTTAGGCTTTTAATTCTTCTTCATTTTTTTTCTTGCTCTTTCCCCCTTTCAACCATAAATAAATTTCAATAAATTTTGAAGGTTCTTAAGTATTACTCCATCCGTCTAATTTGTATTTGTCTTTCTAGTAATATCTATTACCTTAAAGTAATTGTCATTTTGTACTAATATAAAAAATTAGATAGCATTCCAATTTTATTCTCTACTAATTTCTTATGATAGTATACATTAAATGAATGCATAAAATAATAACTATGCAGGTAAATAAAATGAAAAAAAAATACCATATTACACATATATTTATTAAAATTAAATAATTTTTCTAAGGATGAGCTGTTGAAAGGAAAAAATTGAACAAAATATTGTTGGGAAGAACAAAGTTCAAATTTTTAAATATTCTCGAATACAAAGTGCAATAATAATATACGTCAATTCAACTTTAATACTCCCTCTGTCCACAAAATATAGTTTTATTACTTTTTGCACAGTTATTAAGAAATTGTTAAATATGTAAAAAGTAAGAATATCGTGTCACATCAAGTACAAAATAAATTATTTTATAAATGATATGCGTGTATATTGAAAAGTGAAGATAAAGTTTATAATTTCTATTTTAGGCAACATGACTATTTTTTTGGGACGTTCTAATAAGACAATCAGGATTATTCTCCAGAGACGGAGGGAGTATAACTTAAGTTCAAAAGAATTGTGTTTCAATGTAATATGAATTTTTTTAACTATATTAAAATAAATTATTTTAAAAGCATGTACCATATAGGTTATTTTCTTTTTCCTAATTCCAGTGAAACATTTCCTTGAAACACATGGATAAAATAGAATGTAGCTAGGGAGATATACTAATAGGCCAAGGTTATATACAATCCTATCTTTTATTAATACAACTCTATCAAAAAGTGTTCGGAAAAAAAATTCGAAAATTTTGACGATTTTCGGAAAATTTTTCCGAAAATATAAAAAAACACTGAACATGTGAAATTTCGGAATTTTTTTCCAAAAATTATTACATTTTTCGGAAAAAATTTCTGAACACTTTTTTTGGTGGGGTTGTATTCATAAATCATGGGACTGTATTTAACCTTGACCATACTAATATTCATTGGATTCTTCTTCTGTCAACGCCAAATAAAATAAAACAAGTATCTATAATTTGAAGTGAATGAATTCGTAGTACTACCTCCGTCCTGGAGGAACTTGCACACCTCCGGGACACACTTTTTAAGAAAAAAATATTTTTTGAATAAAGTAGTGGTATATGGATAAATAAAAAAGTATTTTGTGAGTGTGCATGCAAATCAATATTTTTTTTAAAGAGTATGTAAATTTCTTTGGGACGGACTAAAAAGAAAAGTGGGCAAGTTCCCCCGGTACTGAGGGAGGGAGTACTTACCCGGCATGCAATGGCACCGAGGTTGAACTTGAGAACATGCTGTCACTTTGTCATATTAACCATTTATTTTAGGGAAAATGTACTTTTTTGTCCTTTAATTTTGATTGATTTTGATTTTCGTCCTGTTAACTTTGAAATTTTGAATTTCATCCTATAACTTACAAAAATTATGTTTTTCGTCCTGTTAACTTTGAAATTTTGGATTTCGTCCTATAACTTACAAAATATTTGTGTTTTTTCGTCCTATAACTTACAAAAAATTATGTTTTTTGTCCGGTAAATCTGACGTGGCACCAATTTTTTGTAAGTTATAGGACGAAATTCAAAATTCCAAAGTTAACAGGACAAAAAACACTATTTTTTGAAAGTTATAGGACGAAAATCAAAATTCTAAACTTAAGAGGACGAAAATCACAGTCAATGAAACTTAAAGGACAAAAAAGTCTATTTTCCCTTTATTTTATTTATTTTAATCAAACCTTTTCTTCTTTTAACTGATTGGAGTGTCAGAACAAGGTCCCAATTTGGTCAATTCCCTGTCTTGCAATTAAAATAACAACATTGTAAAAAGACAAAAAAAAACCTCTCTAATATAACCTTTTACACATTCTTTTTTTTCCTCCTCACAAAATTTTTACACCTTTGAAATAAAAAAATCAATTTAATTTAAAGTGATACAAGCAGTTAACTTTTAGAAAGAGAGAGAAAAAAAATATAGTATTTTTTAACTTTCAAAATATATAAGATATTCTTTCTTATAAAATTTAAATCCCATTATTTTCTCCCAAAATTTACTCATAAAATTATTTTTTTAAGTGCAGCATAGTATAAAAAATCATGACTTCACATTAGTACCCACGACTTCACAATTAAATCAGACACCACTACGGCACTACCACGTATTCCTGTTTAAGGTTATCAGATAGTATAATACCTATCTATATATATGGATGGGATTGTATAATACCTAGCTATACTGCTCGAATGACTTCCTTCTTCAACTGAGTGATATTTTTCCTTGCACGAATTAATACTATTCATATTTCTTCCATATCTTCTCATCAGGGCATTCGTTTGAGTTGATTCAAAGTCCTACGAACTCCATTTTTCGCCCTCTATCCATCTATGAGTATCAAAGAGGTAAATTCATCTTTTTTTAAAAAAATAATACTCAATTGACTCCAAATACTCATCAAATTCACTCAAAACACGGGCAAAACGAGCTACAAATCATGACAATTTCACATCTAATTAATTCCCGTTGCCAACTCGTAGCCAACTCCACACTCTATTTTTAAGTTCTAATAGAATCTCTTCCTCAATAGCTTGTGAATTATAAAAAATCAAAGCATTCTTAGACTTCCACAATAATCAGACTAGACAATTTCATACACTGCTTAACACTGCTTTCACCTTTTATCCTATAACGAGTTTACATAAATGCATTAGATTTGTGGAGGGGTTTGATGAAAAACCCGTCTTCACCCCTACCCACTCGCACCATTTCATCCACACATTATAGGAAAAGGAACATTAAAAAATAACATGTCTAACTGTTTCTTCTTTTTCTTTGCAAAAAAATGCACTTCAATTCTGGATCGATTGAAATGATGTTTCTTCTTTGGAGCTCTGAGACGGTTAGTAATCTCTCCCATATGACTCTCCAAGCATGAACTTTGATCTTTGGGGGGACCCATTTGTTCAAAAGTAATCTGAATTCTTCTTTTTCCTCTTTTGCATCTCCATGCTTCTTCCAAAATAGTCATTCATACACTTCTTTTGTTTTGTATAATCCGTTCGCTTCAGATGACCATCTCCACAAACTATGAATATTTTAGAGTTCTTAAATACTACTCATATGTCTCATTTGTATTTTTCTTTCTAGTAATATTTATCATCTCAAGTTAATTGTGATTTTACAATAATATAAAAAATTAAATATCACATTCCAATTTGATAGTATAAATTATTAATTATGCAGGTAAATAAAATGACAAAAATACCATATTACACATATATTTATTATTATTAAAATATTTTTTCTAATTCTAGTGAAACATTTCCTTGAAACACATGGATAAAATAGAATGTAGCTAAGGGGATAACTAATATTCATTGGATTCTTCTTCTGTCAACGCCAAATAAAGGGATTATATATTTATAAGTCCAGTAACTTGACCCAACTTTGAAATTGGTCCAGGACGAATAACGTTTTGAAATTGGTCCCGTAACTTCGGATTTTTTTTGAAATCGGTCCTATGACCTGATAGTGCCGGTTACCTATCCGGTAACCGCCTACGTGGATATTAATTTTTGTTTTTCTTTATTTATATGTGCCACATCAGTATCTTTTAATATTTTTTATTATAATTGATGGGCTTAATTATTTCGGGTGGATCTCAGATCAGATTAAAACGGGTCGATGCACCACAAAATGAAATATGGGTATTTAAAAATTCAAGCACAGTGGGATCGAATTGAGTTCTTCTGCCCCAGTTACTGTTCATCTTCTTCTTCCATATGCCTCTCCCTCCAAGGAAATCAAACCCACTCTCAAAATTGTCCAAGAACAACTTCAATGTTCATTTCTAATTCCAGAATATCAGTTAATTCCCAACTTGAAGTTCAACTCAACCACTAACAATCTTGTACAAAGAGAGAAGGGCAAAAAATTATAGGAAATAATTTTGGATTATTGTTCATCTTCATCTCCAAATCGACGAACAAACAAAGACACTAAAAAACTCATTGAATTTGCAGAGAATCCTCATTGACTCCCAAATTAATTTCTCTGGTTAAATTGCACAATCTTCATATTCTTTACGAATGAACCAACCCACAAACACAAATCCAAAAACCCAAAAAACAATATCGAACCTTGAACCTTGTGAGTATATCAGGATTAATGATTCGGGAATCAGGTTAGTGCAAAAAATGCACAGTATCGTCGTGAAATTCAAGCCAGAGCCAAGCAATTTCAAGGTATTTCATTGATAATTACCAGAATTCTGAACTCAAAACCCTAATTGAAGAATAATCAATAGCCCCAAATCCTAAACTAAAAAAAAAATAAAATCACAAACACTCAAAATCCTAGAGGTCGCGTCACGCTTACCTTCTTCCCGGCGCACTCTATTTCGTAGCCAACCTTTTTTCCACAACTTTCATCGCACTCTGTTTCTCACCCTTGAAGTCTCCGTGAAAGCTGGGTATTTATATGATTAGCGTGGGAGGGGGGAAGAGATAATGGTGTGTGACGGTGGTACATGCGATGCGATGCTGTAGGATCGAATCAGAGAAGAGGCGAAGGGTTCTTCGGTGATTTGGGGTTGGGATTTGTGCGATTATGTCGGAGAAGAGGTGGGTTCTGGCGAGGCGGCAGACGGCCAATTGCTGGGTGTGGCGGGGGGAGCCAGGAGAGGTGATTGGCAGCAGCGAAATAGGATTTAGATAAACAATAACGGGATGTGGAAGAAGAAGATGAACAGTAACTCAATTCGACCCGGCCGTGCTTGGATTTTTGTAAACCCAGTTTCATTTTGTGGTGCACCGACCTGAAATAATCAAATCCATCATTATAATAAAAAAATATTAAAAAAATACTGATGTGGCACATGTAAATAAATAAAGAAAAACAAAAATTAATAGCCACGAGGCGGTTACCGGATAAGTAACCGATACCATCAGGTCAAAGGACCGATTTCAAAAAAAATCCGAACTTACGGGACCAATTTCAAAATGTGTATTCGTCCTGGACCAAATTCAAAATTGGGTCAAGTTACAGTACTTATAAATATATAATCCCCCAAATAAAATAAAACAAGTATCTATTATTTGAAGTGAATGAATTCGTAGTATTTAATAAACAAGCATGCAATGGCACCGAGGTTGAACTTGAGAACTTGCTGTCACTTTGTCATATAACCACTTATTTTATTTATTTAAATCAAACTTTTTCTTCTTTTAACTGATTAGAGTGTCAGAACTAGGTCCCAATTTGGTCAATTCTATGTCTTGCAATTAAAATAACAACATTGTAAAAAGGGAAAAAAAAAAAAAAAAAAACTCTCTACCTGAGCAGAGAGATGAAAATTTTCAAAATTTTAGATACAATACATCAAGAATTCGTCTTTTTATACTTATTTTATTATATATAATATATGTAATAAATTAAAAATATAATTTTTTTTTTATCTAAATATACAACAAAACAAAAATTATAAATTAAACATCATTAATCTACGCAAGTCATATTAATAGTTTTAATCTACATATTTCCACAAAGACCAACTCACATTATCACTTGGCGGTATCATAACCATTATCTCTAGAAAATTAAAAAGTATATATATTCCAAAAAATTTCCCAAATCATTTAATTATATAAGAATTAAGAAATTGAAATACTTGGTTGAATGATGTATTATTTTATTTGTTTGTTGACTAATATATTTAATTACTTATATTTTAATATTAAGTTTTAAAATATTACAAAAAAAAAAGTAAAAATAAACAAAAATTGCAATATGTATTCGATTCGCGAATCTTTGGAGGGGAATACGCGTATCCGAATTAAAAAAAAAAAATCATTTGATACGACACGTGACGTATCAAGTGCGAATTCAACGTGAATCGCACCCGCACTCGTATTCCCCGCATATCTGATACTGAATATTAATTATTTTTTACGAATTCGTGCATCAGAGCGTGGAATCCTTTACACTTTCTTTTTCCATCCGTCTCGCAAAATCTTCACATCTCTAAATAAAAAAACAATTTAATTTAAAGTGATGCATTTTTTATTTTAATTTTTTTGAGAAGGGGCAGTGCATTTAAAGAAGCAATGGTTTTGTGGTACAGGTTTAGTTACCGTGTATGGGAGGTATATAAAGTATTACACACATCTTTCGAATGTAACACCAGTCAATGCCTCACTGCACACTCTATTAAACAATAATAAAATGCCTGCAACAATCACATTCCTTGGAATTATTTTATTATTTTCTAATTAAATTCAGTTTTTTATATCCATTATATTATCAAACATGTTAACTGTGGATTGTACCAACAATTTTAAGTTTGGATTGTTAGTAATGAGTGTGTAACATGTTAGAATTATATAAGAAAAAAATCTTGAATTAAGTTTTATCATAATACACTATATATGTAACATTTTGAATTATATAAAAACAAATTCGGTATTAAGTTTTATGATAACACAAGCACTTAATTTGTATAAGACGAGCTCGTGAACTTCTAACTCTATTCAAATTATGTTTTATAGTAAAATAAAATCTAACCCATCTCGAATTTTACACAAGATTCTCTCGTCATTTTAGCTATTTTTCTCTCAAGATAGTAACATATGATAAATGAAATATTTTTAGCATTGAAGAAATAATAAAATAACACTAAATCTTGACCTCCATGGGTCAACAAAGCTTATTGAATGGACTACAATAATCAATCAAACAATTGAAAACTCTTAGCTAAGTTATTACCCAACATCATGATCCCATCTTATGGACCACATTTAATCTTTCACCATTTCACAATTAGACATCTTCAGAAGGCATGATATTTTGCAAAAGAAATCCTCTATATTATTAGACCTAAAATTGTTCAATTGGAATTGAAGGAGACACCCTTGACATTGGGCTATGAATCCCCATATATGACAACCTAGGTGACAATCGAACCCTAGGGCCGGGCCTTGGCGAAGGGATCCGCGAATCACTCTTAGAGTAAAGTGAAGGATTAAGTGTGGGTGACAGATTAACTTTCTCGAGCGCTTGAGATTGAAGATTCATCGGATAATCCCTCAGGCAAATTTTTTTTATTAAGACATATACTATTTAATTTTTTTAAGTACATTGTGAAATTAAAATTGCTAGAGAAAATAAAATAATCACTCCTAAGTGATAAAAAAAAGTTATATAGTTTATTCTATACATATATATAAGAATATGTGTACTATAGGCTAAAAAAAAGTGTACAATGTGAAACTTGGTCATATTCATAAACACTTTGCAATAATTTTTAGTAGAGTAACTCGTACCCTTTAGTAAAAACATACTCCTTCCGTTCACTAAAATTGTACTCTATTATTTGGACACAAGTTTTAAGAAATTCATACTTACGTGTATCAATCGACTAAATTCATACCTACGTGTACCAATCGACTAAATTCATACCTACGTGTATCAATCGACTAAATTCATACCTACGTATACCAATCGACTAAATTCATACATACGTATACCTTCATATATAAAACATGTTAGTTGCGTAAATATATAATTTCCTCAGCAATATTATATAATTTCATAACAAACGTCTATCTTACAAACATATATATATATATATATATATATAAATAAATACATACAAAAATGCATATAATTATCCTATAATTCATAAAACATGATTTAAAAATAATTTAAACGGTAAAAATTTAAAAAACCTACGGTTATTGCGTAGATGGGGATGCAATGAGTGTTTTGAACGGAATAAATTTATCGACAGAGGCGGTGGTGGCGGAGTCAAAAAACGGAGGTTGTGAGAAAATGATGTACGAATTGTTGATAAAAAGGGTAAAAAAATAAAAATTAGCAACCGCCTAACAATAATTTTAATGGTCATGTTTACAAATTTTGCGATTAGCGACCGCTGTAGGCGGTCGCTAATAACCGACCATGAATGAGTCTCACGCGTTTCCAAAAATGGGTCAAACTTGCCGATCTGTTATCGCCTATTGGCGGTCGCTGAATGGGCGGCTAAAAATAATGGTTTTTTTTTTACCTACCTTTGGGTTTAGCGACCGCCTTGGCGGTCATTAATCGTGTTCGATTAGGGACCGACCTGCCTTGGCAGTCGCTAATCAATCGGTTTAAAGACCGATTTCATCGGCGGTCACAAATATTTTTATTTTGAGACTACCTGTCAAATTCGGTCGTTGATCGATCGTTAATACATTTTACAAAAACGCGTCTTTTTTGTAGTGTCACTACATTTTCTAACAACTACATCCATTAATATTTGGGAAAAGGGTCAATTCAGATCAAATTGGACCCTTAACAAAATTTTCGTGCGCCCAAGCTCTTTTTCTTGTTATTTGAGATCAATTAAGCCCCTCCTCCCAATAAAATGGGTCAAATAAACCCTTCCCATTTAAAAAAGGCAAACGACGTTAACACGTATGACCCTCTTCCTGATATTTGCTTAAACCCATATGAATGAATCTGATATTAACATACAGATTTCTGGGCATGATATAAAAAATTCAGATGATCAATTTAGGGAGTTTTGGGATGCCTGACTTTGTATTTTCCATACACTTAAAACACATAAACAATACCTTGCGATATCATAAATAATACCTATTTAGTAAGACCTCGTAATAGACCTGAATGATTCTTGACCCTTGAAATGATAAC
Organism: Ballota nigra; assembly: GCA_947034835.1. NCBI lineage: Eukaryota > Viridiplantae > Streptophyta > Magnoliopsida > Lamiales > Lamiaceae > Ballota > Ballota nigra. The sequence continues at coordinate 137,616,836 of OX344720.1, forward strand.
CAAATACGAATTGGCGTTCAAGTATTATATAGCATAAAAGTTGTAGAAAATGTTATACAGCAAACGAAACAGAGGAGTATTTTGCTTAAAAAATAGAGGTGTATTAATTTGAAAAAAAATGATGGAAATGTTATATTTGTTGTGATTTCAAATTGCAGAATTCAATAACAATTTATAAGATTATTCTTGAAAAGAAAAAGGGAACAAAAGTTGCGCATATTTGTTGGTATATTGATAATGAAATATGAATAATTTCTAACAGGGCCTTTTCTAGTGTATTATTAACACAAAATTACTTGGGCTTAGGAATGAACCAGGAGAAAAAGTAGGCGGGGACTAAGGATAAACAAACTCCTGTCCAAATTGTAGCAAAGTGAAATACGCCATTCAAATCTCAGGAGGTGGCTCGTACCTATTAAAGTCAATTTTGCCTTATGTTTTAACAGAAAAGTTCATTTGATCCCTTTTATTTTTATCTCAATTGAAAAGGAAAAGGGTTTAGATGTAAAAAAAAATAGTTGAAGGTCTGATCCTCACAAATAAGTTGATGGGCTAAATTGACCCTTTTCCCTTAATATTTTCAAACTACTCCCTTCGTTTCTTTTTATTTGTCTCATTTTACCGATTATTTCTTGGGATATTACTGATTTCTGTTTGAGATAATTTTTTCAAAATCTAAATGCATATTATGCACTCAAGTGTACACTTAGAACTGGTTTAGAAGTGTTAGTGATTTATTAGAGTCTAGCTTTTTTCAAGAGAAAATTCCTTAGCAAAATTAGAACACTCATAGCAAAGTAATGAGTTAAAAAAAAGACTATTTCTACATAATTTGACTAAAAGAGATGGTGCATGTACAAGTTTTCTTATTTACGAATGTTGTTCCATAGATGATTTTTTTTTTTTTTTTTAAATAGAAACCTCTTGTACTATTGAAAGATGTTATCCACAACGCCCACTAAAAACACTTTTCAGAAATTAAATTATATTAAAAAAAATTATATTTCTATAAAATAAATCATCTCTTTACAATTTTTAACTTGGCATAATATATTCTTTTTATACTATTTTTTAAACATCCATCTCTCGCATAAAATCATCCACACAAAAAAATGCCATGAGAACAATCTTATATGAAAATATGCTACTTAATTACGAATAATAAGACGTAAAAAAATAAATTGAAATCTTTTAACTTGTTGTTTTAATCATTTCATCTCAGATCTCGTCGTTCCTCTCTCACTCATCTCTACCACAATACATAAAAGAAAAAAAAATTATATTAGAATAAATTTTTTATTATAACTTATAAATTTTATTAATCAAACACTTTAACCATTTATAAATTGTTAAAATTTACATAAGCTCTTAATCAACTTGTAAAATGGGTAAAATAAACTTAATCAGCCAAATGCCATTAAATTCCCATTCATCACATGCATTACATTACAAAGTTTGTCTTTAAAAAAAAAAAAAAAAAAAAAAATAGAAACCAACACGCACGTTCATTTGGGCCCGGTGATGAGTATGGACAAACTAAGATGGAGATTGAGAGGGTGTTTGGCTGAGCTTATAAGCTCCTTAAAATATCTTATAAGTTATTTAAGAGTTTATAAGTACTACCAATGTGTTTGACAAAATAAGATGTTTAACAACTTATAAGATTATAAAATAAGCTCCTAACATCTTATAAGCTGTTAAAAAATAAGTTGAAATTTCTCAACTTATTTTCCCAACCACCTCCATCCCAACCACCCACTTCACCTTGGAACCACCCAACCCCTCCCCAACCCCTACCCACCCTAGCTCAATATAAAAAAATAGAAAAAATTATTTTTTATAAAATTTAAAAAATATTTGTTATAAATTATCAAATATTTTATAAGTTGTATTAGCCAGTAACTTATAAGCTACTTAAAAATTACATCTTATAAGCTTTTAAAATAATTTATAAGGTGTTAGAGCTTATAAAATGTTTCAAATAAGCTTAGCCAACACTACAAAAAAGACGCGGTTTAATGACGGAAAATTTGCGACGGCCAAATATCCGTCGCAAATTTCGTGTATTTGCGACGGATTTGGGCAAGCCGTCGTAAAAAATGTCGGTTTGCGACGGATATGAAATTTCGTCGCAACAGTTAGTGTTTTGCGACGGAAATGTCCGTCGCAAATCCTAGGGCCCACCACCTTCGTTGTACTCCTGCTCATTTGCGACGGATATATCGTCGCAAAGTCAAAATTGAAATTTGCGACGGAATTTTCCGTCGCAAAACGACCCGTTTAAAAGTAGCCACCCGGAAAATGACCCATTTGCCTGTTTTGCGACGGAATGGCCGTCGCAAATTTTAAATTCATATTTGCGACGGCCACTTTTCCGTCGCAAAATTGAGTAGCTGAAGCTCGTCAGAGGGGTTGGTGACCAATAATTGACCTGGGTCGTCGCAAAGCGTATTTGCGACGGAATTGCCGTCGCAAAATATAGAATTTGCGACGGAAAATCAGTCCGTCGCAAATTTGTGCAGATTTATAACAATCCCCTTCCTTTTCCTTCCCTTTCACTTTCACTCTTCTTTCCCTTTCACTTTCACTCACGAAAAAAATAAGAAATGATGCGGTTTTCATATGTTCTTCACGTATAATTGGTGTATTTGTCATTGCCTTCAACCTCACCGTACGTATTTGTCATTGCCTTCTACTTCACCGTACGTTTTCACATTTTTAACCGTTTAAATGTCATATTTTTATTGTTTCAATTTTTTAGTACACTATTAGGTAATGAGCATGATATATGTTTATTTGATGGGTTTAGGTATTATTGATGATATATGTTTATTTGATGGGTACGTTAATTTTAGTTTGTGTGATATTTATACCTATTTTTAGTCGAAGCTCTGCTCAATTTTTATGTACACTATTAGATAAATTGTGTGATATTTGTTTATTTGATTGGTTTACTATGATTGATATATATGGTTGTGTTGGATTGATTTTTGTGAAGGAAAATTTTGTATATCCTTATTTTTAGGCAAACTCTGCCCAATTTTTTATAACTCACGTGATATTTACTTTTAATCTGTAACAGATGCAATTTCCAGATCGTGGTTGGATGTACTCAATACCTAGAATGATAGGAGGGGGCATTAACTCTGCCTTTTGCAATAAAATTGATGAGTTTATTGAGTTTGCACTACAACATCCATGCAGTATGGATTGTATGGGTAATATTAGGTGTCTGTGTAAAGACAGAAGATGCAGAAATATGAGATTCTTGAGTGTTGATGAGGTTAGAACTCATCTTGTGATTTCCGGTTTTGTTCCCCGTTATTACAACTGGACCAGTCACGGTGAACAACGGTGGAATGTTGACATCGAAACCGGAGAATACTGGTATACTGGGTGGAGCGGTGGTGGAAATTTTGATGTTGGTGGTTCAAGTTATGTTCCGTATACTCAATTTGAACCACAAATAGAGGATGAACCTGATAGATATCGGATGATGATTGCATAATATGTTTTGGGTGGTCAACCACAATTCAATGAAACACCTATGGAGGAGGAACCAAATCATCGGTCAAAGAAGTTTTTTGATATGCTTAAAACCGTTGATCAAAAGTTGTTTCCTGGTTGTGAGACTGAGACGCAATTGTCATTCAATGCTCAAATGTTGAACATCAAAACTGAAGGCAAGGTCAGTCAAAAAGTGTTCAATCAATTTGCTAAATTGTTCAAACGAGCTCTACCTGAAGACAACACGGCGCCTGATAATTTCTATCAGAGCAAGAGGCTCTTGAAGGATATGGGTCTACCCTTTGAGAAGATTGATTGTTGTACAAACGGTTGCATGTTGTTTTGGGATGAGGATGAGGATAAGGATCATTGCAAGATGTGTGGTCACCCACGGTACAAACCATTTGGTCGTACAAAAAGTAAGAAGAAAGTGCAGTTGAAGGCTTATAAGGCAATGTATCACCTTCCCATCACTCCTCGTCTAGAGAGGTTGTATCAGTCCAGTGCCACGGCTAAAGACATGACATGGCATGCTGAGGAGTGTTCTGGTGAGAATTCTGGAGAGATGCGGCATCCTGCAGACTCGGAGGCATGAAAACATCTTGATAGGGAGTTCCCAAATTTTGCAAGGGAGACGAGAAATGTGAGGTTAGGCTTGTGCACGGATGGTTTTGCCCCATTTGGAATGCACGAAAAAAAGTATTCATTATGGCCTGTGCTGTTGACCCCGTACAATCTACCTCCTTGGTTGTGCATGAAGCCTCAACATATATTTCTTAGTATCTTGGTGCCTGGACCACACAACCCCAAGCATAAATTGGATGTATATCTCCAGCCATTGATTAAAGAGTTGAAATCTTTGTGGTCTACGGGGGTGGAGGCCTACGACGTTCATAGGAAGCAGAACTTCACGATGCGAGCTGCACTTTTGTGGACCATTAATGACTTTCCAGCATTTTCTATGTTGTCTGGGTGGTCAACAGCAGGAAAACTAGCATGCCCGTATTGCATGGACGGTTCTGATGCATTCTATCTTCCGTTGAGTAGAAAAGTGTCATGGTTCGACAACCATCGCAAGTTTCTTCCTCCTGATCATCCCTTTCGGAGGAACAAAACAGACTTTCTAAAGGGTAAAAATGCAGTAGGCCGCCCAAGACCACGGATTCGATCAGGTATGTGTCTGGGTACTGAATCACTACTGATGTATATGTGTCTCATATATATAAGTTAACCATATATAAATTAATTATTTCAGGTGATTCGTTGTTGTATGAGGTTACAGTCACTGATTTGATGAAGACAACTGAGGCGGGTGCAATGGAGCACAATAAACGTATCCAGGGTGGTTGGAAGAAGAGAAGTATCTTTTGGGACTTACCTTATTGGAGCAAGTTGTTGATTCGACACAATTTGGATGTGATGCATATAGAGAAGAATGTTTTCGACAACTTGTTTCATACGGTCGTGGGTACTGAAGGGAAGACCAAAGACACTTCAAAATCCAGAGATGAGTTGAGGCTCTTCTGTTCTCGTGCTTCCCTACACAAGGATGAGCAGACAAGAACATATCCCCAGGCCTCTTACACAATTAGTAAAGTAGAAAGGAAGAATTTGTGTAAGTGGGTGAAAGAGTTGAGCTTCCCTGACAATTATGTGTCGAATTTGGGAGACAGAGTTGACACGGAAACCGGAAAGGTGTCTGGAATGAAGAGTCATGATTGTCACGTGTTCATGCAACGACTCTTACCTATTGCATTTCGGTACTCACTTCCCAAGAATGTATGGAGTGTCATCACGGAATTAAGTCTCTTTTTCAGACACTTAACGGCATCAACGATTACAGTTGAGGACATGAGGCGTTTGGATGAGGAGATCCCTGTTATTCTATGCAAACTTGAGCGGATTTTTCCACCCAGCTTCTTCGACTCGATGGAGCACTTACCCGTACACTTAGCGTATGAAGCCTCAATTGCTGGTCCCGTACAGTATCGATGGATGTACCCTTTTGAGAGGTAATTCTATACCATTTTTTAAATCGACTTTTAAGATCAATACTGAATATATTTTCTAACACAAGAATGTTTTAGGTATTTGCACAATTTAAAGCTCAATATTGGAAATGCGGCCCACATCGAAGCATCAATTGTTAATGCATACCTTACTGAAGAGGTTGGAGCATTTTGCATCCGGGTCGACCAATGGGTAAGGGCACCAAACGACCGTTCAGGGGCAGTATTGAAGAGGAAACAATACATTCATATGTTTTGATGAATTGTCCTGAAATCCAACCGTATATAGAGTAAGTAATTTAATTTTATAATTGAGTTTTTTACAATATGTATACTGTTGATATCTGAAAAGTAATTAATTTCTTTTTTCTGATATATAAGCATGTTCTGTGAGTATAAGCGTCAAGTAGAACCAGACATCACAGATGCAACAGTGATATATGATTTTTCTGATATATAAGCATGTTCTGTGATATATACCACATAATTATATGATTTTTACCTTATAACAAATATGTTATTATTTTTATACATGATAATTTAATATTTACAGGGACAAAATGGCCTACTTAATAACAACCCACATCTTGAAGCTCTGAGCAAAAGACCACTACGTAGTGTGGTATCATACCACGGATATTACGCAAATGGATACAAATTTCATACTGAAGCGTATGCTTCAACGAAATCGACTACTAATAGTAGTGTTTGCGTTATCGGTGCAAACTACAACGAAGAACCCATCGATTACTATGGAGTGCTGCAAGAAGTAGTTGAAATAGAATATCCGGGTTGGCCGAGCAGGACGATAGTGTTGTTCTTGTGTGAATGGTATGATCCAGGGAACCAAGGAACAAGAGTCGACAAAAACTACAAGATTGTTGATATCAACACCGGAAAGAAGTTTCCGGCGGCATACGATCCTTATATTTTTGCAACGCAAGCATCTCAGGTATATTATTGCAAATACCCCGGATCAAGTAGGCCCAACTTGAGGACAGTTTGCAAAGTAAAGGCAAGATCACTGGTTGAAGTTTCTAATCCGTCAAACAAAGACGGTGTAGAACCAACAGATCCATTTCAAACAGAGATACAAGAGGCTCAAACAGAGGTTGATCAAGCAGGTGTGAATATTTTTGTCGACTTACTTGCTGCAAATCCAGAAATGATAATGATTGAAAGTGATCATGAGGGTGATGGACAAGAGCGCGGTGGGGAGGAAGAAGAAGAGGAAGAGGAAGAGGAAGAGGAAGAGGAAGGGGAAGAGGAAGAGGAAGAGAAAGAGGATGAAGATGAGGAAGAGGATGAATATGAGGATGAGGATGACGAGGAAAAAGACGACAATTAGAATTACTAAATTATTGTATATATAACAAGTGAAAAACGAAAATGAATTAATTTGGTGAATTATGAAAAAAAAAAACGAGTCAATTTGGATACATACACAATTAATTGCGTACAAATGAACGAATTATAAATTTAAGCGGGAGTCGAAATAAATAAATTTACATAAATAATAAAAATTAAATGGCCCCAATATTTATAAAAACAAGTTAGAAACGAAAATGAATTAATTTGGTGAATTGTAGAAAAAAAAATGAGTCAATTTAGATACATACACAATTAATTGCGTACAAATGAACGAATTATAAATTTAAGCGGGAGTCGAAATAAATAAATTTACAGAAATAATAAAAATTAAATGGCCCCAATATTTATAAAAACAAGTTAGAAACAATAATGAATTAATTTGGTGAATTGTAGAAAAAAAAATGAGTCAATTTGGATACATACACAATTAATTGCGTACAAATGAACGAGTTATAAATTTAAGCGGGAGTCGAAATAAATAGTTTTACAGAAATAATAAAAATTAAATGGCCCCAATATTTATAAAAACAAGTTAGAAACGAAAATGAATTAATTTGGTGAATTGTAGAAAAAAAATGAGTCAATTTGGATACATATACAATTAATTGCGTACAAATGAACGAATTATAAATTTAAGCGGGAGTCGAAATAAATAATTTTACAAAATAAAAAAAAATAGTTGGGCAAAATATTTTAATAAACAACTTAGATACGAAAATAAATTAATTTGGTGAATTATAAAAAAAAAACTTAATTTGAATACATATACAATTAATTGCATAAAAATAAACGAAAGTAGCTTGTGCCCTAGTGGCGCGCGCCCCCTCCTCTTGCACAAGAGGTCCCGTGTTCGATTCCCCTTGGACGCAAAAAATGGATTAATTGTTCAAGGCCTAATAAGACTAATATAGAAGGTGGGCCGCATATAAAAAGAGATGGGTCGGTTGGCCCAGTGGTCCGCGCCCGCCCCGGCCGCCTCGGGTGCCCGGGCTCGAACCACGCGAGCCACTTTTTTTTTTGTATAGGCTCGGTAATTTGCGACGGCCAAATTCCGTCGCAAATATTGAATTTTGCGACGGAAAACAACTCGTCGCAAATTATAACAGAAAAAAAATAAAAAAAATATATATAAACATTTGCGACGGAATGTGGCCGTCGCAAATGTTGTTGACCCGAACGGGTCTGACCCGAAATATTTGCGACGGAATACTGTCCGTCGCAAATTCTGTGTGACCCGGCCGGGTCTGACCCGCCTATTTTGTGACGGATTTGTCCGTCGTTAATTTGCGACGGAAGTCGAAATCCGTCGCAAAAATTAGCTACGGCTGTTTTAGGGACGGATACGTGTCCGTCGCAGATACCGTCGCAAAACACTGTTTGCAACGGATTTTCCGTCGCTAATTCCGTCGCAAAACAGTGTTTTTTTTGTAGTGCAAACACCCACTTAATCAGCCAAATGCCATTAAATTCCCATTCATCACATGCATTACATTACAAAGTGTGTCGCTTAAAAAAAAAAGTAGAAAACAACATGCACGTTCATTTGGGGTATGGACAAATTAAGATGGAGATTGAAGGTAGCTAGGCGTCTATATTAAACCAACGATATGATTCCATTAGTTTTGTCTTCATAAAATCAATAATTGATGAATCCTATCAACCTCTCTCTCCTTCTCCTTCTCCTTCTCCTTCTCCTTCTCCTCCACACCTCCGCCCCGGTCAGGGCCGGGGCAACGGAGGGTGGGTGCAACGCCACTCGAGTAGGGGATTGCGACGACGAAGCTGAATTCCTAATGGAATCCGAAGCAACCCGAAGGCTCCTCATGGGCGCGGTAACACCCTTCGGTTACGGAAGCATTAAGCCCAAGGTACTATTTTGCAATCCAGACGTGTACGGGCAATGCATCATGGAATCCAAAAATACCAACACCATGAAACGGAAATGTGACTATTCCAACTCATGCAAACGCCCTGGTAGTTGATCATATGAGTCACATATGCTTCACAACATATCCCTCCAATAACTTCATGGTGGTGCATGCAGCCGTACGTGTAATTAGTTATATATATATATATATATATATATAAATATAAGTCTTTGTGATCCTTAATATCTGTAATTCTACCTATTTTTATAATTGCATATGATCTTTATGTAATTATAGTAAACAGTATGAAAAGACTTTTTTTAGAGTATGTATAGAGTGAAATCAGTTTATGTATAAAATTGGATCCATATTATAAATGGATTGCTAATTACTGTATCCATGGTCCAATTATCTCCAATCCACAGTCGGTTATCCCATTGGAAGCAGATTCCACATGCATGAAATTCAAAGGGGTTTTCCTCCGCGCGCCTAATAGGCGGTCTCCTCCTTCCCACACTTTCCCGCGGCGGCATCTCCCCCATCCTGGTTTTGCAAAATTACCCCCAATTAAAAACAGAAATTGCAAATTACTACGAAAATTTCAGTAATTAAAAAGGAGAAGACTAACCACGAGCATTCGGATTCATAACCTCCATTCAGAGTCTTCATCAGATATTTCATGTTCAATATTTTTCATTTTTTAATTCCTTAATTAATTAATTAATTCTCTTTTATGTCTGTTTTTCTTTTAAAGAGATTACAATAGGGTATTAATTGTTATAACGGAAGAGTATGACCTACATAACTAAAGAGTATTATTCATGATAAGTGAAAGGTATGACTTACATTTCAAAAGAGTATTAATCGTGATAAGTGAAGGATATAACTTACATTATAGAAGTGTATTAGTCGTGATAACTAGAGGTTATGACCTACATTATAAAAAAATTATTAGTCGTGATAAGTGAAGAATATGGCTTATATTGCTAAAAGGTATTAGTCGTAATAACTGAAGAGTATGACTTACATTGCAAAAGGGTAGTAGTTGTGATAACTGAAGGGTATGACCTATATTACAAATGGATATTAGTTGTAATAATGGAAGGGTATACCGTATACATATTAGTTATTATAATTGAAGGGTATGATTTATATGTTATAAATTAGTACTTTAATCATAGGGTATTAGATTTATCATATTTAAGTAATATAAAAAAAATTTGGGTCCAAAAATAAAATATGAACCTTTTGAAGGGTATTAGTTGTTTTTACTAAAGAGTATTAGTTGTTTTCGCTGAAAGGTATAAATTAAAGTGTACGAGGAGTATTAGTTGTTTAACTAACGGGTATTAGTTGGTTACACTGAAGGGTATTAGTTGTTATACTAAAACGTGTTATAAAGTTGTTCAGGTATAGACCAATTTATTCTATATATATATATATATATATATATATATATATATATATACTAAAAAGAAAATAAAATGAAAAAAATATTGTAAAAGAAAAGGGAAATAAGAAAAATGAAGGAATGTAATGTATAAGTAAAAAAATAAAAAATAAAAAAAAGACTAGATAGAAGCATAGGATTGAATACAGGCTCCACAATACTTATTCGAACAAACCCAATTAGTTAGTGACCCGCTAACTTTTATTCGGTTTATTAAATCATGATTCATATAGAAATAATTAGGTATACTCTATGCTTTGCCCCTTTTTTAAGGCTTGGATAACATTTTCTAGTGGATCATAATTATTATTAATTTGTGTGATCTGTAATTTTCAAACTATATGATTTTGATGAAATTTTATGAGCATTTGCCCACACATGATATCGTGGAAGTTGTAAATAAAAATATAAACGCGTGAAATTTAAGTGCAAAAGTTTATAGAAATATAGGCGTATGGGGATAAAAGCCTAAAACAAGTAGAGACCGTTGTTTGCCTAGAAAAGGAGAGATATTAATTTTTTTCTCCCGAATTTCGCTATTTATTAACAATTGAATTGTTTATCGAAGTGTTGATAGCAATTTCGGGTAGGAATCTCTATAGGATCCTAACCGAGTAAGAATACTAAAACTGATAAAATAGATGTAATAAATGCAACAGTGTTTATACTCTCAAGTTGAGTCTTCTCTCACTAATGTACATTGTGTTTTACAAGTGAGCATTTAAGGCTCTATTTATAGGTTACAAAGTTGGGGTACCCACTGGGCCTGACCACCCCGGCGGGCCCAACTAGGTCCTAGCTGTACCGTCATGATTGGCTATGGCCCCCCTACGGGCCAAGGAGAACGGGTCACGTGCCCCTGTTGGCTTCTGATAACAAGACCCTTCTTCCTGGCCCTACTCTACTTATGTAACATCCGCACGTTCGATGGGACAATACTGGTCTAGTGGTTGACTTTTTCAGGCAGCTAGGTGCGGGACGGGGAGCGGCTAACTCGTGACCTATCTCCGTAGCCGGTCCCAACCGGGTAGCGGGGAAAGGGTAGCACCAGGGCCTCTTTTCGGCTGCCCGCTGCCCCCGAGCTTCCTACGCCGGCCATAGTGATTCTCCCTGCAACCTCTTCCAGCTCAAGTCGACTTCGGCCTCTACACAGTACCTAATCATTCACTGGGTCGGGTCTGGCGCTGCTCCTAGCTGAGTATGTTGGGAAAATAGGAGTGCCCGTAATCTATTCGGGATGATAATTAAATACGAATTTAAATTCAATTATTACTAGCATGAATTAATTCTAATTAATTCAAATAATAATTCAAACAACAATTTTATCAGCATGCAAGTTGAATTAATTCACATAAAATCTATGGCGGAAAACTAAGAGATTATGTGACTACGTACCTCTTGTAGATATGACCTTTGATTATCACGGGACGTGCTACCAACCAAAAGATCTTCTCAAGTATTTCCCTTTCGCCTCGCTTGATCACCGGTGGGAAGTGCTTTCAAGCAATTAAATAACTAAGGAAAAATAAAAATATATTTGTTCTTGATTTTTCCAACACATTGAATTATGTACTTGAGATGAAATAATCATCCCCTATTTATAAGAGGTGATGGCCGAAAATTGTAGGCATAATGGGCTTGGAGAAAATCTTTTCTTAGTCTCTAAAAAATCTTGAATATATCCCATATATTCTTTTCTCCATAATAAAATATTCCACAAAAATCTCACCCTCCTTATAATACTTGTAATTTTTGAAAAAAATAAGAAAAGAATCCAAGATTTGGATCTTCTTGAATATATGAGATAATCTTGTATTTCAAGAATACTTATCTTCCATAATATCTTTCCAAGAAAATCAACAACAAAAATTTCTCTCCTAAATAAGCTATCTCTAAAAAATTCCTCGCTACTCTGCCGTGCATTTTGTGTCCTTTAACTTTAGTTGATTTTGTTTTTCGCTATGTTAACTTTGGACTTTGAATTTCGTTCTAAAATTTACCAAATTTGCGTCTTTTGTCTTGTTACCTATTATACCAGGTAACTCTTTTGATAAATCCGACGTGACATTTTAAATTTTGTCCTATAACTTATTAAAAAAATTGTACTACGTTAGATTTACCAGAAAAGTTGCTTGGTGTAACAGTATTTTGTAAGTTATAGGATGAAATTCAAAATTCAAAGTTAATAGGACGAAGATCAAAATTAACCAAAGTTAAAGGAAAAAAAAAGTATTTTCCCTTATATATAATTATTATTGGAGACGCCATAATATATATAATATATTGAAAAAGGAAATGGAAAGCAAAGGTACTTACGAGAGGCCAAAATAAACACCATGAAGAACACAATGGTGCAAAAGCTCTTATTAGCCTCCATAATTTCTCAACAAATTAATAATTAATTGTTGTTAATACACACCTCCACGATTAATCAAGAATCCAAGCATATGTGAATTTATAGGGTACATGTGACATTGACAACAAGACCTAAATGTATTAATTTGGAGTTGAATTATTTTTACAAATTGCGTACCGATTCTGAAATCAGTTATTATAGAATATGTTAATTAATTAATTGAAGTAATATTAGTTTATATAGAGGTCTCAGAGTCACCATCTAAATCTCGACCCCCTTTCAATCCTCTCTGACTCAACATTCAATCCATTATTAGAGAATAATATATCGTTTCATTTGTCCATAATTAAGAAATGATACGAAAGTGATATGTCACTTTTAATGGAAAACATTATCACTTTTCAGTTAAGTTTTTATTATTTTCCTAAAATTGATATTTTTCAGAGGAAAGGTAATACCTTTTTAGTTAAAAGAGATGTATAACTACATAGTTTGCTAGACTCAAAACACATAAAGTTTAAGACAAAAACTTATGTTAAGTCTTGATAATTTTCTGTTAATTTTTTAAGGGATTTTTTCCACATGGGTGTTGTCTTACCACAAATGGGTTATTATTAGGGATGTTAAACGGGTTGACCCTGATCCTGCAGGGCTACGGGCCTAAACGGTTTCGGGTCTTATCGGTTCATTTTAATTGGTCCACTATCACTCGAAATCTAACCCTAACCCTAGCAGTCCGCGAGCTAAACGGGCTATTAACGGGCCCCGGGAAAAAAGATAAAAGAAAATTAATTATAAATATAAAATATAGATTTATAATTGTAATACGCTACCATTTAAACTAAAGAAATTCAAAAATTATTAAAAAAAAGTGTTCATAAAGTTCATAATTGATACATTTAATCCAAAAAAAAAAAGGTTGAAATAACTAAATAATATAAAAAACAAGCTATTCAGAACCTATTAAAGGGACTACAGAACACATACACATTTGTAAAGTATATCATTTAAAAGCTTTAATATATAAATTTATCAAAATCAAATGTAATAAAACAATTTATCAGGGTTAATTGCGTTTTTTGTCCCAAGAGAATTGACGCAAAACACATTAGGTACCTATGTGCAGAACTATTCCTTTTTTTTTTTTTTTGCAGTTTTGGTCTCATCAGTTAGTTTTGGATGAAAACCTTGACCAAAATTAATTTTTAAATATAATTTAAAATACAAAAAGTATTTTTGAACAAAATAATAATTACTTTAAAATTTGGGGATAAAATTGTACTCCCTTCGTCTCGGAGTAAGTTTTCCACTTTTTATTTTGGACCATCCCACAATAGTCTTTTCATTCAAAAAATAACAAAAATAACACTCTTAATCTTTAACCTTCAAGCTGACACAATATTACCAAAATTGTCTTTTTTTTTTCACTTTTCAATACTATTCATTACTTTAAACACTCAAAAGTCAATATGTGTCCACCATATATTAACACACAATATTCTTTTTTTAACAAAACAACAAAATGCTTGGGAAGTTAATATTGGGACAGCGAGAGTATATAATTTAAAAATAAAAAGAATTTAAACCAATAATTAAAATATATGTAAAAATCTGAAAATTATTAATTATATGTATAATATGTCTATAATTTGAAAAAAAAAAAGGGAAAATAATATAATTTACAAACAAAAAATAATTTCTTTCAAACCAAATAAAAACTGAATATTAAACGTTCAAATGGAATTAAAAATATTTAATTATGAATTTTGAAAACAAAAGATGATAAATTAAAGTAAACAAATATATATATATATATATATATATACTCATATACTGTAATACATATATGCGTATTATTATGGGCCTTTATTTGACGGAGAGTGCAATTCAAGCATGAATTATGTTAAAAGTTTGACAGAAAAATCATATGTGACTAAAAATGCTTAAAAAATGACTATTTTGCAATTGGTTAATTCTCTTGGGACCAAAAGTGCAAATTTTTTCCAATTTATCATGATAATTATCACTATAAAAATTATTAAAATAAAGTCTACTTTACAAATAAAGTTCATCATTTAATAGTTCGAAAAATAACTTTCTATAAATTGAAATTCATCATATATTAACTATAATAATTCATAAAAATAGTTTTTCACAATTTAAATTCACCATTAATCAATATGATTTTAACAAAGTAATCCTAAAAATAATATTATAATAGTTAACATTATACACACACAAAAAAAATAATAATAATTAATTAATCAGAGAGTAGAGTGCATTTACAAGACACTAGTACTTTTCCCATGGATTGCACGGTATGAATATTAATTAATTTTAATGTGAGAAAATTGTAATAAGAATCAAAATTAAAATTATTTTTTTCATTTGCACATTACATCATTATTTAATTAAATATTTTTTATTAATATATATATATATATATATATATGTATATGTGTGTGTGTGTATATATGAGTTTTTTAAGATATTATAATGGTGTGAGATTCCCTCCTAAAAGCCAAAAGATAAAGTGATTAATTATGTAAACAATGTATATATAAATTAGTATCTCATAATTAATAAATACTAAAACTTTTAAAAAAATATTAAAACTCATTTTTAACTATGATTTTTATTGTTTACATATTTAGAATGTTATATATGCCAAATAAAAAAAAATGTCAAAAGACAATTACTTTGATACATGGCACATTATATAAAAACAAATTAATAGATTGATATCAAGTTATTATCTTTGTTAGAGAGTGATGTTCATACACTCATCATGAAGTAGTATGACTACACTTGCTGAAGTAGACATTTTTTTTTAACAAACTTAATTTTTTTATATGTATATATAATTGTTAAACAATACAATTTTATGGTAATAACAATAATAATAATAATAGAAATTTAGTGGAGAAAAATTAATTTACGGAGGAAGTAAGATATTAAAAATGCAGTAAGAAAAATGTGGATGTAGGTGTATTTTTTATAGGCAAAGTTTTGTCTAAACCAGTTTCACCTTGGAACTGATTTACAACTGATACTCCCTCCGTCCACGAGTAAGTTTCCCACTTCTTTTTGTTGAATGGTTTAAGAAAGTGTATTTGTTTATTAATATATGGTGGGCCACATGTTGACTTTTGGGATAAAGTAATGAATAGTGTTGAAAAGTGAATTGAATGAGTGACATTTTTGGTAATATTGTGTGAGTTTGAAGGTTAAAGTTTATAAATAGTAGAGTGTTGCTTTTTCCATTTATGGAATGAGAAACTTACTTGTGGACGGCCCGAAAAGGAAAGTGGGAAGTTTACTCATGGACGGAGGGAGTATTTTATAGTAAAACAATTAATATCATTTAATATAAATAATAATGTTCAACTAATACTCTTTAATAAATCAATTAATATCATTCACTACTTTATAATAGTAAAAATAACTTATATCCACTACAAAAAAAATGCGGATTAACGACCGCCTAATAATCGGTCTCAAAATCATATATTAACGACTAATCAGCGACCAAAATTGACCGATAATCTCTAAAAAAAATTTGCGATCGCCTATAAAATCGGTCTTAAAACCGACTGATTAGCGACCGCCTAGGTAGGTCGGTCGCTAATCTTGTGCAATTAGAGATCGCCTTGGTGGTCACTAATCCTAAAGGTCGGTCAAAAGGACTAATTATTTTTAACCGCCCGATTAGCGACCATCAAGGCGGCCTCTAATTTCAATTTTATAATTAGCATCGATAAATTTGACCCGTTCTTAAAAATGGGTTATATTCATTAATAATCGGTAAATTAGTGACCGCCTCTGGCGGTCACTAATCCTAAAATTGGTCAAAATGACCAAAAAATTAAAAAAAAATCCAAAAAAAAAAAAATCCAGAAAAATAAATAAAAAAATACGAATTATTTCTTAAATTGATACATATTGAACAAATTAATTTGATGAATTTAAAAAAAAAAGACTCAATTTGAAGTTATATACAATTAAATACATAAAAAACTAATAAATTAATTTTTAATAGTGTAAAATATTAAATTTACAAAAAGAATTAATTTGATGAATTTTTTTAAAAAAGGACTCAATTTAGAGTTATATACAATTAAATGCATAAAAATGAATAAATTAATAATTTATAGTAGTCTAAAATATTAAATTTACAAAATAAAAAAATTAGTAAATATATACATACATATATAAATATATAAATTAGAAACAATTTTTTTTATGAATTTTAAAAAATTTATGATAATCCAAGCACTTAATTTGTATAAGACGAGCTCTTGAACTTCTAACTCTATTCAAATTATGTTTTAAAGTAAAATAAAATCTAAATTGGAGAGCCATCCTATAGATGAGAGAGTTTTAACAGTCTTTCTTTCAAGTATAGTAACATATTTAGTGATACGAGAAATGAAATATTTGTAGCATTGAAGAAATAATAAATGACATTAAATCTTGACCTCCACGGGTCAACAAAGCTTATTGAATGGACTACAATAATCAATCAAACAATGGAAAAGTCTTAGCTAAGTTATTACCCAACAATATGATCCCATCTTATGGACCACAAGTAGACATCATCAGAAGGACTAATTTTTTGCAAAAGAAATCCTCTACATTATTAGATCTAAAATTGTTCAATTGGAGTTGAAGGAGACACCCTTGGCCTTGGGCTAGGAATCCCCATATATGACAACCTAGGCGACAATCGAACCCTCGGGCCGGGCCTTGGCGAAGGGATCGGCGAATCACTCTTGGAGTAAGGTGAAGGATTAAGTGTGGGCGATAGATTAACTTTCTCGAGCGCTTGAGATTGAAGATCCATCGGATAATCCCTAACACACCCGATCCTCGGGCCAACTCCACTGGACCATTTGCACGATAAAGTCCTGTTCAAGTCAAGTCGTGCCGCGTTGATATTACTAGTATCAATTGCCTTTCTGCCTTCGGGCCCCTTGGGTGCGACACCGTCTACTGTCGTGCTCGTTGAAATTTCTTGTCCTGGCTCCTCGTTCGTAGCTTTAACTTCCGAGGTGTCATCGTCTATCGAACATCTCTGCATTAAATTAGGAAGAAACATACACTTGTAAGTCTTTAATGCACATATAAAACAATCAATTTTAGAAATTTGATAACATACTAATTAATTACCTTGACATTAGTCATATCTACATGGTTTTCTTCAAGAAAAGAGATGAACTCCTTAAAATTGTCCTCAGTAGGAAGATAATGACCACTATAAGGCCAAATCGCCTGCCAAAAAAAATGAGTAAATTTGCTTAATTACAAGTAAAAAATACGCAAATTTTGAGAAAATAAGGTTAATTTTGTACCTCGAGAACACCATCATGAGCTACAAGCCTACCGGCCGCGGTTGTAGCTCCGCCCGATAAGAAACTCGAGTGTTGGAAAACGCCTTTCTTCTTCTCTCCCACGTACAGACATCTCGATGTGCTGAGCACAAAAATCCACTTCGATTCCTCATTCGTATTCAATAAAACTCCACTTTGCTTGTACGTTAACTTCTTCTCCTCCACGATCACTTCATACGCTTCCCTCTCTTTCTACAATTACGAATCAACACTAACGTTAACAAAATCTACGATCGGATATATACATATACATATTTACATAAACATAAGATGAGAAAGTTAACACTACAAGAAAATTGATCCTTAGTGACATCAATTCTGCCATCGCTTTTAACTAGAGAAACAACAATGACAAGGTTACTATCACTAAATGTTACTTTTCTTGTAGTGTAAAATTCCTTAAGGTCAAGACTTACGGGTCCAAGATATCGGATGCATTGCTTTTGGAGGTCGACTCGTGGGCAGCTCGCGAGATTTACTTCTTTACCCTCGCCGATGTCCAACCTTGAAGAAGGAGAAAAGGATCATTAGATGAAGAATGTATAAGCTCTTTCTAAACCATGGATCAAAGTGTATGATGTTCTTACCAATAGAAGAAAGGTTGGTAGCTTTTTCTTGCAAACCATACATCATAGTAGAAGTGTAGGTTACGTCCATAACGATGACGAGGATCAATCTATTGCAAAAATGAACACAATGATCAGATTTTGTTACATTAAAAACTCATGAATATAAATAGTAAAAAAAAATTCATGAAAATAAGCATGAAAAAAGAGAGGTTATTACAGCTTCTAGCCAGTGATGTAGAGCTAGTTTCTGAGCTTTCTCATCCTTAAGCAACCCTTTGCCTACCTATTACAACACAAAAAACTACAATGGTAAGTCCACTTTTCACAAAGTTAATATTGTATAGGTAATTTTATCGAGGAACTCTTTTTTTTTTTTTTAAGCCCGAAACTTTGTCAATTTTTTTTTATTTCAAGACATTTTTTTTGTCCCGTTGACTTTGAAAACCAGCCACTAATCCACTTTAGCCGATCAAATAATCAAAAAATTGAATTTTGAAAGTTAGTCGAACGAAATTCAATTCAAGAAAGTGGGGTGTCCTGAATTTTACAAAAAAATATGAACAAACTTACAAGGCTAAAAAAAAGAAAAGAAAAAAGACTCTCCCTTTCATCAAACATTATATACTTTATAAGTCCACTTTCACCACACAATAACAACATTAATCGGCACAAAGTATAAAATGAAACGGTTCATACATGAATTATTAAAAGGTGTTAACTGCTTTTACGGTGAAAACAAACTAACATGTTTCATTGAAAACAACTAATATTTTTCGGTGAAAACAACTAATACGCCTAGCTTCCATACCTTAGCAGCCCTGGTTCTTGCACGATCCCACCGCGACGCAGCGCTCTCGTGTTCGTTGATGTTGAAAAACGAAATCGAGCTCCGATCAAGCGCCACCGAATCCAACGCTTTCCACCTACAAAAATCCAACACACACACCAATCAATCCACACATCAAAATGAACACAATCACAACCACCACACAAATAAAAACGACGTCGTACCATAGCTCCTCAACCACAACAGCACAATCAGCAAGGTTTCTCCTAGTCCTATAACTCTTGTACACTTTCTGCAACTTTGTTGCTGCATCATCGAGCTCTCCAATAGGCCTCGGAGAGCAAAAAACAAAGGATTCCCCTGTTTTTTCCTCTGTTTTCAGAGAGCAAAAAACAGAGGATTCCTCTGTTTTCGACCCGACAACTAACTGTTGAATTTTTCCGTCAAAAGAATTTGCATTTTTTTCCATCCCTACTACCAATTCTTTTAAAGGGACATGCTTTTCAAGCTTTTGCTTTTGCTTTGGCTTGATTTTGTCCCTATCATCATCTTTGCTCCCAAAGCTTAATGATCTTGCAAAAACTGTCTCCAAATCATCTGATAGATTGAAAAACTCACATCTCAATTTTCTGTTCCATTTTGATACAAGGGATGAAAAGGACAATCCCATTTAAAATTGTAGATCACTGATTTTTTTTTTTAAGACCTGAAGAGTGGAAACAATATATTAGCAAGAAATTGTGAAAATTTGTACATAATTTTCTGAAAAAAAAAAAAAAATACAAATTGCTACTAATGCTGGAATTATATGAATTTATGGGAGAGGAAGGGGTTTACCTTTGAGAATATTGAGGAAGGAAGATTAGAGTTGGAAGATTTTTCTGTGGTTTTGAGAGTTTGATGTGTATGAAATTGTAATAAATGGAGTCAAGTACGAAACCAACTACTCTTATACGTACGTACACAAGTGGATGCACCAAACATATATATATATATATAGATAGATAGATAGAGATAGGGATATGGATGGTATTAGTTTGAAACCGGACACGGAATAAACCCGCCAACTCAGCACATAGGGAGTATGTTACATCCTCGAAAGTTTGTAATACTTTTTTGGGTACAAAAATTTAAAATAATTGTAATGTGTAAAATGTGTGGAGTGGAGGCTGTGAGTTATGGATTTTGAGAGTAAAAAGTGCGAGGAATATTTTCATTTTAAGGGTATGCAAATTTTTGTGGGACAAATTAAAAAGAAAAATATGTAAACTTTTTATGGACGGAGGTTGTACTATTTACCTTGTTTTCTGGTTATTTGTTCTTTGTAAAAGAATTTTATCTTGAAATAATGGTTATTTTTATAGAAAAAATTAATATCATGTTCTAGGTTTGTCTTTGTATTTGAGTTTTTTTTTTTTTTTAATAATATGCATTACACAAATTCTCCTATAAAATTTGTTTATAAGACTCTCACCTCACCGTCCCACAAATCTATTCCATTAGAATAGACACAAATTTTAATGAAAATGAGATTAAATAGATTAAGTAAGGATATTTTGAAGTTATTGTGGGGTCAATCGAGGAATAAAATGATTGTTTGTGAGAACAAATTTATGGGACGGACTAAAAAGGTAAGTGTGAATATATTGTTTTTTATACAATTACATTCATTCTGTTATATAATTGTACTTATAAACTAATATCTCATATGCAGTATAAAATACTACGATTATTAGTTAATAAGAGCAATTATATATATTAGTGAGTAAGTATACAGTGATATCAATTGCATACTATGGACAAATTTAATAGAAGAGAGTGTCTATGTATCAAATGATCATGTAGATAAGTAAAATGATAAAAATGACACATTACACATATATTTATTGTTATTTAATAATTTTTTAATTCGTGTGAAATGCAAATAATAATTTAATGGTATACCTAAAATTTAAATTCCACTCAAGTTAATAACTCTATATTTATAATAAGTAACTCCCTTGTGCACTTGGTGCATGATGCACTCATCAACAGTTGAAATTGTTTATACTCAAAAGTATGATTTGATTACACTGAAAAATGTGATATGATTATACTGAAAAATTTATACTTCGAATAGGATTTTCAGTGTAATTTAACCACACTTTTCAAAGTAATCAACTTATATTTTTCAATGTAAACAATATCAACCGTTTTGTTTGTGCACCTAATGCATGTAAGAGTGTGCAATTTAAAATATGTTTATTGTTAAAATAAAATATTTTGTATCTTTTTTTAGAAATTAAAATATATTCCTTCCGTCCTCTAATAATCTTTACAGTTTTTTTTAGATGTTCTACAGTAATTTTTACACCAAAAAATGAAAATAAAAAATCTTCACATTACTCACTTTATTTTAAAATATTTTTTTTCTATTGGTTCAAAAAAGTAATAAAAAGAATTCTTAAAAATTATATCAGCACATAAAAAAAATTAATAAGAAACGAAGAGAGTATTTAGTGGTGTGGGTGGGTCATGCCCATCTTATACACCGGGCCGGGCTTGGCGAGTTTCCTCCAACATTTCTAATAGGACAAGTCAACCCAGTTCATAACATCTTTAGAAAAAAAATTGCATCGACGACCATAAAATTTCAGTCAAAATCCCTATATCATAAAATTCAAAAGGGCAAGGACACGAGAATTGGAAAACTAGAAATTCAAAGTAAACCACCAGAAAAGGGTGTGGAAAATTTAGAAAAATCTTGACTGATGAACTTTCTATGAAGTTCCAAGAAAGTAATAGCTACAAAAGCAAAAAAAGATTAATCCTCTACTAAAAATATTATTTTTAGACAAAGATTTAGAAGAGATCGGTCACATGGTGGGTCTCAAGAAAGTACTATATACAAAAGCAAAAATGAGATATTATATTTGGACATTTCTAAAAGAGACCATTCAAGGATGAGTATGTGAAATGGGGCAAATACTAGTGTGAAACTGTTTTATGGCGAGACGGTTCACAAATTAATGCAGATTAATACGTACTTATTTTGAAGTGTTAATTCGTCATCCCAACCACTACAAGAAAATAAAAAATTACCAATAAAATTAGAATTGTCTATAAAAAAATTTCAACAAAAAAGTTCGTAGTAAGAATTGTCTACGATTTGCCTACGAAATTTTCTAATTATGAAAGCATTTATATTTCTCAACCTTGAAACAACTTTACCTACGGAATTAATTTGCGTGCCTATGGAATTTCAGTAGGTTTTTTTTTTTTTTTTAGTTGGGAAGGAAAATGTCAATACAATTAGAAATTTTTGTAGGCAATTTGTAGGTAATTTGCACTACGAATTTATTTATTGAAAATTTTGTAGTCATATTGGCAAATTTTCGTAGGCAATTTTATGTTTTCTTATAGTGAACGTATATCACGTCTGTAAGGAAAATAATTAAATGAACTACTTTCACACCTCTCTATAAGTTCGAACTTTTAAATGAAGCGAAATTATTTCAATGTCTCACCGTGGGACGATCTCATGCAAAACATGCATACTCGTCACTTAATTAATATTTTTTTGGAAATAAATAATTGATTGTTGATAATATTTACTTTAGACCATTTCAATATAATTTATTTGCTGATAATATTTACACGCTATATATAATTATTAGCCATGCAATACTGATGCAAGAGTAAATATAAGTGTGCTTGACATTTGCGTCATTTGGTCTTTGCTTTTGATTTTGATTTTTTTTTATTTCGTGTCATTTACCCAACCAAACAACACTCAAAATTAGTGATGACAACATTATTTAATTTCCCTTAAAAAATAAAATTGGAAGAATTAAAAAACTATTCTTGAAATGAAAACGACGGACCACGATTCTTATTTTCCTTAATTGCACCGACAATTGAATTATAAATCGAAAAAGTTTTTGTATTTTTTAAATTAATAATTCGATGTCGTGTATTAATTTTCTTCCAAAATTTAAGTGACGTCTTGTTTCTGGTCTTTCATGGAAATTAATACATAAAAAAATATTTTTTTAATCCGTACGAATTCTTATAGAGGATTAGGGGCTGACCAAAACAATATTTTTATACATCTCGATCAACTTTAAGCATCAAAATTAATAATTGTCACTGAAAATTAATTGTCCTAATGCGTCATTGACATCAATATTATTGTGTCTGTAGTGGATTAGTGAGATTCTTTCAGTGTTCTAAAACACGGTCTAGTCGGCGACTAGTCGCTAGTCGGCCCTAGACCGTTCCGACTTTAGTTAAAACGTCTAAAAAAAGGGTCATGTAATTAGTCGGCGACTAATCGGATTAGTCGGGATTAGTCGGCGACTAATCGGACTAGTCGGGATTAGTCGGCGACTAATTGGACTAGTCGGCGACTAATTTGATTAGTCGTCGTATAATCCATTTAATCCATTTTTTTTATCTAAATAAGTAATAAATTAAATATTTAATTAACTTTTTTATTTTTTAACCTAATTATCAAAGTTATCCCTCACGGACACTGAACGTCGGTGCACCTCCACCACCGTACGGCCCCAACCCTCCATGCTGCTCTCCCAATCTTTCCATGGAATTCGATGGCGTCTTTTTATTTATATTATTATGCATATTTGCTATTTTATTGAGTTTTGAGTTCTATGGTATTACTTAGGCCTTAGGGTGATGATATATTACTTATAATTTTAATATTGAAGGGGGGTGGTGTTTTTTTTATGCATTTAATGTTTATTTATTAAAAAATATAATTATTTTATAGATTTAGGTGGTTTCGACTAGTCTCCGTCTAATCGCTCTAGTCGCTAGACTCCAGTAGACCGACCGACTAGCGACTAGCGACTTTTAGAACACTGGATTCTTTACAACTATAATGTCCAAAATAATTAAATTAAGATTAACTCTTGCCTTTAATGAATAAGTCACTTTTAAATCAGTTTTACTGTACAATTCGATATGTATTAATTATTTTTATTGTATAATATTATTATTAAACTGAAACATAAAATATTGTTTAACTTTATACACAAAATAGTGCATGTATAAAGTGAAATTGGTCCGTACACTACAAGAAAACATAAAATTGACTACAAAACTTATTAATATGGCTATAAAATTTCAAATAATTTTTTTTAGTAGTGTTTGCTTACAAAATTGCCTAAAAAAATTTCTAATTATATATAGATTTTCATTCATTCCCTATAAAGAATTTACTTACGGAATTTTTATATGCAAATTGTTTGTGCGTTACGTTTAGTTTGTGTGACGCAATTAAATTGAATAATATGTTATCATTCAAAATATTTATTTTATACTCAGGCTCTCATATTTACTCAAAAAATGCAAAGTAATTATGTACTAGAAAAAAAAATACAATCTTGTGACGAACTCTTCAAAATTAGAAATCAATAAATTGAGCATGTAAATTACAATAGATGTATGGTTATTGAAAAAACAAATGCTTCTAAATAGCCGGCAAAAAAGGAAGTATATAAGATTTACAAAGATTGTCCATCGGATCTTCAAAATTTTCAATTTTCGAAAAGTGTGCAAATTATCAATCAATATTTTCGATTTGATACACTTTGGAAACTGCTGCCTTTTGCATTAAATGTGTCTGTTACTCTGCAGGTACATTGAACCGCCATTGTCCCTCAGCCGTTTATCAAGTGCTAATCCAACGATCAAGATTTTGAGTAGAGATTTTAGTGGGAGATATTCATCATAGCTGTATCCCTATTGTGTGTCCCACTTCAGCACAATCCGGCCATGTAACTCGTGCCAACCTCATTTTGCAGTTTTTCTGTCCTTTTTTTTTTCCCCTAAAAAACAATAGATTTTCTTTGTATCTGAGGTTATCCAATAGAAGAATTATAAGTTTTTAAGGTATAAAACGAAATATGAGATTAAGTTACTCTTTTTTTCAAAAATGTTATGTTGCTGAAAAAAAAAAATTATATATATATATATATATATGGATCATCCAATTTTTTATTTTTAGATGTGTTTTTTAAATACAACAACAAATTTAGGTGATGCAATTTTCTCAACATTCTCCTTACAATTCTTAATGTCTGAGAAAAAATAATGTAAACATAGGTGGAAACTGATTAATGTTAAATGATTAGAAGATTGGCAAAATTGATCGTAGGTAATTAATACGTAGAAGTTTCATTTTGTAGACAAATTTTGCTTGTAGGTTGAGGACTGAAGGTGCCTACATCATTCAATTTTTTTGTAGGTGAGTCGTAAGCAATTCCACTACGAAAATTTTTCGTTGGAAAATTATGTAAGCAATTCTAATTTCCTAGACAATTTTTTATTTTCTTGTAGGAATACATGAACCACTTTGCAATACTTTTTAGTATAATTAACCAATACTCTTTAGTTAAATAACTAATCCTCTTGTAAAAGAAATAATTAAATGAATTAATTTTATACCTCTCTACAAGTTCGAACTTTTAGGTGGGGCGAAGTTCCTTCATGGTATTAGAGTCAATAGATTCACGTTTGGACAAAAGATCCTGGATTCGATTCCCGCACCCTTCAAATAGTTTATTTATAAACTATTTTCACTCTATATTTTATCTATATAAAATGCAAATAAACTTCACGGTGAAATTGATACTCCCATTATTTTTGGAGTCATTAATTATTGATTCTATTATTTCTACGACAAATACATAAAAATAATTCATGATAAGTTTATCAAGAAATTATATTAAAATATTGAATATTAATTTGATCAGGAGAATTGATAATCTCACTAGGAATATCATTAATTTCGGTCGGAGGCATTATATTGTAATTGTTATAAATTTTCTTTAATTCAAATTAATGATACTTCTGATGAAATTATCGATACCCCTGATCAAATATTCGATACTTTAAAACAGTTTCACAGTGTCATGAACTATTTTCATATAAAACTTACCCTATTTTTTTACGTACATATCAAAACGTACATATTATCCTCTCTTTTCCAAGGTAATTTTTACTAAATACATATCAAGATGTACACATTATCCTCTCTTTCCCAAGGTAATTTCTACTTGAGGGAAACTGAGGACTAGTGAATTTAATTTTGTCCCCCCTTGAAATAGTATAAATACAGATTGCAAGAAGATGGTGAAAAACAGAAAATTTGTAGACAAATAGTTACCAGAAAATGATAGATAGATGAGATAAAGAGCAACGTGTGTGACCATGGTTTTCTGGCAATTATTAATAATGTATTGTACTCAACCAATTAAAATAAAAGGACCTCACCCTCAGAAATTGACCAAATGGTGGAAACAGACAAATAGAGTGACGTGTCTCGACCAGTGAGGTTTGGTTAGCAATTATTCAATGGTAATGGTAATGGAAATAAAAATTTATTTACATCTATGCCCTCAAGAAAAATGATATGTTAGGGGAAAAAATGTTTCAATGGTGACACTATTGCTAGTGTCATGCCCAGGGACGGATTTAGGGGGGAGGGGGCGGTCGCCCCCCTTGGGATTCAAAATTTCTCTACTATATATGTAGAATTTTTTTTATGAATGTCTTGAATTCGTATAAATTTTACACTTCGCCCCCCTTGGATAAATTTTTTTTACTCTCTTTACATTTCGCCCCCCTTGGGACGGAATCCTGGATCCGTCCTTGGCCCATGCCCAAATTTAGGAATAGAAGTTGACAACAATTGATTGTTGGTGGAGGAATGAGGGAGTGATTGATGAGGATGATTGTAGGAAGTAAATAGGGTAATCAAAATGAAGTAGTGATTACCATATTTAGGAGGAGATGTAGTGATTTTGTTCTCATGAACCATGCTAATTACACTAATTTTCAATCTCATTCTCATTACCATTGAAGAGTTGTTAACCAAACGTCCCCTTAATTAATTTACCATTGAGCTATTAAATTCTCATTTTGTTATTTTCATAAATCTTACTATTAATTTTTCATACTTTTTTGGACATTTGTTGATGACCTTTTCTAACTAAGAAGATTAGTGGCTGTTTTTCATCTAATGAAGATCACCAAACAAGAATCAAGATCATAGAATTTGGCTAAGTAAAGCTCAAGAAATAAATTTGCAAGAGTTGGGCTATTTTCTTGAATTGTTCTCCTCTTTTCATGTACAAGAATGGAGTATTTATAGACATACAAAGTGGTCATGTGTCACCATCTTGGTGGCTTAACCATTGGATCTTTGCCAAGTGTTTTTACACTTGTACAACATCTACACTATTACTCATTGGATGGGTGCCAAGTGTTAGGACACTTGGACCATATCTAAGCTAGTGACTCTTGGAATTCCCCATGTTGTACTTGGTCTTTGGCACTTCTGAGATGCTCTCGACGGTGACCGGTTGCTCGCGTGTACATCTTCGTTAGATGTCATGGTCCTTTGCGTTCTGAGCTGTTCGCTCCTCGCTTGGGATTGTTTTACAATGTTGCTCGCTTTACTACGAACCTGTTCGCCCAAATTGGCTTTGGCTTGAGCTACTGGCACAGCTGTTCTTTGCAAGGCTGCTCGCCACAATTCTGCTTGCCGCATTAGTGCTTTTCTACAAAGCTGTTCGCCCTATGAATCTGCTAGCCCTGCTACAAAGCTGTTCGCTTCCACGAAACTGCTAGCTCCTTTGATTTGTTATTCTGTTACTAAGTCTAATAATCTCCTGTTTATTAATTACTTAATTGTTCGCTACCCAACAATTGCCCCCTAGCTTGGTCTCATGTTGGGCATGGGTTGATCAATTGGGACCAAGCTATAATTTCTTTGAACATTGGGCGAGCAAGAATGGAACATGGATGTTTACATGGGTGAATATCTAAGCAGTTGGGCGAACAGGCGAGCATGAGAGCTCACGTGCGCGACCAGTAGCGAACGCTTTTTCGTGTTGCGACAGTTGGATTCCCGAGGCACGGAATGCGAGGCGTCGCGTCGGTCACGCGCGACCCCCAATTTGCCCATAGGGGCCTATAGTATTTTGCGGAAATTGCATTTTTGCCCCAGCCTTATCCTTATAAATAGGCGTCGCTTTCTTCTTCTTTCCTCTTTCCGCATTTCTCAGATTTTCGCCATTGATAACTTCTCAAGCTTTTTCTTCTTGTAATTCTCGTGCCCAGATTCTTCCGTATTTGCCCTTGATTTTGATTTCTTCGAAGGTAATCTATCCTACGTTCCTTTTTCTTCTTTAATTTCGTAAATTATCTCTTTTTAAATTTGCACTTCCTGTAACCGCGACTATAACTCCGGCCGCGAACCACCGTAGCGCCGCCGTACTGTTGACGTCGTCGCCGCCATCGTAACTTCTCCGGTGGCATCTTTATCCGTACATTACCCCACTTAGCAAAATTCTTCCATCGTTTATTTTTAAATGGAGTTTTCCCCCTCAAGTTCATCTCAATCCGGACCCGGGCGAAATCCGGAAAAAAGACCTGCAGATCTGGATTCTCCGCGCAGATCTGTTCGCCAAGCATTGGCGAATAACCCGCGCACGTTGTTGGTGGACGAAGACACGGACTCCGATGCGAACTCCGTTGTTCGCTCGGTAGAGACGTACGCTGTTGATTGCTCTGGCGAGCAAGAAAAGATACAATCTCTCGCTCGTGAACCCGAAACTTCTTCCAACTTAGGGGAAGACTCTGCAGAAGTGGCCGCGGAGATAGAGGGTTCTGTTGATCAAGAAGGCGACCAACGAGTTGGCGAGCAGCAATGCCCCACTCTCACTTGGGAGTTTTTAAGGGAAATCAATTTTCCCATCTCTCAAACTACACCTGAATCTCGAATCCCGGAAGGAGTTGTTCGTGACAACGAGTGGACAGACTACTCTGCTCGCTACTCGAAGACTTTTGTCCCTACATCGAGGGTGATTATGAAGGCTCAGGATGGGGACTATGCAGCGAGCAAAGTTGCCAGTGTTGTTATTGAGGATGATCTGGCGAGCATCCGTGAAACGTACAAAATCCCCTACGATATTTTCATGTATGTGCCGAAGAAAGGAGAGACTGCTGATCGCCCCCCTCCTGGCTGCACGGCGATCAACTTGGATGTGTTGAACACGGGTTTCCCGCTCCCCGTTCATCCTCTCATTGGTCGGTTCTTGCTCGACATGAATCTGGCGATCACTCAAATCACCCCAAACGGTTGGAGTACTCTTCTAGCCTTCATGACACTTTTTGGTCTTGAAGGTTACAAAAATAAAATAACAACCGCGGAGCTTCTTTATGCCTTAACTATCTCCGAGGACGGTGCTGGCTGGTATTACGCTAAGGCGAAGACCGGATTGAAACTTATTGAAGGTGTTCCCAATAAGATTAAGGGTTGGCATTGCCAATTCCTTTTCATTGGTGGAGATTGGCGAGCAACTGAGGGATTTGCTGGCGGGCAGACGCGCATCATGTCGCCTGAAGGCTTTGGAAACATCAAACGTAGGGCTAATTTTGTCTTGCTAATTCATAAGTAGGACTAATTTTAATCCTTTTCGTTGTTTTGCAGGTCCAAGGAACTTGAAGTGGGGGCACCCCGACATCAGTGACGAGTTCCTCTTCACCTTAGCCATCATCTCTCTTCGCGACGTTGCTAGTCGTGACATACACCATCTCTCGAAGGCTCATTGTCGCAAACTTGCTGGTTTGGTTACGAGTCCTCACCACCTTGAAGCTCAAGCCGCCGTCCCTGAAGGTAACTTTTTATTCTTGCTCGCCAATCACTCTTGCTCGCCAATCACTCTTGCTTGCCTAACACTTGTCTTTTTCTTGTCAGATCAACAAGTCACTGTTGCTATCCCGGCTGTGCCCGAATCATACTATTTGCTCGCCGGACGAGTCAAGCAAATGGCTGACGCTTCAAGAAGGAAGATGGATCCTCCCCTTGCCATCATGCGCCTCCGGGCAGGGGAGAACCCCACTGGTCGCCCAGCCGCCGGAGCTGGTCGCCGCAAGCTTGCGGCCAAAATTACTTCCTCTCCGCGGGATGTAAGGAAGGAGAAGGAGAGGGAACGAGAGAGGGAGAAAAAGAAAGCGCCGCGGGACGATGATGCTCGCGGCACTCGCGGTGATGATCGCGCCTCCAAGCGATCAAAGACTATGGTGGAGGCGAGCAGTGCTGCTCCCCGATCTCCAGTCTCTAAGTCCACCTCTTTGGAAGTGGTGGATGAACGGCAAGTGGTCGCTGGCCTGGTGGCGACCAAGAAAGGGGACAATCCCAAAGACACCTCTTATTTAGGTTGGGACCCCGTTAAAATCAAGGAGTAAGTCAATTGTCTTCGCTTTGTTTGTTGTTCGCCGCTTGGCGCAATGTTGCTTGATCACTGACTTCTGTGTTTTCTGTTTTAGGTATAACCCAGCGCTTTATCCAGGCCGCGGGACTACTCTTCACTATCTCTCAGTAGTGAAGAATGCACCTCCATCATTCTCCGACATACCTGATGTCCCTGTTCGCCGAGCAGCCGAGATGGTTCCAAGGGCTTGGACAAAATCGGCGAACACCCTTGTCACTGGCCAGTCTGCTAGTGACAATGTTCGTCTGATGGCATACAATACTAGCCATCAATTGGTCCAGTCCCAAATGCTGCTCGACCAAGTCATGGAGCTCGAGCGAACAAACCGCGATTTGGGTCGTCGCGTGGAGAGGATGGACGAAGAAAAAGCCTCTGCCATCAAAGAGTGTAAGGCCGAGCATGCTAAGGAGCTGGCTTTGATGGAGAGGAAGATGGAGGCCTCTTTAGCTGGCGAGCAGAACGCCTTGGAGAAGGCTGAGAAGATGCTGTTGGAGGTGAAGTCCTCAGATTTGAGAGCTGAGAGAGCTGAAAAGGAGCGAGCAGACTTATCTGCTCGGTTGCTCGCTGCCGAGGGGCATATCAAGAGGTTGGAGGATGAGCGTCAGAACATGATCGAATATGAAGTCCATGAGCAGGAGGTGATGGACAAGACCAACTTTGGGTATATCTGTGCCTTTGCAGAATGTTTACGGTCTGTCCACTTCGCCCACGATCACCATCAAGATATTCGTGATGCGGTGAAGGCGGACTTCATTGAGTACGTGAAAAATTATCCTCCTCCTCCTGGCTCAACCTTGTTCGTCTCCGATTTGGCCGACCTCGGCTTTCCCCTGGATGTCTTCGGCGAGGAAGTCGATATTGCTGCCCCCACTTATGGCGGCCAGCCTGACCCTGTTCCAGCGACGACCAACGCGGCAGCCGCTGATGAGGTTTTTGAAGGGTTGCCTTCGCTTCCCTTGACTCCTATAGATGGGGCTGGCACAAGTGCCCAGGGCGAGCAGCCGAGCGCGCCGGCGACCAGAACTGAAGATGCTCCTCCTCCACCTCTTCCTTGAAGACTTTAGTTTTTTCTTACAATAGGATATACAACATTTCTGTATTTCTTATTCCTATTGTAAAACTTTTTTATCTAATGATATGAAGATTTTTGTTCATCTACAAATTTGTACTTCTTTGTTTGTCTTACTTTATTGCTCGCCTATTTGTTTGTCTTACTTAATTGCTCGCCTCTTTCTTTTGCTTATGATTTAATTTCTAAATGTTCCTTTTTTATTAAGGTAAACACTTAGTAGAATTTTTAGTTGGTCATTTGGTTCTTATAGAACTTGACCTTTAGTTGTTTGGGCCATTTTGGTCGCTTGTGGACTTGGCCTTTTATTAGTGTGGGCTATTGGTCCATTAGGGACTTAGCCTTATTTTGCATTCAATATGCTTTATTGTTCGTCTTATAACAGACTTACATTTTGCAAATTTTTGGGCGAGCAACTAAGTAGTTTGGACTTAAGGCTCAAAATCTAAAAGAAAACAAGACAAAAAATAAACGCAATTCTGCTCGCCTAGTAAAATAGATGCAAATCTGCTCGCTTATAAACTTGCGCAAAAATTTCAAAAATTACAAAAGATCTATTTACAAACTTTCTAAGACTTACAGGACTTCATTGGTAGTACTTCTTGAGTAAAGTTGTATTCCAGGAGTATTGGGACGACTTGCCTTCCATGTCTTCAAGGTCGTATGTGCCGTTGTGCCACTTATTTGTCACCTTGTATGGGCCCTCCCAAGTCGGGCCGAATACTCCTGGTGGTATTAAAACTTTTCGAAGTACCAAGTCCCCAATTTCGAATTCTCTTGCTTTTACTTGAGAATTGTAGTACTTTGCTGCTCTTCTTTTGTAGATCGCATTTTTCAATTCTGCTGTTATTCTTTTTTCTTCAAGCAAGTCCAACTCTGCTGCCATTGCGGAGTTGTTTGTTTCTTCGTCGAACGCAGCTGTTCGTTTTGTTGGGACTTTTAGCTCAATCGGTATTACTGCTTCCGTCCCGAATGCCATTGTGAAAGGTGTTTCGCCTGTGCTTGTTCTGTGGGATACTCGGTATGCCCACAACACCTCTGGTAGCTCTTCCGACCATTTTCCTTGCTTGTCGACCAAACAGATCTTCAGTATATGCTTGATTATTTTATTCACTGCTTCTACTTGACCGTTCGATTGGGGGTGGTACGGTGTCGGGAAATGTTTCTTTATTCCCCATTTTTCGCAAAAATCTCTGATCTCTTTTCCTTCAAACTGTCTCCCGTTGTCCGTCACTATCGCCTGAGGGACCCCAAAACGACAAACAATGTTTTTCCATATAAAGTTGATCATTTTCTCCTGTGTGATCCGCCCGAGTGCTTCTGCTTCTGCCCATTTCGTGTAGTAGTCAACAGCCACTACCGCGAATCGAACATTTCCTTGTCCCGGTGGAAAAGGCCCAATGAGGTCAATTCCCCATTTTGCAAACGGCCATGGACTATTGACTGAAATCAGTTCGTGTGGGGGTTTGTGAATGTTCGGGGCAAACAGTTGACATCTATGACAAGTTCGGGCAATCTTGATCGCATCCTGGAGAAGGGTTGGCCAGTAATATCCTTGCCTTATTGTTTTATGTGCCAAGGCCCGTCCTCCGGCATGATTTCCGCATACACCCTCATGGATCTCTTTCAGCACTGTTTGTCCTTGCCCCCTAGCCAAGCATTTCAGAAGTGGGAGCGAAATTCCTCTCTTGTACAACTGTCCGTCCATCATAGTGTATCTTGCTGCTCTTTTAACCAACTTGTTAGCTTCAAACGGGTTGTCTGGCTTTTTATCGTTTTGCAAATACTCAATGATTGGTATTCTCCAGTCGTCTTCTTCGAAATCGTCGTCGATCTGATAGATTTTGTAATCTTCGGTTGACGGTTTGGACATTTTTGTTAGCGTCACTTCCGACAATTCTGCTGGTCAGGTGCTGGTTGCTAGCCTGGCTAATGCATCTGCTTGAGCGTTATTGTCTCTCGGTATCTGTTCAATGTATATTTGTTCGAACAAGGATGCCAAGTGAGAACCAATTTTTTGATACAAAGCCATGTCTTCATCTCTTGCTTCATATTCTCCTCGGACCTGGTTGACGATCAATTGCGAATCTCCATAGATTTGCAACCTTCGTACTCCAACTGCTAATGCTAGGCGTAACCCAACGATCACAGCTTCGTATTCTGCTTCATTGTTCGTCGCCATGAACTCGAATCGAACAGCTGAAGTAAAAACTTGCCTATCTGGGCTTATCAAGACTATACCCGCCCCCGATGCTGCATTAGTTGATGATCCGTCAACATACATGTGCCAGGGATGGCTATGCCCTCTCGTTGGATCTTGGGGGAAAGTCAGTTCGACTATAAAGTCTGCTAAGGCTTGCCCCTTGATCGCTGTTCGAGGAACATATGAAATCCCGAACTGACTGATTTCCAAGGACCACTTTAGGAGCCGACCAGCCGCATCGGGTCTGTGCAGTATTTGCTTGAGTGGGAACGTTGTCAACACTTCCACCTGGTGGTCGAAAAAATATGGACGAAGTTTCCTGACACTCATCACCAGCGCATATGCTAGCTTTTCTGTTGGTGAATATCTGAGTTCTGCTTCGTGCAAGGCATGACTTACATAGTAAATGGGTAGGTGGAACTTTCCTTCTGCCCGAACGAGCACTGAACTGATTGCTACCTCTGAAGCCGCCAAGTACAAGTATAACTTTTCCCCTGGGATTGGCTTGGCAAGAATTTTTGTATCACTGAGGTACTCTTTCAACTGCTCGAACGCTTGTTGACAGACGTCTGTCCATTGAAATTTTCCCTTCTTGATTGCTTCGAAGAACGGTCTGCACTTATCTCCGGATCTTGAAACGAACCTGTTCAGAGCTGCTAGGCATCCGGTTAGCCGTTGGACTTCTTTAACTGATCTGG
Source organism: Ballota nigra (assembly GCA_947034835.1). Classification (NCBI taxonomy): domain Eukaryota; kingdom Viridiplantae; phylum Streptophyta; class Magnoliopsida; order Lamiales; family Lamiaceae; genus Ballota; species Ballota nigra. The sequence goes on from OX344720.1 coordinate 137,651,395, forward strand.
GTGGTTCCATCTCCATGATCGCTTTCACTTTCACTGGATTTGCTTCAATTCCTCGCTGACTAACCAGATGTCCCAAGAATTTCCCAGAATGGACTCCGAAACTGCTTTTCTTGGGATTCAGCTTCATATTGTAGGTCCGAAGTATCTCAAATGTTTGAGCCAGGTGCTGCAAGTGATCTTCCTTTTTTGAGCTCTTGACAACAATGTCATCCACATATACCTCCATCGTCTTCCCGATGTGATCATCAAACATCTTGTTAACCAGTCTCTGATATGTAGCTCCAGCGTTGATTAGCCCAAATGGCATTCTCTTCCAGCATAGCAAGTTTTTGTTGGTGTAGAACGCTGTGTGTTCTTGGTCATCGGGATGCATCGCGATTTGATGATATCCTGCGAATGCATCCATGAACGTTAGCAGCTCATGCCCGGCGGTACTATCAACTAGCTGGTCAATGTGAGGCAACGGGAAGTTGTCTTTTGGGCAAGCGGCGTTAAGATCTGTGAAATCGATGCAGAGCCTCCACGCTCCAGTCGCTTTTCTGACCAATACTGGATTTGTCACCCATTGCGGGCATAATGCTTGTTTGATTAAGTCGTTATCCAGCAGCTTTTTAACCTCCACGTCGAGCGCCTCGTATTTGTCGGGTCCAAATTTTCTCCTCTTCTGATGGACTGGCTTCTTCCTCGGGTCGATGTTGAGTCTGTGACAGGCATGTTCGGGGCTGATGCCCACCATGTCTGCATGTGACCATGCGAACACATCGAGGTTTGCTTTAAGAAACTCAATCATGTTGGTCCTGTACGGCTCTGGTAGCTCGGACCCTATGAAGAGTTCTAAGCCCTCTTGGTTCGGGTCGACTTTTACAGTTTCCAACTCTTCGACTGGGGTAGCCCTTAGTTTCTGGCCTTTCCATCTGGGGTCAATAATGGGCCCTTCTGTCTTTGGCTCATCTTCGATCTCCATCGGTTCTGCCCCCAGTCGTGGCTCTATGTCCTCTGCATCAACGTTCATTGCCCTTGTTTGTTCTTCCTCGTTGTTGGTAGTAGCAGCTTCTCTACCTCCTGTTTGGGCAAGCTGTTCGTCTTCGCGTTCCTGCTCGTCCTCGTCCAACTGTGCGCCTACGCACATCTGCTCGCCAATGCGCAGCTGTTCGTCTACGCACAGTTGCTCGTCGCTGCGTGGCTGCTCGTCGCTTCCATTATTTCAGTATCAACGGAAGTCATGGCCTCGCTATCATCTCCGTCCTTGTTTGAGCACCTGTCTGTCATGTTGACCTGATGATCCTGCAACTGTATCTGCAAAAGACACGCACAAGCCTTCTTCTGGTCTCCTTTGACTGTACCTGCACCCTTCTTTGTTGGAAATTTTAAACAATAATAGTACGTTGAAACAGCTGCTTTAAATTCATGCAAGAAAGGACGGCCGAGGAACCCGTTATAGGTGGACTGTTGGTCTACAACCAGGAAGTCTACCATTCTATTCATTTTCCTCTCCGGGTCCTCGACCGATACAAGCTCAACTGCCAACGTAACCATTCCTAGCGGGGTGGTCACAGCATTCCCGAATCCCACAATCTTGTGATCGCAGTCTTTGATGTACTCTGCGCAATCTCCCAGTTGGTCCACCGTGCTCTTGAACAGGATGTTCGTATAGGAACCAGTATCGACAAGTAGACGGTGCACTTTTGTCCCCATGATATTGGCACAAATGACCAACGAGTCATTGTGGGGAGTGAGTACTCCGTCTAAGTCTTTTTCTGAGAAAGTCAGGTCCCCCGTTCGTTTGGTCGATGGATTCGCGCCTACTTCCATCACTTGATCCACTGCTCTCAGTTCCGCTTTCCTCTTTCTCTTTGACATAGGTGGTCTCCCATCAGAACAACCACCTACTGGTCCAGTGGGTTCCAGCATTAGGATTTCCGGGATATGCCTTGCTGGGGCTGCTGGGACCTTCCTTCCTCTCTTACCTGCTTTGCTTGGTTGGTCATCACTATCTTCGTCATCCGAACTGGACGGTTCTGGTGCCCTTGGCCTTTTACCTGGTTCCCTCTTCACGAATTCGGACAGCTTTCCTTCCTCATAGAACCTCCACAACTGTTTCAACAGATCTCGGCACTCGCTCGTGAAGTGGCCGATGTTCTGATGATAAGCACAGTATTTGTTCGGGTTCAGCTTTCCTCTCTCTTGCCTTATCTTCCGCGGCTCTGACAACATTTCCCTGTCCTTAACGTTGTTGTACACAGCATCCACGGACATAGTAAGGACTTGACTCAACTTTTCTTTCAACTCAGCTCCATCATTGAATGACTTCATGTTCTTCGGAGCTTTGTAATCGCTTCCTCCCGACTTCTTGCTAAACTTCTTTGGATCGGCTTTGTCTCCCATCTCTCGGTGTAGGGCCTCCTGCATTGAAACATGAATTCCCGCTTTATGTCTGAACTCTGTGTATGTTTTCGGGCAAGTCAGATGCATTTCCTTCCACAAATCAGTTCCTTTCTTTAAACCAGCCATCACTGCCACAATCTTCGTGTCCTCACTCACCATCTCGCCCTCCAGTAAGACTTTATCAAATCTTTCCAGAAATTGCTTGTCAGACTCCTCGTCTCCCTGCCTAATATCTGCTAGACGGTGTCTGTGGGTCAAGTAAGACCCGGCAGTTGAGAAGTGGGACAGAAACTCTTTGCTTAGTTGGGCAAAAGAGTTGATGGACCAGGAGCCAATGCTGAAAACCATCTGTGCGGGCCATCTCCCAGGGTGAGTGGAAAATTTCGGCATTGTGTGGCGTCGGTTGCCCCCATCGAAATCATAAAATCCGAATATTTTGTCGCATGAATGCGGGGGTCCGACGTTCCCTCGTACAAATTGATGGTTGGGAACTGTATCTTCTTCTGGATTGGTGCATTGAGGACAGATGGAGATAACGGAGAAGAAGGGAGAATAGTCGATCCAACACCTCTCTGAGATTCCAACTGTCTCTGTAATTCCTCGATCGCCTTTCTCATTTCCTGCAATTCATTTGGGGGAGTTCTCCCGATGGAAGGCTGTTCATCGTGATTGGGTTCAGTGACCTCTTCACGATGCAGTCCCTTGCCAATGGGACGTTTCTCCTGAGTCGTCTTCCTAGCAGCGTTGCTAGCTCCATTTGGCCCTAGTCGGCCAAAAGCTGACCTCCGGATTCGGTCATGCACTGATGGGCGAGCAGGATGGTGTGATCGCTCCTCATGCCTTCGGGATGGCTCCCTCCTATTCACATTTCTTGTTCCTAATCTCTCCAAAGCACTTGTTTGGGAAGTACTTTTGCTTGACTCATCTGCTCGACTTGGTGATGATTCTCCTCTGCTTCCTAGACGTTCGCTCAATGGAGCTTTTCCTTTATTTCTACGAACTTCCTCGCTGTCGGCCTCGTCCCGACGTGTATCTTCTCTCAGTTTACTTCTTTGTTCGCCCGTACGGTCCTGCTCGCCTGCTCGTCTGGTCGTCACAGGTGCTCTTGACGGTCCTGCTGCTTGTCGATTTTGTAATGATTGAAGGACAGCGATCGTTTTTGCTAGTTCTTCGGGGTTTTGAGCAAGAGCTTCAGCTTCTGGAGGAATCGTGTCAATAGTGACTTGTATATTCCTCTGCGAAGTTGCTCTCACTGTCCGTGCATGTCCTTCAGTAGACGAAACCCTAGTCCTCGGTCTACGACTTGGAGATATACTCGAATGTCGTTCTTCTTGCGATCTAACCATTTTGACTATCAAAATATGGGTAAATGAGCAAATGGATGAGGTAATCTTGTTCTTGCAAACACCTTTTCCAAGGGTTACTAGCCTTGTGTGTGATTATGAAGGTTTGAAAACCCTAGTTCATGCACACATGCATTAAAACCCTTAAAGTGTTGTAAATCTTTGTCCTAAGAATATGCACTTTTGTTTTCCGGCAGCCTCTTCCCGGATTCCGGCGAGATTATGCAGATTCCGGTGGTAGTCTTCAAACTTTCTTCGAATTTTTCTACAATCGAAGGTTCGAACCCTCCTTCTAGCGCCAATTGTTGATGACCTTTTCTAACTAAGAAGATTAGTGGCTGTTTTTCATCTAATGAAGATCACCAAACAAGAATCAAGATCATAGAATTTGGCTAAGTAAAGCTCAAGAAATAAATTTGCAAGAGTTGGGCTATTTTCTTGAATTGTTCTCCTCTTTTCATGTACAAGAAGGGAGTATTTATAGACATACAAAGTGGCCATGTGTCACCATCTTGGTGGCTTAACCATTGGATCTTTGCCAAGTGTTAGGACACTTGTACAACATCTACACTATTACTCATTGGATGGGTGCCAAGTGTTAGGACACTTGGACCATATCTAAGCTAGTGACTCTTGGAATTCCCCATGTTGTACTTGGTCTTTGGCACTTCTGAGATGCTCTAGACGGTGACCGGTTGCTCGCGTGTACGTCTTCGTTAGATGTCATAGTCCTTTGCGTTCTAAGCTGTTCGCTCCTCGCTTGGGATTGTTTTACAATGTTGCTCGCTTTACTACGAACCTGTTCGCCCAAATTGGCTTTGGCTTGAGCTACTGGCACAGCTGTTCTTTGCAAGGCTGCTCGCCACAATTCTGCTTGCCGCATTAGTGCTTTTCTACAAAGCTGTTCGCCCTATGAATCTGCTAGCCCTGCTACAAAGTTGTTCGCTTCCACGAAACTGCTAGCTCCTTTGATTTGTTATTCTGTTACTAAGTCTAATAATCTCCTGTTTATTAATTACTTAATTGTTCGCTACCCAACAACATTAATTAATAATATTCACTCATTTAAACACACTACACTTTATTCTATTCTCTCTTCATCACATCACATCACATGTACTATATTTATATTTAATTACCCTTCTTAAATGTTGTGCAAAATCAACGAGAAGTTAATATCAGGACGAAGGGAGTATTATTTAAACACAAATTTTGTATGCACCTGAAAATATAATATGCATTTGGTATTTGGCTTAATTTTTAATTAATTTTAAGTTTTCATAGTTTATTAAATAAATTAAATTTTAAAAAATTAAAATTAATTTAAAATTGAATTTAAAATTCAAGTGTAGAACATGCACTTAATTGTATATAAAAATAACTCTTATTTAAATTAAATTTACCATGCTTAGTCTTATTTTTAAAGTTGCCCTCACACCGCTTTAATTTCTAAGAAATGTTAATCACAGCTTTTTTTTCAAAAATGGCAATTTAGTCTAAACTTCTAAACTTTTGACAAATTAAACTTCAAAGTGTATGATACACTCACTCAACAGTTGAAGTTGTTTGCACTGAAAAGTGTAGGCTGATTATATTGAAAAGTATGGTTAGATTACACTGAAAAAGTTTATACTAAAAGCCGATTTTTAGTGTAGTCTAATCACACTTTTCAGTGTAATTAAATCATATTTTCCAGTATAAACAGTTTCAACCGTTGAATGAGTGCATTATACACCAAATGTACAAAAGAATTACTCATATACTCCCTCCGTCCATAAAATATAGTCATATTGCTTTATGCACGGTTATTAAGAAAATTGATATAATATGTAAAAAGTAAGAATATTGTGTTAAATCAAGTACAAAATAAATAATTTTAAAAATGTTATGTGTGTATGTTGAAAAATGTAGATAAAGTTTATTCTTTCCATTTTAGGTAACATGACTATTTTTTGTGGACAACCAAATAAGACAATCAGGACTATATTTCATGGACGGAGTATTATACTAACACATATTTTATATACATGTCCCTGACTCCATCAACGGGATAAATTCCTCCATCCTTAACCCTACGGAAAGAAATTAGAATTTTTCCGCTCCACTGATCCCCAAAACGTAACATTAAATTTATTATCAAAGATTATGGGTCACTTTCAAATTTTTATTTGGAAGAACGTCACTCAACATTTTTTTTTTTTTTTCCTCTTCTTGTTAAAATGCCACTAAGAAATTCGCAAAGGGCCACGCAAGACATTTTTACAAGAAATAAAATATATTTGGGTGATACTTTTTCATTTTGTTGTTTAACTTTTGCATTTCTTTTTTTTTTCCTTTGAATTTTCTTATAGTTTTTCATAGTGCATAGATAAAAGAAAATTTTAAATACCAAAAATTTAAAAAAAAAAGATGAATATGTAAAATGTACTTTTTTGTGAATTTTTTTTTCCTACTCAATTGGAGATGATATCACATCTTATAAATAAAATTTATACATTTCTATTGATGTTATAATACTTTTAAAAAGGAAGATAACTAATTCAAATAAAAAGAAGATAAAAAGTCCAAACAAACAGTTCTTGCAACTAACGATTTCTTCACTTTAGATAATTATTACAAATCGCCAAAACTATATTGCACAGATCTTTGAACATATTCTCAGCCTCTAATACCAAGCCCGTCAATTGATTAGGACTTTTCATCAATTCTTTGTTGCAATAATTAACTCGTTTCACAGCACCTAACACAGAGGTTTTGATGGACCTCGCATTGCCGCCTGACATGTAGTTAACGGCATCCTTTAGTTGTCTATTGACATCCAGGGAATATATCATGAAACAATTGTGATATCGCGCTCTAATATCACTTTGGTCACGTGGTGTGCTCGTGTAACGACGCCAAATAACGTCTGCCGTTTTACTAGCCTGAGATTGAGCCATGTTGAGAGAGTTGGTCCCAAGGACCGTAACAGAATTAGCCTGTCCTTTCAAGTGTTCAAGGTTGTTTTGGCAAAGAGAAGGGTTGTTTGTCTGAGAACAAATTGTGTCAATGAGTTCTTTTGTTATCGGTTTTTTGTTTTTAGTATTAGCAGCCAATGTAAATGGTACATTGATTGATGTTAAAAGTATGAGGAATAGTGTGAATAATAAGGTTTCTAAAGAAAATACCATTTTTTTTAGATTTTGTTAATAATAAAAAAAAAGTGGTGAGGATTGTTATATATATATATATATAAATAATGGAGCAAGGAATGGTGCATATGTAAGGACCCGATTGGTATGGTGGAATAGTTTAGGAATGGAATCACCATTCATGGATACATTCTTAATTTTATGATTGATAAGAATTTTTAACTGAAATAATGATTCCATAAAGAATGGCGATTCCCAAAAGTAATGAATAATAATTCCTTTTAAAACTTATGTCTTTAGCTATTTCATTCTATAAGAAGTCAAAGTTTTTATTTATTAATAAAAATATTAATATCAATATAATGATTTCAAAATTATAAATAATAATAATAAATTATAAAAAAATATTATTTCTAAAAATATTAATACTTATAAAAATAATGAATAAAAGTGTTAGTAATAATATAATAATTTTCAAGAATAATATTACTATCAAACAATATGTATTATAATTTCCAATAAAGATGTTGTTTTTCTACAATATAAATAATAATATAATATTTTTTAATAATGTATTAATAAAAATAAAAATAAAATTATTATTATTATTTTATAATAAAATAATAATTTAATTATTCTTATTTAAAAATAAAATTTGTATTCTTATTTAAAATACATTTACATTATAACTAATAAAAATTATATGATCAATAATACAACAAATAAATATTAATAATAACTCTACTATCAATACTTTATTTTTAAAATATCAATAATAAAATAATATATTATTAATTTTATAAATAATAACAATAATCATTATAATTATTATTATTAAATAATAATTCAACACCCCAAAATATTAATAACTTAAAAAAATCAATTTAAAAAGTATAATTTTTCATTCCTAGTTAATACCAATCATAAGAATGCTCATTTATATGTCATTTCATTCAGGTTTTTATTCCATTCATGAGTTCATTCCATTTAACCATAATTTCATAAATGTATACGTCTTAATAGGAAATATTCTAGAGACACTCAAAATATTTCCATATTAGATAAGATCAAATCAATTTAATAGGGAATATTCTAGAGACACTCAAGATATTCCCTATTATGTTTCGAGTGTCTCTAAGTTTCTTCTTTTTAATTTATATTATTTTCATTATCTTATTTATGATCCTTGATGTTCTCATGGGAAAGAAAGGTTGATTTACGATGAAAATAGAAATCTGAATGCGTATGTGATTATAAATGAAAAATATTATTTTCTCCATTTCACAAAAACATGCTTTCAAGTATTTTCACATGAATTAAGAAATGAAAATCATTATAGTTGAAACATTAAAATTTTGCTTTATTTTACAATTTAGCCCTTATGCCTAATACAAGAAACAAAATACATTAAATAGGGACAATAACTTATATAAATTTAAATGTTAAATGAAAACAATTCTTTTAAAAATGCACTTGAGTTTCAAGTACATAATTAAGTATTATTTTCCGACCGAGAATTCTAGATGTTTACTAGTAATAAGCTTTTTTTAATTGTATAGTGGTATCTAATCAGCACATATCATATGAAAAACTCTCTATTGTAAAACAGTATCAGGTAACGTAATCAATATTTATAGACTAGTTGAAAAAAGTTAATGAATACATAATTGAGTAAGAAAAATATAATGTATATATGTTTCATAGACTCTTCACAATAAATTGTACTATCATTATCACCATCTTAAAGTTCAGATTTTTTTTTTTCAAGAAACTTAACAATTTTTTTTAAAAAAATTCCAATTTTTTATAGTTTAGTATATTAACAAAATATGAGTCTGTGTATAATCTGGGCCCTTATCATATCCACGATGTTGTATATCGGCCCACAAAAAAAGCCCATATAAGCCCAATAATATACATTCTCCACCATGAATCCATGATGCTGCATTTTTTAATTTGTTTTATAGAATGATGTTGCATCTCAATCCACATATAATATGTCGTTTATAAGGTGGCTTGGAAAATGATGCTGCATCTCAATCCACATATAATATGTCGTTTATAGAATGATGTTGCCCTTTGGGAACGAATTATGGGAGTTATAAGGTGACTTGAATTTTTTTTGGAGTATTTGGGGGTTTGGTGAACTAATCTAACTACTAACAATTAACATCTATCGATTAAAAAAAATATATATATGCCGTTTTTTTAAGGCCCAAGTTAAATACAGTCCAATGTTTTATTAATACACCCCACCCAAAAAAAAGTTTGGAATTTTTTTTTCGAAAAATGTAACAATTTTCGGAAAAGGTTTTCGAAAATTCATATGTTTAGTGATTTTTATTTTGTATTTTTGGATTTTTTTTCCCGAAAATTGTCAAATTTTTTGAATTTTTTTCCGAACATTTTTTATGGGGTGGTATTAACAAAAATAGGACTAGTCTATAACCTTGCCTTTTTTTTTTAAAGAATAGTTGTGGTTACCAGCATCTAAAAATTGATATCTCCTTTAGGGACTAGAATCCTGTGTTGGGTAATCTTTTACAGTACCATTTGCTGGCAGGGTAGAATTAAGGCAAAGCAGGTCTCGGTTCGGTTACCGAATCAAACCGAAAAGGCATAACCGAAATAAACCAAATTATATATTAAACTAATGGAAACTGAACTGAAATTTCTTAAAACTAAAAATACCGAAACTAAAAATTTTAGTTTGGTTTGGGTAAATAACCGAAAAACTTAAATATAGTGGACTTTTAAATTGGACCATATTTTTACACTTACAACATGCTAACAGTCCAAACTCATATATATATTAATAGATTGCAACCAAAACAAATAATCCACAATAAAAATATTAAAATAACCAAAGGAATACAACCACATTGAAATATCAAAATACTCATAACTTCATAATCAATCCATAGTCTATCAACAACCACAGTGCAACACAACCAAAATAAACATTATTCACCAACAAAAATTAAAATAAATATTGTCTAGAACTTAAATACATATATATATCCTCTCATTTCAGTTTCAATTTCGGTTATTTTGGTATTTTTACCTAGATAACCGAAACTGAAAGCCAAAACTTTTAAAAAATTTAAATCGATACCGAAAATTTAAAAAAAAGTCGAATTGATATTTCGATTCGGTTCGGCTCATTTTTTCAGTTTTAACCGAACTCTGCTCTCCCCTAGATAAAATGATGTTGTTTTGTTTTTCTTCTTTTTTCCCTTTTATCTCGTGGTTTGTTCCAAAATAATTTCATTTTGGTTGGGAATTTATATTTCAATTGTTTTTCACTTCCTCACCATGTTTTGGAATTAGTTTTGCTCTTTTTCCTTTGAAATTTGAATGCCTTTTTTTTTTTTTCATTTTGTTGTTTAACTTTTTCTTTTCTTTCTTTTTTATTTTCCTTCAAATTTTCATATAGTTTTTCACAGTGTATAGATAAAAAAAAAATTAAATACCAAAAATTATAAAAAAAAGGTTGAATATGTAAAATAAATATCTTCTTGTACTTTTTTGTGATTTTTTTTTCTACTCAACCGGAGATGATATCACATGTTATAAATAAAATTTATACATTTTAATTGATGCTATAATACTTTTAAAAATGAAGATAATTAACTTAAATAAAACAAAACAAAACAAATAAAAAGAAGATAATTAATTAAATTTCATTGAAAAGTATATATAGAAAAAAAAAGAAAGAAAAGTCCAAACAAACAATTCCTGCTCAAACAAACTGTTCTTGCAACTAATGATTTCTTCACTTCAGATAATTATTACAAATCGCCAAAACTATACTGCACAGATCTTTGAACATATTCTCAGCCTCCAATACCAAGCCCGTCAATTGATTATGATTTTTCATCAATTCTTTGTTGCAAGAATTAACTCGTTTCATAGCACATAACACGGAGGTTTTAACAGACTTCGCATTGCCACCTGACATGTAGTTAACGGCATCCGTCAGTTGTCTATTGACATCCAGGGAATATATCATGAAACAATTGTGATATCGCGCTCTAATATCACTTTGGTCACGTGGTGTGCTCGTGTAACGACGCCAAATAACGTCTGCCGTTTTACTAGCCTGAGATTGAGCCATGTTGAGAGAGTCGGTCCCAAGAATCGTAACAGAATTAGTCTGTCCTTTTAAGTGTTTAAGGTTACTTTGACACAGAGAAGGGTTGTTTGTCTGAGAGCAAATTGTGTCAATGAGTTCTTCTGTTATCGTTTTTTGATTTTCAGTATTAGGAGCCAATGCAAATAGTACATTGATTGGTGTTAGGAGTATGAGGAATAGTGTGATGAATATGGTTTCGAAAGAAAAAACCATTTTTTTTTTTAGATTTTGTTAATAATAATAAAAAAAAAAAAAAAGTGGTGATGATTGTTGTATAAATAATGAAACAAGGAATGGTGCATATATAAGAGCAATAAATTCATACGTCTCTTCTTTTTTATTTATATAGATTTCATTATCTTATTTTGTTGAGGTTAATATTTGGATACTGAATTGTGGTTTTCATGTGATTCGCGTTAAAAAAATTCTACAAACTATCATAAAGAATATGATCCCTGATGTTCTCATAGGAAAGAAGGGTTGATTCGCGTGTGAAGATAAAAAATATTTTCACACGAATTAAGAAATGAAAGTTATTATAGTTAAAATATTAAATTTTTGTTTTATTTTACTATTTAATCCTTATGCCTAATACAAGAAGCAAAATACTAATAGGGACAAAGATGAAAATATAAATTTAATGTTACTTTAAATATAGTAACAAGTATATATTTGGGTGCACCAATTGCATCACGTAACTTATATAAATTTAATTGTTAAATGAAAACAATTCTTTTAAAAATGCACTTGAGTAATAATTTTTTTTTTAATTGTATAGTGGTATCTAATCAACACATATCATATAAAAACAATCTATTGTAAAACAGTATCACATAATATAATCTAGTTGAAAAAAATTAATGGATACATAATTGAATAGAAAAATATAATTTAAATATATTTCATAGACTCTTCACAATAAATTGTCCTATCATTATCAGCATCTTCAAGTAGAAGATCTCGTCATAGGCCAAGTTGTATATTTTTATATTTTGTCAATGCACTCTCCACTGAAAAAAAAAGTTTAGAATACTTTTTCAAGAAATTTTGAATTTTTTTTCTATTATTTTTTTAGTGTAGTATATTAATAAAATATGAGTCTGTATATAAGCTGGGCCCTTGTCATATCATATCTATGGTGTTGTATATCGGCCCACAAAAAAGCCCATATAGGCCCAATAATATACATCCTCTGCTGCATTTTTTAAATAAGATTATTATGGACAAAATTAATCAACTATCAAAATGAATTACTTAAGCTTGATGTTTTAATGCATCTAATATTCATGACACTGTTTTAATGTATCTAATATTTGATCAGGGATATCGATAATTTCATCAGGAGTATCATTAGTTTATTGTAATTATTGTAAAAAAATGTGAACCCAAATTAATGATACCTTGATGAGATTATCGATACTCCTAGTCAAATATTTGATACTTTAAAACAGTTCATAATAAATTTAGGGTTAATTGCATATAAATACACCACCTTTTTTCCAACTTTCAATTTAATCCTGAACCTCACGATTAAATTATAAAAACCCAACCTTTTACCGAATTTAAATTCGATACATGTTTTTGTGTCTCCGCCCGTTTCCGACCGATATCTGGTGACGTGTCTCGCCCTTTTGTGTCTCCGCCCGTCTCCGATCGAGAGACACGTCACCAGATACCGGTCGAAAATGGTCGGAGAAACAAAAATATGTATCGGATTTAAATTCGTTAAAAGGTTGGATTTTTATAATTTAATCGTGAAGTTCAGAATTAAATTGAAAGTTGGAAAAAAGGTGGTGTATTTATATGCAATTAACCCATAAAACATTTATAAAACATTTTCATATAAAATCTACCCTCAAAGTTAAATAAAGAATGGAGATCGAACTCATCTCAAAATAACAATAATAATAACAATAATAGTAATAATAATTAATTAATTAATTATGGCTACCTATTATTTCTGATCAATACAAGAAGTTTGCTTGGAAAATTGTAACACACCGCTATGCGTTTTGGGGTGATACGTAGAAAATTTGTTGCCTTTTTCATCGTACAAAATTTCGTCCTCTTCTTCATCCGGAACCCTACATTTCTCTCCTAGTATTATCGTCTTCTTCCATATCGAATCCTCGTGCTTAAACAATTTCCCCTTAATATTGTGCTCCTTTTTCACCTTCTCTTCCCGGGCCGCGGAGGCGGCCCCACCGCCTCCGCCGCCTATCACCCGCATGCTGAGGCTGGACACCAGCCTCGACACGCCGGAGTTCGACCGGTTGTGCTGGCACGACACGGTCCGCATGTGGCCCCGTCCTGCCCCCGCCCCTGGGGGCGGGGGCAGCGGCTGCGGCCCGTCCAGACACTCGGGGGCGCTGCTCGTCGATATTCGTTTCGCGGGCCCGTCCTCGGGCGAGTCGTCGGCCCCGGTGGAGGAGGAGCCGGAATTGTCGTCGGGCTTTACGGCTTCCGGCTCCTCCGGCGGCGGCGGCTTCCTCCGGGTTAGGACGCCGCAGAGGAACGAAACTGCATGCATGCAAAAATAATTAATATTTATGAATTAATTTTTTATCAAACAAGACAAAGAGAATTTTATTCCTTAATAGCAGAATTTAGAACTAAATAAATGATTTTTTTAATGAATTTAAATTGTTAAAGAAGAATTTTGTACATACATATGGGAATTTTTCTCCCCATCTGGGTGGTTTCTTTAAGCGTGGAGAAAATTTGAGATGATTATTTTTTCTACGGCTTAAAGGAACAATTTCCTTTTTCTTTTTTTGTATATTTTAAGGTTGAATATTGATTCTTCTTTGTTCATTTTGGGCGAAAGAGATTGCTTGAATTCAGGTCTGAGGTGAAAAAAGCTAAGGCCAAAGTGGTGTCACCTCTATTTTAGCTACAACATTAAAATTGACGGTAAAAATTGGTTGTTTTAGTTTTACTAAAAAAAATAAAAAAATACTCCTATTTACAAAATATACACATTCTATTATTGGATGTGATATTGGGATATGGTCCATATATACAATGACTTGTCTTTCTAGAATCATATTTCTGAATTTGACAAGATCTTGGTCAACTAAATATTAATTTGATTTACAGAATTCTATGAAAATCAAATTCACAATTTTTTTTTTTTAATCTACTTACAAATTACTACTGGAATTTGGTGTTTCGGGAGAAGTATATTTTTCGAGACAGAGGATCTCTCTTATTACAATTTTATTTTTCTCATATTTTTTTTCTTTTGGACAAGTGACAGGTCCCGGGCTATATACTCCACCGTCTCATAAGAATTTGTATACTTGTCTTTTCGATTCATTTCAAAAGAACTTCCAAACTCCAAGAATTTTTTTTATTTGTGTGCACATTTACAAAAATATACACAAATTTACTTATATGTCACTACTTTGTTCAAATTTTTTTTTTTTTTATAAAATATATTCGTACAGTGTGCAAGTTAATTCGAGAAGGAGGGAGTACTGGTCACTATTCCATACTAAGTATTGAGGAAATAAAATAAAACATGTATGTTCAATTATATAGTATGTGCATTAAAGGAAGAACATTTTTAATACTAATGGCGCCATGGGTTTTTTTGGGTTTCTCCAACCCGTAGGATTTTGAAATCTCATGTTTAATGTATATATGACCAGATTCTACTACACTATTTATATCATAATTTTATCTCAACTTTGTCTATTTATAATTTATTGAACTTTAAGAATTTGAGTTTTTTTTTATCATTCAGTTCTTCCCCAATTTTAGAAAAATCTTGTTTTTTTTTTTTTTTTAATTTGTAAAATTGCAACTTAAATCATAACCTCTTGGATCATAGTTAATAAAACTCTAACCACTTGAATTAAACCACTTTACCAGTAACCCCAATGGTTAAAAAGGTTGACTATGTATGATTTAAGGACTTCTTAAATCAAACAAACACACAAATTGGTTTGTAATGCTTCCAAGTTTGTTATAAAATGCTAGAAACCTTAAATATAACAACAGAATCAATTGAAATGGTGAGGCCAATCAAATGACTAATGTTGAGCAATCTTTTGACTAAAATTGTTTCTCGTGCTGAGAAACAGAGCAAGCAAAGGAAGATTTTACGAGACGATCACATACACGAACCAATAAACTGTACACTCATTACGATCAATAGCATCAGACGAACCTAATTACCCGATCAAGATTCAAGATTTCGTTTTTGAGGGAATTTTTTATCACATGATGTGGAGTGCTTGCTTGAATTAGTCTCTCCTCATACTCGGGCTGAACTCGACCGTCTTAGGCCAATGTGCCTTTCGGATACACTTCGTGCAAAACGTCTCCATGGCCGTTTAAGGGAGCGCATAAGCCTCGTTGAAGTTACCAGTAGGATCACCCCAAGAATGATAAATAGCCTGCACCAAAACAAACATCTCTGCCTAATAAAAAACTTATCAACATTACATGTTTGTAAATTTTGTGTATTTTAAACAATATTAGTTGTTCCATTAAAACGTACTCCCTCCGTCCCAGTTTTATTTTTCCATTTGCCAAAAAGGCTCATTCCAATTTTATTTCTCATTTCCCAAAATAGAAATAAAGTGCATCATTCACTTTTTTAAACTTCACCTCACAAAAAATTATTTTATTCATTTAAATACTACAATTCAACTCTTGCATTAAACTCCGTGTGAAGTCAAACGAGAAAATAAAACTGGGACAGAGAGTCAGTACTAATTATTTCACTCAAAAGTATTAGTTGGTATACTACAGAGACCCTTGTACCATTAAAAATTGTTTTGCATAAGACCAGCTCTTTCAGAAAAGATAAGAAGCACAAGATTTTATAATTAATACTAAGAAAAGATGAGAGAAGATGTAAATTGGGTACCATCCAAGAAGAAGCATTAGACGAGCCGAAGGAGCTGAAGGCAACCGTTCGCCCAATGCAAACATGCCGGCAAATACGCCAGTCACGATTGAAGCAACTGCTGCACAAGTTGACACAACGATTGCCCTTCCGTGCTTCAAACCACGGGTCTGTTTTCAATAACGAATAACACATTATATCACAAAAAAAAAAAAATAGGGAGAATGTATATTTGGACCTCTGCTTATTAAAATATTGGGTCAATATACTTTTTCATGACAAAATATAAAGAAAGAAAATCTAAAAGTAACATCAAAACTAATCCATTAGCATTTATATTACCTGGCAAACAAATCCAGAAGCACTGCAGGCTATGCTGATCGAAACACAAACGGGTAAGAATAACTTGGAAAATCCCTGCTCCACGAATAAAAATCCCATCTTTGATATCACAGACGCAATCCTGAAATTGTGTCGACATTATATTATTCTCGTAAAGTTGAGAAAGAATGCTTATTCTTTTAAGTACAAGTCATTACAGTACCCAAATAAAATGCCGGATTCCAAACCGTAAATGACTTCCTCAATGACTTCATATTGCATCTGCAGGGTCAACGCACAAAGATAGACATCAACTTTACAAGGTTTATACTTTATACTAACTCTTTAATAGTATGACATTCTTCAAAAGTTAAAAAAGGGATTCTTCATACCAACTCCTGTTCTCTTCTTTGCCGTCTATACGCACGAAGCCATCCATTAAGTAGTACCTATAACAAGCAAACATTTTAAGGTGAGTGGAGGTGCTGATAACGGAAGGATCTTTCTAGCTTTTAGCATAAGGTCTAGCTTGTTAAAAAAGCATGTTATCTTTCAAATCCTAAAGTAAGCATAAACAAGACATCGTATATTACTTTTAATTTTATACCAAGAGAACTAAAATGAGATATATTTCATCTGGAGGATTAGATGCTGAATAAGGTAAGATACCTACAAACAAGAATGCGACGACAAATGCCAGCCATGGTAAATGAAAAATTGAGATAGACGATGACTTTTGCTCTTCCCCTCCAGCACCAACACCTGGACGAATAAAATGCAACAAATTAGATGGAGGCCATTCAAGTATAAAGGTTTAAATCATATATCTTAAGCATTTCAGCATTAAAAAAAGACCACCCTATGCGAAAGTTATTTAAAAATCAGGAAAATGACAAGTGTCGTAGATTCTCTACACTTAAGTAGTCTGAAATTCCACTCTCCAGCCACTGCAGGATTTATGGAAGAAACATTTGAGTACTCATATACAAACTGCTCCATATGCTAAGGTTGTGTTTGGATAGGGTCATTTGAAATCCAAGGGATTTGAAAATGAAAGGATTTAAGAATCCATGCATTTCAAATGACATGATTTTGCTAAGTATTTGAAATTCCCCCAATTTGAACTAGGATTAAAGTTAAGTATTTGAAATCCATCCATATGAATATTTTACCCAAACAAGTGGAGTGAATTTAGGTTGTAGATTTAAAATCAATAGCCTCAAATCCCTCAATCCAAACACAAACCTAAACAATTTGTTTTTAAGATCCTAAATTTCGTGACTTCAATGAAACTTGAAAGCTTAACCTTATCAAACACAAACCACTTAATTCTTCTCCAATTTTGAAGCCAAGATTGCAATACACCCAAGAATAAATGAAACAGAAAAAATGGCGAATTAAATATATCAGAGCACATAAACAAGAAATTTCAATAGCACAACGTAGTGCAACTTACATTACCTATAGTGCCAATACCAGCCAAAGCAATCCCTATCCAGTCAAGAGCATTCATTATCTCTTGAAGATAAAAATGAGAAAATACTGAAAGGATAGCAAGTCCACAGCCAGATACGGGTTGAATGACTGATACCTATATAAATAAATTGCGGGATCATTTAATTAACTTAACTGCAAGTATTAATTAATAGCTTAATAGGCTGACATAATGTAAGTTTGCGGAACTTACGGGAGCCTGAGATAATGCTAGTAACATCAAAACAGCTCCGAAAATATCCATCAAAAAGCCAATAATCCATAAACTATTAGAAGCGTATGCTTGTATCACCTGCATATAAGGATCATTTGTCGTAACTATTCTGCTTACTAATATTCGATTTACATAACCTCACAAATAGAAAACGAGATGCTAATAACAATATAATATTTTAGAGCAGAAAATACAGATCATTAGACTGGCCAATTGACTGAAATATCCCAATGCAGAACATTTCTCTATGGAAATTATATCATTCTAAAAAATTCGATTTCCTCGAAAACCAACTTGTTTTCTCAGCTTCACAAGTCACTAAAATATTAGTAAAATGAACTTTCTTCTTAAGATTTCCATCATTACAAATCCAGACAATATTAAGTAACAACACAATCAAAATTATATATATGAAACATATACATCATAATATGCAGCAAAATGAAACGTTGACCATTCTCATACAAATAGAAAAGGAGATGCTAATAACAATATAATACATTTAGAGCTCCAAATGCCGAAACTATAACATGCAGAAAATACAGATTATAGGAGAAATTAAAAGCCCCATCGAGACGTAGAGAGAAAAGACTGGCCAATTCACTGAAATATCCCAATGAAGAACATTTCTCTATGGAAATTATATCATTCTAAAGAATTTCGATTTCCTCGAAAACCAACTTGTTTTCTCAGCTTCACAAGTCACTAAAATAGTAAAATTTCCTCTTAAGATTTCCATCATTCCAAATCCAGACAAATATTAAGTAACAACCCAATCAAAATTGTATATACGAAACATATACATCATAATATCCAGCAAAATGAAACGTTGACCATTCTCATTCAAAATCAAAATAAGGAGAACAGACCTAAATCGCCTTAGGGTTCCTGCCTATAGAACCCCAAATTACACCCTAGAATGCAAATAAAATCAATTACAATTAACAAAAATCACATTCCGACGGCGCATAACAATACAAAATTCCAATTAACAACCAAAATCGAAAAAATTCACAACATATCGAATTGAGAAACATACCTTGAGCTTGAGAGAGAGAGGCGGGAGAATCAGGGTGCCCTTCTTCTGAAGAACTTTCCCAATGTTGTTTCCGGCGGTGGCCGCAACCGTTAAACAGATTGATTCCCACATCCTCCCTCTTTCCGGGCCTGGGTGCTATTCTCTCCCTTTAATTTTCTGCTTTTTTTTTTTTTCGCACAAAATTGATGCAATTGCTGCTTATATATGAATATAGCGCGCGAGTGAGATGTCGCGAATTGCGTGAATTTCTAAGTCCTGCAAAGATCTGTGTATCATCATCACAGATCTCTGTCGATTGCCATTAATAAAGGTTTCCAGTTCCAGGGGGTTTGTTAGGCTATCAGTTCGAAGAAAGGCGGACCTCCAAACACGCTTTTTCACCATGTAAAGCAAAAGCGTTTTATGGATATATCGTTCTTTAGAAAGGTTTTTTTTTCTTTTTTTCTTCAAAGTATTATATGGAAATAGTTCATGATAAGTTTATCGTGAAACAATTTTAAAGTATCATTAATTTCATCGGAAGTATTATTAGTCTGATTTCAATAAAATTTAAAACAATTACAATATAATACCACTGACCTAAATTAGTGGGACCCGAACAAATTTAATGATACTCCTGATGAGATTAAACTATTTCATGTTAATCTTATTATGAAGCGTTTTCATATAAAACCTACTTTTTTTTGGAAAGCTTTCGTGTATATATATATATATATATATATATATATATATATATATATATATATATATATATATATATATATCATATGAAAATAGTTCATGATAAAATATTAAAGTATCAAATATTTGACTAGGAGTATCGATAATTTCACCAGAAGTATCGTTAATCTGAGTTAGTGGTATTATATTGTAATTGCAGTAAATTTTCTTGAACTCAGATTAATGATAATTCCGGTGAGATTATCGATACTCCTAGTCAAATATTCAATACTTTAAAACAGTTTTATGATATAATTATCATGAACCATTTTCATATAAAACTTACTCAATAAGTTCCAACACAAGATTTTGGCTGAATCAGTTTCGGAGTATTAAATTTATATTTGTATATATATTCATTGATATTATTATATATATTTACTGGTATCATTATATGTGTTTATTGGTACCATAACAATTCATAGTGAATAATGTAATGAAATCAATAATTGTGTATAGTAATATTAATTTTATACTCCCTTCGATTCAAAATAAGTGTTGTTTTAGAAGTTACAATTTGTTTCAAAATAGGTGTCGTTTAGCTATTTTTCTCACGCTTTTTCCTGATTTACCCCAAATTGAAAATAAAAGAGATATTTTAGGGATTATATTAAAATATAATGACAATGTATAGAGTGAAACTGGTTTATACATGAATCACTGAAGGGTATTAGTTATTTTCATTGAAGAGTATTAGTTATATTTATTGAATAGTATTACTGATTTACACTAAAGAGTTTTAGTTGTTCAGTGAAAATGAACTAAGACTCTTCAGTGTAAACCAGCAATACTCTTTACTAAAAACAACTCATACTCTTAAGTGAGAACAACTAATATCCTTCAATGATTCATATATAAACTAATTTCACTCTATGCATACTCAAATATAATAGATCTACTAGAGATTATCAAAATATAATAGATTATTTAGAGATTTAGGTGGGGTATATATGTCAAAATTTATAATTCTTAATTTGTCCTAAAATCATTAGAACGACACTAAATTTGAATCGGAGGGAGTATTATAACAAATTTTACATGAGATTGTTCCATAAAAAAAACTATATATTGGTCAACTTTTATTTTGATTTGGGATGCTACCACGTTATTAATTTCTCTTGTAGATTTAATGTAATGTTTACTTTCGAAATGGCTATTTATCCTACAAAAGTTTTCAACGGGCATTGGAGGGTAAAGTTGCCTTTATTTTCAATATAAACTTATCCATGTATCTAGGGAATAGGTCCATTATAAATACTGTGGAATGTGGAATGTGGAATGTGGAATGTGGAATGTGGAATATATTAACACTTGTGTATATGGAAAGAAATAAGAATTTTTATAAATTTTCATTTATGTCATTGTTTCTCCGAAAGTTATAAAGAATATTCGGATGGAAAATGTAATAAATCCAATTCGCACAATTTCAACAGGTTATTGAGTATTCATCTATTCTATTGGCAATATTTTTTAAAGCCAAAACTTATTGATGGAGTCGTGATCGCAATAACATTTAAAATTATTACAAGAAGATGAAGAATCAGAAAATTATATTTATTTATTCTATTTTTATTAGGCAAAGTCTCATATGCATCAAGTGCACGGTGTACTCACTCAACAGTTGATACTGTATACACTGAAAAGTTAGTCTCAATCACACTGAAAAGTTAGTCTCAATTACACTGAAAAATTTACACTGAAAGATTTTCAGTGTGAACTTTTCAGTGTAATTGAGACTAACTTTTCAGTGTATACATTTTTAATTGTTGAGTTAGTGTATCATACATCAAATGCACAAGAGACTAACTCTTTTTATTATTGTTCATATTTTTATAGCTAGATTTGTTTAGAATTTTTATTATCTTCAATTATAATATTTATAGAGCTATGTAATTCATTGTTATTTTCAGTATCTTTTAAATTAATTGATTAACACGTTGATCGCTTCTGAAAGAATTTCGACCCATTTAAAAGTTCGAACTTATAGAAAAGTGTGAAATTAATTCATTTAATTATTTACCTTTACAGCTAATTCTGCTGCATGATTTATGTACGAGGCAAATTTCATTTATTATATTATATGACCATCAATTTATGAGGCTCCACTTTAATTTGAACGCGATCCCCTGCAGGACTCAGTCATCGATGACCAAGGATGAACTACATTGGCTTCCAGATGTTGATAAGAATGAGCACATTGTCTCGATGATCAAGCATGAAAAAATCGGGAAATTTCGCCGACATTTCGCCAAAATTTCGATTTTTTGGAGGTCTTGTTATGAATATCCACCGAAACGAGATTTTTTCTAAAATATCGGGAAATATTTGTTGATGATCGTCTCTAGTCTCGAAGATTAATGACTGTTTTTTGTGGTTAATCGATTATCAAACAATTACGTGTGATTGATCACTAACGTAATTAGTGAATACGAAATCTCTTGTTTAAAGTTGATTAAGAACGTTTATAAGCTTACGTGATAATAAGATCGTAAGATAAACGAGCTGCTTTGGGTTCGTAGACGAAGTTTGGACGTGTATAATAATTTGTGCTTATTTTATTAGCTGAAAAAATCTAAGTATTTATAGACATTTGTCTAGCAGGAGGTGTCATGACCTTTGATCTACCAGGCCTGCATGCACGACACCTGGGCTTTGACCCAGTTGACCTTATCTAAACTATGTTCTATCCTTTCGGTTGGACTTGCTCGCAGTCAAGAGCTGCTCGTCCTATTGGACTTGTCCTTGAGGAGTCTTTAGCTTGATTTTTGTTGGTCTTTAGTCTTGTTTAATAGTGGATTTGGGATTGAGGTTGGATATGGTCGGCGGAGTGGTGGATGTGTCTGCTCGTCTTTGTTTCAATATTTCTATGTCTTTTGATCAGATCTGTTCGTCCATTTTGTCTTTGTACAGTAGGCAGGTTTTGTTCGCCAGACATCTTGTTAGGTGGATCGCGGGTTAATTTCGTCTTAACCTTTGGGTGTTTTGTGCTAATCCTGGTCGCTTAAATGTCAATCTTGCTTGCCTATCAACAATATTGATATCGATATCAGTGAGCTATAGTTTAAAATTTGTCAAATATCTGGAAATTTCGAGGAAATATCCGTGAAATATCGGTAAAATCGGGAAAATATCGGTAAAAATCTTAAAAAAAACTCATTTTTTCGTTTATTGTCCATGAATATTATTTTAGATCTTGAGAGGATTTAGTCACTAAACCACCATTTATTAAGAAATCTTGCAAGAAAAAAGTTTCAACAATATGTTTAGTTGCATTGTTTGTATTAAATTATTATGAACAACTATTATATACTATCATTTTAGGCTGTTTAAGTATTTTATTTTTGATATATTTGTCATAAACAATTCATTTTGTTTGAGTTTAAATTAAATTTATATCTATCAAAGTAAGTTATAATATACCCTAAAGATGTTAAATTTTCCATCGATTTTTTATTTTTTACCGATATCGAATCGATATCGATATTTCCATCAATATATCCATAAATTTTAAGTACCGATATTTCCACTGATATCGATATTTTCATCTCTGGAATTAGTTGAATGAACTTTTCAGCAAGTACTTTAGTTTTATTTGCATTAATCCAACATATCCGAACATGTTTTTCTGTTTTTGAAACTTGTATTTAGAAACTTTTCTAGTATATACATATATGTGATCCGTGAATATTATGAACAATATTTCGAGTAGATGTATGTTTATTATTTCAATAAAAAAAGATTTGTTTTGCAACTTACGCTTGTAAATTATGCATCTACTACTTGATACTATATTTTATTCAATAATAAATTCAATGTTGTATGCATATGTACAGAGAATTTTGTCAAAAATAATACATCGACATAATAAAATATATCTTAATTTTATCATTTGGTGATATTCATAAAATATCATTTGTCCTGAACCTTTCTCAAGAATTATTTTCTAATGTGGAAAATCAAACAACGCTGCAACCACGAAGCATACTCAAAATAACAAGAGACTAGACCCGACTCTTGATACTATTTGTTGGGAAATTAATTCTTAAAGGGTAAACAAAAAATAAAAGACAAAGTATAAAGTGAAATTGGTTTATATATGAATCATCGAAGGGTATTAGTTGTTTTCACTGAATAGTATTAGTTGTTTTTACTGAAGAGTATTACTGATTTACACTAAAAAATCTTAGTTGTTCAGTGAAAAAGAACTAAGACTCTTCAGTGTAAACCAATAATACTCTTCAGTAAAAACAACTAATACTTTTCAGTGAAAACAACTAATACCCTTCGATAATTCATATATAAACCAATTTCATCCTATACATACTCAAAATAAAAACGCAATCACCAACAAAAGTTTAACGTGGAAATCCCAAAACAAGATAAAAATCCACAACCCACCAAAGAAATATCACTATATAATAAATTATTATAAACACATAGAATTCCTCTCTTTCACTCAACCATCCTACACTATTTCAAGTCTACAACGACTTTCACATTTCTCACAAATATCTATTAGAAGAGAATATGAGATAAGAATTTTAATTAGAATCAAACACAAGACTAAAGTGTATTGATCGGTACGTTTGAAACCAAAAGACCTAGGCTCCTTAAATAATCTTAGAAATCTTTTTCTTTTTGTCTCCAACCAATGTGGAACAAAAGATACTCTTTTTTACTTTTAATAACAAAGTCCAACAATCATATTCTGCAAAGCAAACAAGCCCTTAGAAAAAAAAAAGTTGCCAAAGGACCAAAATTCAGTGACGGTTTGAAGATCAACCACTAAGATATGTTATCTTGATGAAAAATGCCAATAAAATCACCTAGTACAATTTATAATGATCTTGTGTTTCATTATTCTTAAAACATCACACTTGTTATAAGTGATGATTTGATGTTATTTATTATATATGTCATATATTAAAACTTTAAAAGTAGTGAAACACGAGATGGAACACTAAAACTAAATTGAAAATGAACGAAAACAGCGATTTTCAACCAAACCCGTAGGGTTGGAGACTCGGTGCTAAATATAAAATAAAATAAATTATCGAGTAGTCAAATGGCAGTCAGAACCAGAACTATATACCAGTTTAGAAACTAAAATCGAAAACGAAAACTAGGATATGGCATGGTTAGGTTACGCTTTCAAGGTTTATTCCTATGCCATCGACGATTCAAACTAGATGAACATATCTGCCTCAGGGTTGAGTTTGATGTCTACTATACTCCCTCTATCCCATGAACTTTTTCATAGTTACTGTTTTCTTGTGTTTTAGCGTGCTAATTTTTTATTAGTATTTAAAATGACAAAATAATATTTAAATCACTTTATAATAGATTAGATATAGATTTATCATACTTACCTTAAACGTTACTTTATCATTTCAAATACTAATAAACAACTCGCCCGCTAAAACGCGAGAATAAAGGTAATGTGAAAAAAAATGTTGGGACGGAGGGAGTATCATCCTATCTTCTTTATTAATATTAATATATTTTTTTAAGAAAAAAGGATAATAATCACTTTCTTCAAAACCCGCAACCACATAAATAAAGTAAAAAAACACTAGACAAACTATTTGTGACCAATTTCATCAATAAAGATTAAATAATGAGTTACCATCTCGTGATCATATCGGACTCTCTGTTAACTTTATTCGAGCTCAACTTAGCACAAAGTTTGAAACCCAACAAAACATTTCATTACTACACAAGAATACAAGCTAGAAATCATAAACAAATTTATAAAATATTCATCCAAATGTTGCTAAAGTATGTATGGAGACTGGAATATTATGTGGATCCTGCAATGCTGCAAGAAATCAAATAATCACCAGTTTCCCTATTTCACTAAAACAAAGACTAATTTTATGATTGATCACAAAATCGAGTTGCTTTGAGGCCTTGACCTCGGCATCTATGCTAGACACTAACTCTACAGCTAGTCTACCTATCCCGTAAGGTTTGACGGTCGCGTCCCACCGCATCCCAAGTGTAGTGAAATTTGCTATCCTAAAACTTGCATGGATAATTGTATGTAATTGAGTCCAAATATAATGTTAAATAAGATGATACCAATGTAGCAACTCAGAAGCAAATGAAGGCGAAGAGAAATGCCTCCCATTTCCAGCTGAAAGACCCTCAAATGCACAAGCCAACAATTTTTTGCGGCTTCACAAGCAACACCTATCTTCACGCTGCGATCAACATAAAGAAAAAACGAAGTAGTTTAAGGGCACTTGATTCATAATTGTTCAATAATGATGATAAAATTTATGAATATATAATAAAAATAAAAGATAATCAATTCACCATCATCATACTTTGTACGATATAATGAAACTCAATATAAGATAAGCATTACTCATTTTGATTAAAGTCTCCTCCCTTATAATCGTTCCACTATTTCTCAACCAACAATCATTTTTTGTCTCGTTTTATTCCAAGAATAGAGCATATACGGACAATGTAACCATAATTTTCATTGTAATTCACTGTTCGATAATTCTCAGAATCTCATTATCATTCTCATAGGAATATATTGATATTCCCATCAACTCCTAAAGAAAAAGGAAATTGCAGAAATTACACCCAATAGGAGAAGATCTGCAATCTGTTGATATCTATTCTAACGAAGAAAACACCGTGCTTACTGGTAGTGTGGTCCCAATGGATATATTGATGCCTTCCTGTGGCTTAGCTTTGAAGAAGAAACACCTTGTTTTGACTGGCTAAGAACTTCAAGGCATGCGCAAAGACACAAACAGCCAAGCATCTCATCATCACTGAGTTGGTGATCACTAGTTCAACAGAGTGTCAATCAGTATAACTAAGAACTTGTTGTAACTACACAAAATAAAACTGTGATTGCAGGATATATGATGGCAATTCAAACTCAACCAAATCACCTGTTATTGCAGGACATAAGATGGAACAAATTACATTAATGTTTCTCTAATGGGATGATGATTTCACAGTCAATCATTTCTAGTGCGGTATTGACTTCCCATGTTCAAAGCATGGACATGATCCCTATTTATGTGTTACTCAGTTGACGATGATGGTACATAAGATTCAAAACCATACTTCAGTCTTTTAGATTTGGAGAAGGCATTCCAAATTCAACTAACAACCTTCCATTTATATAAAGGAAGCACGCAGCCAAAATCCTTTTGCATCGTGCAAAAAATAAAGTACAACAGCAGAAACCTCAAAAATTATCTCAGTGCTAGCTTTCGGAGGAGGTTTGCTATCATACCTATACATAATTATTATATTAAAGTAATATCTAAGATGAAGTGAATAAAAGTGTTAGTTCATAAGAATGATATTGATGTCATTTGGTTATTGTAATAAATTGCAGAATTTTTATGCTGATGTCTTTTGGTTATATTGACGAGGCTATACATATTATATAAGCTGAGGGATAAGATAAGAGAAGGAAAAAGAAAATCCTTTCTTCCAATTTCTCTTTTTGCAAAACACATTACGTTACGTGTCACAACAATGCTGAAGTGGGAAAAACCACTCCTAGTAATTTATTGCATCGGTTTAAAAGGTCAATTCTAGTGCATGCACATTAAGTTGCCAAACACAGGGAACAAGTAATTATTCCACACCTTTTAAAGCCACAATATTGGAGGATATGACAAAAATCTCAATGATCACAACCACAGAAGGAGGAAATTCCCAGACCTACAAGATGCAAAATTTGGATTAAAAGAAATTCAGTAAACTATAAGTTGAAACTCATAACACTTATTAATCGTACAAATTATGGTCATAGGAGCAAAAAAGGCAGGCACTGCAATAATCATAAAGGAAATAATATGGGTGTTCTTCCACTATATAAGATCAAGCATCAACAAGAAACTTACCATCATGGCCAAGAGAAAAATCTTGAAGTAACTTGAAACAAGGACAACAAATAATATTTGTTTCCACCTGTAGAGTTTACAGGCATGGTAATTAATTTCTGCAACTTCTTCGTGATAAGACTAAAATAAGAAAAAAGATAAGAAATGGGACAGTACTCATGCACCATTTTTTTGTATAACTTCCTCAAGTATCAAAGCAAAGTAGTAATATTATCTTTACTGATTTTTTTCATTCATATTAGACTTTGGATGCCGTGACATGCCAAATTGCAAGCAGCAAACTTGGAGAAATTAGTGGCTTGTACTTATAACCTAACCTTTTCAAACCTATTAACTCAACCAAATCTCTGCAAATTCTGGGGGAAAAAACTCATGCAATGCATGAACAAGACAGACAAAACAATCAATCAAATGAATTCATTAATGAGATTGGGGTACTACATGGTAATCTTTCTGTGAATTAGCTTGAAACAGGATGGAGATACATAGAAGAATTTTGGTTTATGCTTCTACTGTTCATGATCCAGTACAACATTTCAATAATTTCTAGTTCTTGCACAACCTTCAATTTAGTTTAGAAATGAAATCACAACGAAGAAATAAATTATTGACTGGCCATTTAATCTTAAAATATTACTTCTAAGAATTTGACCATGTATTTATTTTTTATTTTGTTCCTCAATTCTATAATGACCAACTTCTCAGATAGCCAATACAAGGTATTATGGCTATCTGTCTCTTCTAAGTCTCTCATGCCACCATCAGCATCATCAAACATACCAATCTAAACAGTGTGCAATTAAGGTGCAAAGGGCTTGTATTGCCAAGGTGCTAGATGCTATTAAAGTGCATGCCGCAGCAAAGCCAGACGCATAGTTGTAGAAGCTTTTGTTTTATTAAATAATTATTATAGACACTAAAAAATGTATAGTATGTGTAGCTATTCTTTCCATGGAAGATGTCTAGAACTTTTTTTCTTCTTGCTTTTTAATACTGAATCTGATAGTGTTTCTCCTATGATTCTTTTTGTATTTTCAAGCCCCATATTAATCACTAAACTAAGTTTGTCTAACATAGGAGAATGATTGGGGAGAAACAATTGTAGGAGGAGAGAAAGTTAATCAAAATGGGTAATGATAGTCTTATTTAAGTGTCATTGATCATCTTTTGTTCTTGTGGACCACTATAATTAAATAATGCTCATACCCATTCTCATTTCTATTGAAAAATCTCCAACCAAGCGTCCCCTCAGTTTACTTTCCCCCTCTAAGGATGTCTTATAGTTCAGGCATGGCCATGGGTATTTTGACCTCACATACTCATGCTCATGGTGTGCATTAAGCTACTTTATTATCAAGGTTAGCCCCCTATTAAATGCCTCTCCCTCTCCCAACTCCCAAGCCCTAATGGAAATGTCCATGTGCAGTTGATATAAGAAGTAACAACATTACTACAGTGTTTCCACTATTAAAATGAAAAAAATTTAAACCCAAAATGTATTTTTTCAAACAAAGATATTTTGCAAGGCATTCTAATAATTTTGTTTCCTCGTATATATCTATATATATATATATATTCCCATCATTATATCAATAAAGAATATGTTTTTGCAGCTTCAAATCATTACAATATATATGTGTGTATAGTTGTAACTTTTTATCATTTTCACACATTCAACAAAACATTTCCAAATTTATTTCCCTGTAACACTCCTAAATTACCAAAGACACGTACTTTTGGTTTTACTTCTCATGTTTGAAAAGTTCTACAGCTTTCCTTACACTTGAACTTCACAAAAGTTTTGTCTTTTAATAGTGTGAATCTATTTGTAAGGAACAAAAAACAAGGTAAAGACTGGATCTGTTTTGCCCTTCAAATGTGTGAATCCATTTGTAATGAACAACCAAGCAAGATAAGGACAAGAATGGATTTGTCGGATAAATTGAGAATTCAAGCATCATGATTGATAAACGCTAACCAAACAGGTTAAATTTGAATTAAGGAGAAATTAGAAGAACTAAAACTGTAATTATCCCTATAAAAAGCTTCACTTATTAAGGAAAAACTCAATCATAACGCAAAACAACTTCACAAACTCAATGTGCAGGAAACATTCAGCCTGGTGATAAAACATATGAATGTAAACTTGATCAATTATTAGGACGATTTAAAGCATTAAAGAGGCATTGAAGTCCAATGTGGAATTTAATAAAGGAAGATAGGACAACCATCCATAGCAGGAAGTACATATCTTCAGAAAGGATAGGTTAAAAATATCAGAGCTCACTTACCCATAAACTCCAGCTGATGCACTTAAAAATCTCCTAGAGGCTTGAAACACCACACAAAGAAAGACGAAGTTCCCCAAGATGACACCAGTCAACATCTGAAAAACATCCACCATCAAAAAGCAGAATCCAGTCTAAATTCATTATCACTTACTATAATTTTCGATTCAAACCTTTCCAAAAACCAGCAGTAGTGACTTAGCACCCGTAGGCAAAGTACCTTCCCCGTCATTTATGTTGAAAATCCACATTTTGTCTGAAGCAGCTAAGGCAAAGCATACACTACATCACATTCAAACACATGAATATATACAAAAGAAAATACTACCTCCGTTCCCCAAAAGTATGACATTCTGTTTTTTCCAACAATTTTGTTTTCTTCACCATTTAACCATCACATGTTATTGACTTTACATTCACAAACAACTACTTAATCCATAAATGGACCGCACAATACCCAAAAATACTCTTACCTTATTTACTTTATATATGTCTTTTTAAAACCTGTCGAAAACAAACTATCATACTCTTTGGGGACGGAGGGAGTACTTCGGAAGCTACTGAATAATTTATATTACTTAATCATTGGATACAGACATCCAGAATAAGATACACCAAAAATGATTTCAGCAACAAGCTCTGCAGAACAAATATTCATTTATACACTGTAAGCAAAACCTAATTAAATAACAGTTGCAGAAACAAGTATAGAAACAACATTATACCTCAAAATCGACACTCTCTTCACCAAAAAAATTGTAGAACACATGTCTATACGCTTTGGGCTTGTGCAGGATCAAATCAAGGATGAGAATCTAAATAAAAAAACGAAAAAATTAGCAAAAACTGAAAAACTAAATACTAACGCTACGAATTCTTCTTTTCTTTACCATTATTTCACACTCGATATACCCATCAGCAACGGCTCTGCAATTCCCCTAATAAAAGAAAACGTGAAAATCCAACGCATTATAGAAACTCAATTGAGTGCAAGGAGGTAATGATTACGCATTTCATGAGGCGAATGTTTCCTGGGGAATACTGAATGTAGAGAGTTTTGACAGGGAACCCGCAGCGCACGCATCGAAGGTCGGTAGTACGTTGCGCTTCGACAGTGGTACCAGAGATCTCCATTTCTTTTTTTTCTTTTTTTTTTTTCCGCAGCAAAGAAGTCGTAGCTAGTTGGATGAAAAATACAGCGCAGCAGCAAGCCGTATCCGACGATTCATCGGTTCCATCGCGAAGAACTGGAGAAGGCTATGTTCTTCCAGTGCGAGGCGGCGCCGTCGGAGATACAGGAACGGAGGCAGCGCGAATTAACTGGGGAGATGGTGATAGACGGAGGAGGAGAGCGGCGGCGGTGAATTAATTGGGGAGATGGTGGTAGACGGAGTAGGAGAGCGGAGGCGGTGGAGGGGTAGAAGATTGGGGAAGGAGAAGGGTTGATATTCCCCAAATTATTTTACTAGGCATTTAGGGTGTTTTTTTTTTTTTTATGAGAAAATCGGTGGTATATGGAAAGAAATAAGATTTTTTTATAAATTTTCATGTATGTCATTGTTTCTCCGAAAGGCTTATAAGTGTTTAAATTAAATATTAAATATTAATTCAATTAAAATATACTTCTTCTGTCCCCTATTAAATTTCACAGGTTGGGTGACACAGATTTTAAGAAAAACTGTTTTATTGACTTTTTCAACTAATGGGTGAAGAGTATTTTGAATTAAAATGGATATTGTGAGTGTGTTTTATTTCTTTATTTGGGGTGTGAAATTTATCGTGGGACGTCCCAAATAGGAAAATGTGAAGTTTAATAGCGGACGGAGGGAGTAGTTTTTTTTTTAATTTAATTAAAATATCAATTTGTAATTAAAAAACATAATAAATTATTCTAACTAACTCATGCAAATGAAAAAAGGTGGCTTATATAGTAAAAATAAGTGAATAGGGGGTATGGATATAAATATAGGATATATAATATTACCAAAAATATCATAAAGTTATATAATTGTAGGATTTTGAAATAAAGGATTCAGAGAGGTGGAGAGATTCACACACACACACACACACACACACACATATATATATATATATATATATATATATATGTGTGTGTGTGTGTGCATTATAGATTAATATGGAGTTTCTCGGAGATATAAAAAAATAGGAGTGGGTGGAAGTGAACTAATTCAAAGGTGTAATACAGGGTTTTGTGCATGTATGGTAATTTTTAATCTAATTTAAATAATTTAGGATTTTTAGAATAGAAATTAATAGAATTAATAAAATAGGAAGTTAATAGAATATAGGAAGTTAGTAGAATATGACAGGATTTTAAAATAATTCATGATGAGACATGTCACGTAGAACATATGGAAATTGACAAATAGAAGAAGAGTTAATGATATTCGGATGAAAATGTAATAAAACCAAATCGGTCAATTTCAACTGGTTATTGAGTATTCATCTATTTTATTTTGGGGTCATCGTAAAATTTAAAAAACCGTCTGAACTGTCCACACCGAACCGAATTGCACCGTTACTTGTAATTTTTGTAGATA
Organism: Ballota nigra; assembly: GCA_947034835.1. Taxonomy (NCBI): domain Eukaryota; kingdom Viridiplantae; phylum Streptophyta; class Magnoliopsida; order Lamiales; family Lamiaceae; genus Ballota; species Ballota nigra. The sequence continues at coordinate 137,683,767 of OX344720.1, forward strand.
AATCGTGGTTACTTTTTTCTTAGCAAATCGCACCGCTCAAACAAGACAATTTGAATTTTAGATGCAAAACCGCATCGACCACACCGCTAATTATGTATGTGCACATTATTATTACATATTTTAATATGCATTGAATTCACTTGCATATAGAATATACACTTGAATGTACTTACTAGGCAAAAACTTGCATTAGACTGTCTTATGATCCAAGACTACACAAATTAACACCTACCCCTACCAAAATGTTAATGAGTCAATGCCTTAATAACACTCATTCTCTTTGTCTCATATCATGAGACGGTCTCGTACAAGATCTACTCTACTTACTAGTTTATATATATATATATATATATATATATATATATATATATACTAGTGTTAAACCCGCGATTATCGCGGAACTGTACATAAAATTTATTATAAAGTTATTAATCAATTTTTTTTAAAGTTTTTTAAATGTTGTTACTATTATCATTTTATTTATTCAATGTTTTTATTGCATTTTTAAACATGTTAGTTTAATAATAAATAATTATATTCCAAAAATAATAAACTATAAATTCATGAAATATATTATTAACCAAATGTTTAAAAAATAATGTTTACAAATTGCATAAAATCTTTCTATAAACAACATTCGTTGCATATTTGGAATGATTTCCTTTAGAATCAAGTGATAAAATCTTCAGTCCTCTACTCTATCTAACTCTGGATACTGCAACGTAAAGTTGACCATGAGTGACAGTAGAAAGTGATTGTCCTTGACTTTTATTTATTGTCATGGCAAAACACAGTAGAATTGGAAACTGTCGCCTTGTAAAATTCACCGGCATTGTAGGATCAAAATTTGTCAATGTCATTCTTGGGATGAATACTTTATCTCCAATATTCCTTCCGGATATTATTTCAGCCTCGAGAATATGGTTGACAAGTTTAGTTGATCAATCTTGTTCCATTGCACAAACCAAATTTGTGATCAATATTTCTTAGTAATACTATATGTATTCCTTCTTTTAAGATCAGACGGTGATTAGGCATTCCGGAACACCTAACAGTAACCATTTGTCCACTACCTCCTTCTTGAAATTCAGAGGTACAAACACTGTCTGAGCTCAAGTATACTTTAGTATCCCCAAGAATCATAGATAGAATCTTATCATTTATAGACTCCACATCTCGATGAGTAGGTGCAAGTATTGCTCTATCCTCAAAGTATTCATGTGTCCTTAAATTATCAATCAAGGATGGATAAATACTTTCTATTATAGATGCAACTGGATCAGCGACATCATAAATCAAATTATCTTTCGGAATCTCAATCTTAGTGACACCATCTTGCCTATTTCCAATTTTTCCATCACTGACATCCAAATTCCACCTCGAGAAGTTAACAATATCATCATCATTTGAGGATGTATTGGGATCAGAACTTTGTAATCTCATGTTCTTCGTCAATCTTAAAACCTTCAAAATTGAAAACAAATGAGATGTATTTAGTTTTACAATAATTAAATATTTTACAAAATATTATTATTTAATAAAAGATCTATAAAATACCTTGCAATGATCCCACAAATATGAAGCATTGATAGTTGAGTGCACAATATCCTCTCGACTTCCTTTTGGTATAACAGGAAGTATCTGTCTGAAATCTCCTCCAAGCACAACGACTTTTCCACCAAAAGGCTCATGGTTCCATCTGGAGATCTAACAATATCCCTTAAGCTTCTATCCAAAGCTTCAAAGTTAAATTTGTTAATCATTGGTGCCTCGTCCCATATAATAAGTCTTGTCTTCAATAATAGTTCAGACAAATGTGTCTCAGGCCTTATGTTACAAATGAAGGTCTCGTCAATATTAAACTGTATAGCAAATCTCGAATGAGCAGTATGTCCGCCGGGAAGAAGTTGAGATGTTATTCCACTTGATGCAATATTAAGAACAATATTGCCTTCAAAACGTATTGCTGCGGGGATCATTCTCCAAATGAATATCTTTCCAGTTCCACCATATCCGTATAAAAAGAAGACTCTTCATTCTTGCAAATAAATAGCTTCAAGTATTTCACTAACCACATGTTTTTGTTCTTGCGTGAGAGTTGAACTTAACTTGTCATATTATTCTCTTTGTTCAAACCGATCGTAATTCAATTCTTGACGAATGAGTTTATTTATTAAATTATTCTCAAAATCTAGTACTGGCATTGACGCAAAGTCGATACATTCATCTGTAGTAGCTTCTCAATTTCAATTAAAGCCAAGTTTTTCAACTCTTCACTATTAAGCTGTAAATCTATTAGAAAAAATATAATTGTAAAATATTTAAACAATCTAAATGAAATAGTTTTTTTAAATAATATTATACCTAGAATATTCAATGTTCGTCTTCTTTTATGACATACACTCTCACGTCTCTTCGAATATGGTTTTTGGAGAGTCCATTGAAGATGACATGAGAAGAACAGCGAATAGGTTCCTTACGTAATGATCGCTTGCCCAAAAACTTGCCTCTGTTATCCCATCAGTGTACTCACATTCATCATCCAGCAATCCCATCGAATAGCAAGCATCTTTAAATGTATCATACACAATATTACCAATGGTTCGCATCATCTGTTGATCCTTTACTATAAGGCAGTAAGAGATACAAATAATACTCTTCACCAGCCCCCGGTGGAACACTGCGTAGTCTTCCCAAAGAAAATCTATTGCTCTTTCTTTTTTCCCACTGAAACTTTTTTCTGTCCCAAACATACATCTTTGAAAAATTTACATAAGTCAACTTATTTGCATCCTCATCATCAGTTTTATCTTTACCCATCCACGCTAGGAACATTGATTTATCTGAAGATGATCTTTCGAGTACGTCATCAATGTAATCTTCATCTCAAAAAATAACTTTTTGTTGATTAGGAAGATGGAAATCCAATCTCATAACCGGTGGATACCTATAATGTATATCGAACTTAAGAGTTCTCCAAAGTACCTCACATGGAGATATGTATCTGCAGCTTATGAAATTTTCCACTTTGTCTTTTGGTTTTGATTCACCTTCAGTGGCCCCTTCCTTCTCCACAGTAGCAATAATCCTATCAGCTCCTTTATTGATATACTTGAACAAATACTTGATGGATTTATGCCTATTGCACCATTCAATATTTATATGAACTTGATACCTTCGCAGCAGTATTGGACTGTAAGGAACAACAAAACAATTATCAAAATGAACAATTCCTTTATCAACAGTGACCCCCGTATTTCTCCTTATGTATAGTGGGAAACCTTCATCATCAACAGATGTAAACTCATTAAAACTCTTGGGGAAGTTCTTTGAGCAAACATTGTTGACCATGCAAGGAGAATTTCTTTTTGCCAATCCACAGGGTTCGTGAATCATATAGTCATTTACCAACTCATGCAAAAATGTATCATCATCTTTATCTAGTATTTCTGCAGATATAATACGGTCAACATCCTCCAGATTTGGAATTTTGTTCTCACGGCTCAGAAACAAAAGAATATGAGCATGCGACAATCCTCTTTTCTGAAATTCCACTGCGTATAATACTGCATATTGAAAAAATATGAATCAAGTTATATACTAAAATTATTCAATAAAATTGTAAAGTTATTCTACACACAAAAAACAAATACTATGAAATAAAAAAAAATAAAAAATATAAAAAGATAAACTTACATGCATCAATTTTTCCAAATATTTGAAGTTCCTTAAAATCCTTCACAATGCGATCAAGTTTCATTTTAAACATTCTGCAGAGAATATCTGGTCTATCAAAAGAATCAAGACCTTTCTTGTTTAAGAATCTCGTAATCTCGGGCCATTTCGGATTGCAAGTAATTGTGATAAATAAATCCGGATAAGAAAAATACTTGCAAATTGTCATGGCATCTTGAAAATTTTGAATCATATACCTAGGACTTCCTGTGAAAGATGCAAGCATTATTCTTTTACCCGTGGAAGATGGATCTACCTCACCTCTATCAACTGCAATTTTCATATCATCCACCCTGTCAGACCTCAGTTTCACTTGACTGAATTTTATAAAAGACAATCTTTCCGACTCAATCATAGTATATGAATCCACCAAATATTATTGGAAAAGTCTCCTAGACAGGAATAGAGTGTTGGGTTCATTATTACGCTCGTGTATTCTAAAGGAAAAGAATTCTTTCATTGTGAGTCTAATTCTTTTCCTTGTTGTAAAACCAGCATCATGATGAACCACATCAATCCTATAACCATATTCGCTATACGGGAACAATAAAGGATACTGCAATGAAACATAAGATAGATGCAATTCAATTATTCTTAACAATTCACCACTACGCGTCTTAAGGATCACATCTCTTTTTTCCATAGCTGCATCGATGTCCCCTGGAATAAGTGTTGCAACTTCAGAAGTTGTAGGAAGGTTATAAACTCTTCCATCCGAACTCCTTTTTTCTAGCAAATTCAATCTCAAATCTGGCTCAGCTCCAGACATAATACTTTCTCTTGCACTGTGAAACTGCATTGCAAATGGATTAAAAGTATCCACCATCCTCTTAAGATCACGAACAATACTATCATTCAATATTTTATTTTTATCCTTCGATCGCCTCCTGCACAAATAAAATAATTTAATTGATTAAAAAAATTAAGTATAACTATTATATTGCATAATTTATTAAAAATAATACAAAATATAAAATATATAGTAAGATATATATTAGATAATGCAAAATTAAATTAGTAAAATAAATCTAACTTAATAATTATAAGAGGGTTAATTAACTAATCCGAGAGCATCAATTCGATTTTGATCTTTGTTTGCAGTGTCATATATTTATAGTTGTGAAAATGTAGGCTTATTATTAGGCATTGACAAAAGATTTCCAATTTGATGGTAATTAGCACCGTGCAATCTATAAACATAAGGAGCACTTCCATTATTGATTGAATCGTCAATCTTTCCACCCATAGATGTAAAACTAAACATCATGTTGTAAGCTCTGATCTTTTTTATGAAATGTTTGTTCCTTTCGTCTTCGCCCGATAGAAGATTGGTCAATATAGAAGGAGGAGGTTTCAACATTGAAAGTTGTACTTTTCCATTTGAACAGCAAGATGGAAATTTTGGTGGATTCTCATTCAATCTTTTATTGCTTCTTTCGTCATACCACATATACGCATTGCAATAGACGCAAACAAACGTAGCATCTCCAAAATCAACATACCCTATAAATATAATAAAAATGAATAAATATTTAAAATAATTATAATAATTTTTTTAATAATAAAATATAAATTTTATACCATATTCATCATCGGTATTTCTTCCTTTTGACATTTCATCCGCAACAATACCTCACCCATTTTTTCCTAAAAAGTCATGAATATTTAGTTAATTACATTTAAAAATATGTAAATATTTTTTTTTAAAATTCTAATAAAAAAAGATATTCTTATAATAAAACGTAAATTTTATACCATATTCACCACCGGTATTACTTCCTTTTGACATTTCCTCAGCAACAATACCTCTCCTCTTTTTACCTGAAAAGTCATGAATATTTAGTTAATTACATTTATATTTGGACAAAAGGATTATTATAATTATAAATTTAAAAAAAGTGCAACATTTAAGTTAAAAAAAAAAATTGTGACCATATGAGCTTTCTCCAATTTGTTGTGCTAAAGATGATATAACACTCATAGATATCGTGGCCATATGATCGAATATTTTCCTCATATTCAAAATGTAATTGTTGTGCTAAAGATGATATAACACTCATAGATATCCGACTATGAGGTGTTTGAGTATTATCCTGAACATCAGTAATTGGAGTCTTTCCTCTATCTAAAAATAAATATTATTTTAAAAATTAAATGTAAAAAAATTATATATATATATATATATATATATATAAATATTAATAATATTATTTAAATTACTATATTAAATAATTAAATTTAAACTTACAAACCTTTAGATGCAAAACATGTATTTGATGTGTATGTAAGATGAGATATGTTTATAGTGGGATACACATAAAATATTAGACCATTTCAAAACATATAACCTAAATCTAAAAAAATAAATGAATCAATATAAATCTAAAAAAAATATATGAATCAATACATTATTTTTATTATTCAAATACATTATTTTATCGAAAAAAATAATAGAGAATCGAATACTACGAATCTAAAAAAAAAATAAGCATGTGGGATAAATCTGTTCTATCTAAAAAAAATGAATCAATATGTATCTAATATATATATATATATATATATCAAAATTTTATTATTCAAATACATTATTTTTTAAGTATTATATGAAAACAAAATCGTTCATAAATACAATTACATATACATTTTTTTTTAAAGATACCCACTATTCAAAAAATTAGGATTTACGAATGTGGGATAATTTAAAATTACCGAATAAATTATCTGATTAAATTATCATTTAAAATTAGTCAACTTTTCCTAATATATTTAAATTGAAATACTAATCTATTATGTTTAAGTGATAGAAAATTTTATGTTGTGCTAAAATCGGTAGTCCACTTAGGCCTTTATATAATAGTGAATAGTATTATGTTATGTCCATAAAATGACAACTGAGATTATCTATCAAATAATTTCCAAAATTAAGAATGACAATTATATTATAAAAGTCAATACTAAAATATGAGTAATTTATTTATTTTTCCATTAATATATGGAATAAACGATTAGGATATTCATGCATGGAACCGATACTAATTACTAAATCACCAATTATCTGACTAAATTATTATTTAAAATTAGTCAACTTTTCCTAATATATTTAAATTGGAATTTAAAACTAATTAAATAAGTAAAGTTTATAATTAATATAAATTTATAAAATCATCTGACTAAATTATCATTTAAAATTACTCAATTTTTCCTAATATATTTAAATTTAAATTTAAAGCTAATGAAATAAGTCAAGTTTAGAATTAGTATAAATTTATATATTGTTCCTAATATAATTCAAATCTAATCTTTACATGCAATGTGTATTGGTGATGACTCGTAAGTGATTACCTACTAATAAACAGGATTAGTTTAAAGAAATTAAAGAATGTTATTAACATAGAATTTTAACATACAATGTTAGAAATTTGAACAATTATTCATACATTAATATAGGATTGTAATAACATAAAGAATATTATTTATAGAATTATAAATAATACATTGAATTGTAAGTAATACATTACAATGTTAAAAAAATTTAATTTTTAACATATAATCAATGATTCTTCATCTTGACAATAAAATTGTTCTTCAACTTCATCTTCACATTAAAAAATTGATCATCCACTTCATCTTCATTGTTGATATTGAATCAAAAAAAAAATCAAAATAATTCACACAATAATCATTTTCATACGAATAAAAAAAATGTATAATTAATAAAAAAAAATTACTAAACAACATAATTAGTAAATAGAGTAAATACCTTTAAGAGTAGGTCTTGCATGAGACTGTCTCATGGTATGAGACAATGGGAATGAGTGTAATTAGGGCATGGACTCATTAACACTTTGGAAGGGGTAGGTATTGATTTGTGTGGTCTCATGCCATGAGACGGTCTCATACAAGTTTTTGTCTACCTTTAAACATGTAGAGATTTGTATTCATCAAATCACAAATAAAAGGTGGTTTTAAGGAAAGGATCATTGGTAGAAGAGATTAGACAAAATATGAAGATTAAATTCATATAACAAAACTATAAAAAATATAAAATAAAACTAAATACCTTAAGAAGAAGATCCTGCAAAAAAGAAATATGAAGATTAAATATATTGAGATGAAGATCCTGCAAGAACAAAAAAATAAGAAGATTTAGACCAAAGGAGAATCAAAATAGAACTTCATAGCAAAATTGAAAATAAAAAGAATAATTAGATGATTTCTTTGGAGAGATTATTGTAATTGATTTTTGGTTGTGTGAGATACATGGTATATATAGAGGAGATGTGAAAAAATCAACGGTCAAGATTAGATTAGATATTAAAATTCAATGGCTGAAAGTAATTTTAAAAGTCAATGAATTGGGTGAATGAGGGGAGAGTATTTTTAAAATAGAGGCTTGAGAGCTTGCCACATAGACTTCCAAAACTTTGTCTTTATAGTATATTAAGATTAGTCCATTAACTATAAATTAATTGAATTTTTTACCAACTATATTGTTTTTTAATTATAGCTCGTCTATTATTGCTTATTGTGATAGAAGAGATGAGTAACGAACATAATAGTAATCTTAAATGTTCGTATGAAGATGCTTATGAATTGACTTTTTAGGTGTCATTATTCGAATTGTAAAATATTTTTATTATTTACTTATCAGTATGCCTTATATAATTATTTGACATTCTATCTTGTTGAAACCCCTAAACCGACCGAAACCGTTCAAAACCGCATGATTAATTTTATTTAATAAACCGCAGTTTGAAATTTAACACTTAACCGAACCGCATGTCAATGCAATTTATATTTTGTAGAAAAAACCGCAAAACCAGACCGTGATCACCCCTAATTTTATTGGCATTTTCTTTTAAAAGAAAACGGTCTTAGATTATTATATGAAGATGGAGAATTAAAAAGATTATAGTTATTTATTGTCAAGGTCTCACATGTATTTGGTGTACGGTGCACTCACTCAACAGTTGAAATTGTTTACACGGAAAAATGTGGATTGATTATACGGAAAAAACTTACACTGAAAAATCGACAACATTGAATTTTTTTCATTGTAATCAATCGCACTTTTCAGTGTAAGCAGCCCATATTTTTCAACGTAAACATTTTTAATTGTTGAGTGCACTATATGTCGGTACATGTTTACTCTTATTTGTTGTATTTCCTTTATTGTTGAAATTTTTAGGATTTTTATTATCTTCAATTTTTAGTATGTACCGGGGCCATGTAATTCATTATTATGCAATTCATTATTTAATTGAAAAGTATTGGAATTTCTTTGTCATGTTTTAATTATGAGTATGTCTAGAGTGAAATTGGTTCATACATGAATCATTGAAGAAGATTAGTAGTTATCACTAATCTTCGGTGAAAGTAACAAATATTTTCCAGTGAAAATAATTAATACACTTAAATACAAAAATTGTTTGATATTTTTACAGTATAATAATCGTGCATTTGTGAACTGTTTTACTTAATTTTCTTTATATTTTTAACCTTTCTCTTGCTTTCACTTTTAATCCATTGATTCATTTAGGTTTAAAAGTCCTTAAGCTATATACATTTATTTTGGAACTCTTGTAACTTTGAAAATTTTAAGTTACGTTGATTCATAAGAAAATATGTTGATTTCAGAGCGATGATTTTTTTTTTCCCAGTGAATTGTGCATTTCTGTGTTCTTAAGAAATCTGAGAAGTTGTTATCAAAGAAAAGGAAATCTAATTGGTTTCAAGAAAGAAATTTTATTTACCAACTATTTTAATCCTAATTGTCATATTGAATTATTGATATACGAAATCCAAGACTGTCAAAAAAATCTCGTGAACTAAGATTAATATAGTCTAAGTGTTCTTTTAAAAAAAAAATAGTTTAAGCATCTTTTAAGCTTAAATAGTTTAAGAACTTTTTAATATGCACAAATTCTAATATGCATATGCATTTGAGTTTTAAGCTCAATTTGTACTTCAATTTTGATTTTTTTTTTTAAAAAAATACACACAAACAGACCGAATTATATATTTTTTTCGATTGAAGTATTATTGATTACTTCTTGGAAAATAATTTTTTTTTAAAAGATTTTTTTTTTAAATTTAAGTATACACTGAAACTACTCTTTAATATATTATGCCTGAATTTTATAGGCCTTGTTTAGAATTTGCTCCGAAAATCAACAAAATTCATTGAAAAAAAAATTGAACCTAAGTACAAATTAAATTAACACTCTTCACCATAAACAACTTCACACTCAATGGTACACATTCTCCAAAAAAAAAAAAAAAACGCAAATCTTGTAAGGAATTTTACAAAAAAAAAAAAAAAAAAGGAGTTCTCCAAAGCAACAAAAAGATGATCTTAACTTTGATCTTTGCTGGAAATGAATCATCCACATGCCATAGCCTTATAAACACACAAGTAAAAATAATCATTTTTTTTACGTGAATTAATATACTCCCTCCGTCCACGAGTAAGTTTCTCACTTCTTTTTGTTGAATGGTTTAAGAAAGTGTATTTATTTATTAATATATGGTGGGCCACATGTTGACTTTTGGGATAAAGTAATGAATAGTGTTGAAAAATAAAGTGAATGAGTGGCATTTTTGTAATATTGTGTGAGTTTGAAAGTTAAAGTTTATATATAATAGATTGTTGTTATTTCCATTTATGTAATGAGAAACTTACGAAAAGGAAAGTGAGAAGTTTACTCATGGACGGAGGGAGTAATATATAGTAGAATATTACGGGATTTTTTTTAGGTCCGTTTTTTTTTATAAATGATCGTTAATGGAAAATTTGTTTCGCATACTTTTCATAAATGATAATTTTATTTAAAAACGGACCTGAAAAAATTTTGCAACACTCTCCGACATATTGCATTAAACCACGTAAAAAAACAGAGCTATTTTTCAGGGAGGGGACAATAATAAACAAGAAAAGTAGATTCGTATCACTCCATTTACCAAACGGTATTATAAATTTAGAATAATCTAACCATTCGTTTATGTCTCATTCCACATAATAAACGAATCGAAATTATGCTGGATTAAGTATCCACCGTTGATTTTGGATTGAAATGAAATCACCACCATCCATAAACTACCTGAGTGTACCTATCTTTGAGCCACCTAAAACTCCTCCTAAAAGACCCTTTCACTTTGCCTTCAACAGAGTAGACTTTATAGCTTGCCACCCTTCTTTTTCTCTGAAATTCAGGATCTTTAAAACTCCAAGATGATGAAGAATTGGTGCTCCGCCCTCTCTTCAGCTTCTCCGGCGGCGCCGCCGCCGTGTAGGAGACGCTGTAGGACCGGAAATCGTTGCGTTTTGTGGCGGAAGGGGGGCCGAAGTAGGGGTCTATTTGTAAATTTGTATCGTTGTAGGACTTCGATCTGAAATCCGCCATGGAATTGTTGATTTTTTTTTTATGGGGTGGGAAAAAGATTGAGTCTTGGGGTGAGTTTATGAGGTATATATGGAGTGGGGAGGTGGGTTTTTTTTTTGGTTGGTATTTGACAGGTAGGAAGAGAGGGAAAATTGGCGAGGTGGGGAGCCTAAGATAAACTGTCTAGAGAGAGAGAGAGAGGGAGGAGAGAGAGGGGGCAATTATTCAATTATTTTTTGCATTTGATATTTTGGAGTGTGGAATTAGACTATTGACGCAGTTTAATTTGATGTAGATCTCTAACTTGGATTTAGAAAAAAAAAAATATATATATATATATGGTGCAAAAATCAGTAATATCTCAATTGCAAAAAAAAAAAAAAATACAGAGTTCGGTTTGTACGTGTGTTTTGAAAAAAAAAAATTAAATTCAAAATTGAGTTTAAAATCTAAATGCATATTATGCTCTTGAGTGCATGATAGAATTTGTGTATGGGTAATTTGTATTCATCTACTATTAACCGAGAAACCCGTGATAGGAGTGTGCATGAATCAGAGACTTTGATGTAACAAAATAATTTATTCTCATTTAAAAATCCAAACATGTAGAAATATATGTAATCGATTCATTCATATTGATACACTAACAAAATGAATATTTTATAGCTCATGTGTCTTTCATGTGAATTAAACATGTTTAAATTAACAATTTTAAAAGAATTAACCAGTATTTTAGAATTATTATGTTACATGACTAAATTCATAGGAACCAAGTTTATGCTTGAAATTCAATATTTGACACCTCTAGCAAATGAGACAAAGTTCTAACCACCTTAAATAAAAATTGATTAGTAAGAAAATATACAAATATGTACACATGCAAGCATGCATAACTTTTTGAGTGTGAAATTATTGGATTAATGTTGTAGACTATAATAGTGTTAATAATCATGAAACATGTCAAAAATGTTATCACTCCTTTGATAATTTACACTCATGATTCATTGGAGTCTATTGCAAGTTAAAGTCACTTTTGGGTTTAAACAATTATGTAAAAGTATAACATCAAATTATGATCCTTGTTGACAAAATGATTCATGGGGCTTTCACTTGAATACTTTGTTGTCACCAACGATGAAAAAATCACGAAATTTCGCTGAAATTTCGGTTTTTTGGAAATCTCGATATGGATATCCATCGGAACGAGATTTTTTCCAAAATATCGGTAAAATATCGGAAAATATCGGTAAAAATCGAAAAAATATCGGTAAATATCGAAAAAAATTCCACTTTTTCATTTATTGTCCATGAATATTATTTTAAATCTTGAGAGGATTTAGTCACTAAAAATCACCATTTATTCAAAAATCTTGCAAGAAATTTTTTTTCAACATGCTTAGTTGCATTGTTTGTATTGTATTAAATTACTATGAACAACTATTATATCATTTTAGACTGCTAAGTATTTTATTTTTATATATTTGTCGTAAACAATTCATTTTGTTTGAGTTTAAATTAAATTTATATATATTAAAGTTAGATATAAAATACCCTAAAGTTTCATGTTAAATTTCCATCATTTTAATAAAATTTCCATCAATTTTCAATTTTTTTACCGATATCGATATTCGATATCGATATTTCCATCGATATATCCGTAAATTTAAGGTACCGATATTTCCACCGATACCAATATTTTCATCCTTGGTTGTCACCAATTAATTATATTGAAAAATAAAATTATTGAAAACGATGGAATTCATTGATATTCAAGTGGTCGTTTATTATCATAAATGTTTATAATGACCAAATAAATAATTTAAAAAAATCTAAATTTTAAGGGAATGTGGCTCAATCAAAATCACATAATTTGACTCAATCATGCTTAAACGAACTATTAAAACCCTCATAACGCTCAATAATAATTGAACATATATGACAATACATCAATTATCATTTACAAGGGAAAGAATCTAATCCAAGAAGAATGAATTTCGAACTAAAAAAGATGATGGGACCAAACAGCTCTTAGCTTCATAAAATGATCATGTTCTATGGCCTGAACAGATTCAATTATCCATAACCTAATTCCAATCATGCAAAAGGGATCAGTGTACAGATTGTAGGAAGGTTATACGACAATTATAAACATAAATGGCAAAAACTTGTATGAGACCGTCTCATGGCATGAGACCACACAAATTAACACCTACCCCTACCAAAGTGTTAATGAGCCCATGCCCAAATTACACTCATTCCCATTGTCTCATACTATGAGACGGTCTCATACAATACTTACTCAACATAAATAATATCCAAAAGATTGTACGAAATGTCTTTATAGTTTATACTTTGACCAAGTATAATTAGGTAAGACATTTATTCCGCATTAAAATACATCTTTATAAGAGTGAAATTTTATTGTTTACACTCCAAGTCCAAAGTACAGATCAAAGTAGGACCCCTTGAGAATCAACAGTGAACCTTGGCTTTTCGTTGAATGTTTTGGCTTCTGTATCCAAATAATCCTTGGCCACATCTTAAAAGGATTATAAACACATATTGCATATATATAATATCACTAATATACATACATATATGTAGGGAGGTGAATCGAGTCAACACATAAACTACTCATGCTCGAACCAAGAAAAAGATCAAAATCAACATAATTTTAATAAAAGCATAAGTTCAAAAATACTTTTAACAAGTTCATTCTACATTCTTATATAAAATGTTGAGACCTAATGAATATTATGTAAACTACCGAGTCGCTCTTTGATTTTACCAAAATTGCCATTGATACGAGCTCAAATTCAGATCCAACTCCGGATAATCACCAACTACTAAAGATAACAGCATTCACATTTGACACGAGATCCACTTGTGAACTTATATACAAGTAGCATGCCCCATTATCAATACCAAGACCAATCAAAAGATACAAAAGGATAAAGAGATCCTAAAGCACACATAATCAAAAATCCAACATAAAGGCTCAACAAAGCCCCAACTCATACAAACTGCAGTTATTCGACGAATAAATTACACAAGAAAAAAGCACAAAAAAATTGCAGCATGAGTTTGGAGCTGCACCCAAAATTGGGAGATAGGGTCCATAACACATATTAAACTAGTCTATAAAACAAGAAATTGAGTAACTTCGAATAAGGAAGCATTAAACCTGGGTGGGGGGATGGGGTCTCAAAAAATCTCTAGAGGAGATCCGCAACATTCGCTGGTAGCTCCTCAACTACAACGTTGTAGAACTTCTGGATGTCAAAAAGCATGCGCTCGTCTTCTTTAGTGACAAAGTTTATTGCAACACCCTTTCTTCCGAAACGTCCACTTCGTCCAATACGATGGAGGTAGTTCTCAGGCTGCGTTGGCAAATCATAGTTGATCACAAGAGAGACTTGTTGGACATCAATACCACGGGCCAAGAGATCGGTGGTGATGAGAACTCTGGAAGAACCGGATCTGAATTCACGCATGATGATATCTCTTGTATTTTGGTCCATGTCACCGTGGGTGGCAGACACCGTGTGGTCACGGCTGCGCATTTTGTCGGTGAGCCAGTCGACCTTACGCCTTGTGTTGACGAAGATGACACTCTGCGTGATGGCCAAGGTTTCATAAAGATCACAAAGAGTCTCGAGCTTCCAGTCCTCCTTGTCAACGTTAACGTAAAACTGCTTGATACCCTCAAGGGTTAGCTCGTCACGTTTCACAAGAATACGGACAGGCTTGTTCATGAACTTCCTGGTAATTTCAAGGGCCTCTGGTGGCATGGTGGCAGAGAATACACCCACTTGAATCTTGGGTGGCAGCAATTGGAAGATATCATAAATCTGAAAGAAAAAGGTTCAGGTTAAAATAATGATTTGTAGTGCATAAATACATCAATATTGAGGACAATTAGTTGATAAAAATAAAAGCAAAAGGACAGAATTAACAAGGACAGAAGTTCAGGTAAGAGAGCATCACTTAAGATTAGCCTAAGAGAGGATCACTTAAGATAGCCAGGCAACAAACAGAAGAAACCATGCACATATCAATATGACGAAAAGAACTCAAATTGGGGAGAAAATGATGATGGACGCATTTACGTGAATTGGGATACAACAAAAAGTTGTGCTTGCTCACAAAATCCACTAAATCAGGTTAAGTTAAGAGGCTTAGAACACCAAGAAAAAATAAAGAAAGATAACAAGAGGTGGACCTGGTCTTTGAAACCCCTGGAAAGCATTTCATCAGCTTCATCCAGCACAAACATCTTGATGTAATCAGGGCGCAGAGACTGCCTTCTCAACATGTCAAAAACACGTCCAGGAGTTCCAACAACAACATGAACCCCACTGGAGAGAATACGCTGATCTTCACGAACACTGGTACCTCCAACGCAAGCATGAACCTTAACACCAAGATAATCACCTAGAGCTCGCATGACCTTCTCAATTTGCTGGGCAAGTTCACGAGTAGGTGCCAGAACTAAAGCCTGGCATTCAACTACACCGTAGTCTAGCTGCTGAAGAATTCCAGAGCAAAAGGTTGCAGTTTTACCAGTCCCAGATTGAGCTTGTTGAATCACATCAAGCCCCTTGCAGAAAGGAACAATCCCTCTTTGCTGAATTGCAGAGGGCTTCTCAAAACCTAGAAACAATAGAAAAGTAAAGATATTTTCATAATCCAACTGAAGACTCAAAAGAATAGGGTACCATTGCATCTCACACAACCAGAAAATGGAAATGAAATGCTCACTATAATTATTCATTAATAACCATGTCAAAATAACTTCCTACCAGCTTTGATGATGAAAGAAGACACTCTCAAGCAAGTAGGCACCATAACCAAGTTAAACATTACTTTGGCCATCATAGAGTAAAAGAAAAGGAAACCAATGCATGACTAATAAAATTTGACATTAGCTTGACATGCAAATGTAGAATAAATGCAAAGAAACATAATGCATTTAATTCATTTTTTACATACCATAGGCATAGATACCCCTGAGAAGATTTTCCTGGAGGCCCATGGCATCAAAACTGTCATACACCTCATCATAACTTGTGAAGAATTCCTCGCCACCCTCAGTTCCGAGCCTGTCTCCATGAATTTAGATATTCAAAAAGAGGACCAGGAGAAACAAATGTCTTAAGATAAATATTTATTTTCGCCCTAATATTCAGAATACTGAAATCATTAATGGAGACGGAAACTTACAGCTCCTTCATTTTGGCATCGAACTGACGAGCATCAAATTGAGAACCTTCAGGTGCCTCTCCAGCCATGACTGGAAAAAAAAAAGATAAGAACAGGGGACAAGCTATATACCACCAGAATGGTATGTGTAGTGAAGAGTTTAACAGATAAAACTTAAAAAAGTGTTTTGCAAGTGCCACTGCAATTAGCTACTTTGTATAAAACACAAGTAAAGTAGCCCAAGAACTGTAGTGATGCTATCAGCTGAAGCAGTGATGAAAATATAGCCTCTTAGCAAAAATAAGGATTTAAGTCATATCAAGTGGTACCAAAACTAAATTACAATGTTATATTAATTAGTCCAAACACAAGACTAGCAAACGTAGTCAGAGAGAAAACGGAAACTAATACAATAACATAATAAATTTCAATAGTACAAATAAATTGATTAATCATTAATTCAGTGGTCTAGTTCATAGAAACATAATCTTGGAAAAGCAAATGCTGGAATAAGCAATCCCATTCTTACTAGCACACAACACACACGAGGAAATTAGGGTAACAAGAACGAAGACAAAATAAGCCAAACTGTTCGTACGAGCAAAGCCTACTGCTTTAAATGCAACATTAATAGAACTAAACGGATAACAATCAATTTCAATGACTCAAAAAGCTTATCTTAGCAATTAAACCCTCACGCGAGTGAAAAGGAAAAGGAAATAAATTTCACCACTCGCCCTAACTTCCCAAAACTACATCAAAGATCCAGATGTGCAGAATAACAGTCAAAAGATCATAACGCACTCGCTAAATAACAGATCTTCGCAAAATAAACCGACAAACAAGAGTCGCACACATGTAAACTCACAAAAAATCACACTCAATAAACCATTCAATCAACTAAACCCACGTCACTGTAAACACAGAACCATACAAAAATCCGTATACAACTTTACAGTTTGCTGAACGAACTTACTTGATAGCAATCGAAACTTGATCGAAGAAAGATCTGTAAATCGAAGGAGTGAAGACTCTAGGGTTTGCTTAAGCGCCGATTTTTCCAAAACTCCCCGGATCTACGCCGCGGAGTTCAGGAGAAGTGGAGCGAGAGAGATTGGGGAGAGAGAGAGGAGTCGAAAAGAGAGGGCTGGAGAAATCGCAGATTTCCTTTTTTTATAATTAGGTATTTGGATTGAGCGAGCCTACCACAATCCCTTTGTTTTGTTTGGGTGAATTTTCGGATCTGCCCCTGCCACTATGATTGGTTAACGGCGCCGTTTTGTCTGCATCTATCACTGAACGGCGTCGTATGGGTAGTGTGAATGGTTGGGCCGACATCTATGGCCCAGTGGTTGAATATGGGCTTCCTTTTGGCCCACTTTAGATCCGTCAATCCTCTCACGTTGATCTCTGCACGATAAGATTTGTTGAAAATTACGAATTTTTTTTAAGTATCATTATTACGTATATAATTATTACTGTTTTGAATATGTATTATCACTTATTTTTTAAACAATGTTAGTTGATATGCTTAACGGTGGGTGGATATGCATAATAAGATTTGCTGAAAATTATGTGCAGCTCTCTTGTGAATACGAGTTTATGAACTTTTGTTTTTAAATATCACTGTTACGTATATACATTATTACTCTTATGAATGCGCATTATCATTGTCTAAAAAGTCAAATTTTTTTTAAACAGTGATAGTTGATATGCTTAAAAGTGGGTGGATATGCATAATAGTGATATTGCTCACGTGAACTCGATATGGACCAATATTTCTTTCGTTCGATATGGACCATTATAGAATTCATTTATATTTTCTTAAAATAATAAGAGTTTACGAATTTTTTTTTAATATCATTGTTATGTATATACGTTATTACTGCTATGAATACACACTATCACTGTCTAAAAAATCGAATATGCATAACAGTGAGTGAATCTATATATATATAAAAGTAGAAGTGAGGAAAGAGAAAAAATTGCATTTATTGGAGCAAGTGAAATGCACTTGCTTTATGGTGGAATAGTGATTCCCACTCTCCACTAAAGAGAGTGAATTAATTTTACCAATTTCTTTTCTTTTTTACTTTGCACCAATATTTTTCAAAATTCTTTAAGTTTTTTATTTTAAATCTATTTTCAACACACTACATATCAAATTAAATTGTCTTATGAACATCTTTAATTTAACATATATATATTGTAATTATAAAGATAAAAATCATATTTAAAATATTTATTTTTATTATTAAGTATTTTCCATTGACTTTAACTATATAATTAATCAAGTTTAAATAATTTTTATTTAGACTATATAAGTTTTTTAAATGTTAAATAATTTTATGAATTTAGTATACAATTAATATTATAATACTCACATATATACAATATTCTTATATCTTAATTGATTTATGAATAAATAAATTTAATTTAAACTCTCTTTTTTATAATTCATTCATTATATAATTTTGTATTTATAATTTATAATATTCAATCCGTGCATCGCACGGGAGAAATACTAGTGTGCATAACAATGATAATGCACACGTAAATTCGAATTCTCAAAATTTTATTTCTTCGTTCGATATGGACCATTATAGAATTCATTTATATTTTCTTAAAATAAGAGTTACTTTCTTTCACGTCTCATTTAATTAATTGTGTATTAGGTAATGAGTGTTGGCATAAAACTAAGGAGATGCCTACGCTTTATTGATGTATATAGTGTAATCGTGCTATCAAATTGATGGGAAAATATTTATTGGCGTTATATAATTGCTATTAGTGCATGTATGACTTGGAATAATAGTGGAATAAATAAGCAAGACTTACATTTCAATTAAGATATCATAATTGTTTTGTGGACTCATGTATGATAATCATGTCATAAGATCTAACATATTCGTATCAATTGAAAATTTCAATTTCAGTCTTGTATATATATGCATTTAGACGTGCCAAAGAAAATCTTTATATTTAGGGTTTAAAATTCATTTTGAAAAAGTTACAAAAACCTGTTTTTAGATCATGGAGAATTAATTTTCATGAGACCATGACTTTGTACCTCTTGAACTAATAAATATTATTGATTTTTTTACAAACACTCCTACTTCATAAATTAATTTTGTTTTAAAACACTCACCACTTTTAATTTTACTACAAAAATAACTTTATATCACTTTTGATTTTACTACCAATCTAGTAAATATACATACATACACACTTTGCAAATAAAAGTGAGCACGATAAAAATGGTAACCTAGTTGAAATGGATATTCTTCTGGTTTTATCTATACTACTTGCCCATCAACGCTTTAACGTGTTGTACAATACGATACGTTAAAACATGTAGTACAAACACATTAAAAATTTAAAGTGTACTATGTAGCGAAATAAAATTATTTTTATTGGGTGAGATGTTTAATGTTTGGACTAAAACTTAAATTTTTAAATATGATTTTTGAGTTCAAATGAGGAAATAATTATTGAGGTTTAACTTTAAAATTTGATCCAAACTAAAAATAATAATGTCATAAGAAAAAAAAAAACCATGAAGCAGAACCATCAACAAAAAACTACTAAACTATCAAAATTAGAAAAAAATTTAGGGAAAATTGTTTTTTTTTTGTCCTGTAACTTTACCTCATTTTGATTTTCGTCCTGCTGACTTTCAAATTTTGATTTTAGTCCTATAATTTTACCTATTTTTTATTTTCGTCCTATTGACTTTCAAATTTTGATTTTGGTCCTGTAACTTACTTTTTTTTTATTTTGGTCCTACAACCTACCAACCCTTACAGGACTAAAATAAAAAAGAGGTAAAGTTATAGGACTAAAATCAAAACTTGAAAGTCAACAGGACGAAAATAAAAAAGAGGATAAAGTTACAGGACTAAAATCAAAATTTGAAAGTCAGTAGGACGAAAATAAAAAAATGGTAAAGTTATAGGACGAAAAGTTCATTTTCCCAAAAATTTAATTGGACCAAAGTAAGAAAAAAAAAACTGATCATTAAACCCTCTCATCAAAATCATAATACTAAAAAACATGATCCTGCTTTGTTCATCAAGAAAAGTGCAACATTATGAGCATAAACAAAGTACCAAATCCAAATAAGGATAAAACCAGCAATAAGAAATATACTAGAATCTCCAATAACTCATACGATTGCTGGAACTCACCGGGGCTGCTGGATTATGATACGCTGTCGACGGCGCCCGAACGTTGTTCGAGGCGGATCGTGAGAGCTCATCTGTGAATAACAGGGGGAGTCGTTGATGAAAATGAAATGACATAAATAGTACTCCCTATATCCCATAATTGTTTGCACACTTTCCTTCTTCGTCCGTCCCACAATTGTTTGCACACCCATAAAAGGAAATTTTTTTATAAACTCCACCCTTACAATATTCACATATTTACATAAATTAACATTATTTTTTGCCTTTTGGGCCCACAATACACTTAATTCAACTAATTTCTTCACTTTATACCCCACAAAACACTACTCATTACACTTTTGTCTTAAAAGTTGTGCCCAAATAATAGTGCAAACACTTGTGGGACGGGGGGAGTATTATTATTATATATATAATAATTATTATTGTTATCATAATTAAATAGGCGGGATGAAGCGAACCGGCAATGTTGCGCGGAGGTTTTCCATCTCGTCTTGATGAAAAGACGATGCCGTCTCGGAACCTTTAAACGGAAGACAAAAGCATTCATATTTCAGTGTTCAACACAAAAGAGTAGGAAACTACAGTTGCATCTCAAACTTAGATGGCTTTAAAACAGCTTATAAGTTGTCTAAGAGCTTATAAACACTATCAATGTGTTTAGCAAAATAAGATATTTAACAACTTATGAGATCAGAAAATAAGCTCATAATAGCTTATAAATGGTAAAAAATAAGTTAGAATTTTTCAACTTTTTTTCCTACCACCTCCGTCCCCAACCAAGCACCCCACCCCACTCTACCACTCCTCTACTTCAACATAAAAAATAAAAAAATAAAAAGTACTCTCTCCGTCTCAAACCCGTTTGCTGCATTGCTAAAAAGGTCTGTCCCATACTCGATTTCCACATCTACTTTTAGCAAAAAAGTAACAATATTTTTTAATATTATATTCTCCATACAATAATAACTAAAATCATCTACTTTATCACTTTAAATACTATAAACAATTTTTTTCTTAAAACACGTGCAAATAGTGAGTTTGGGACGGAGAGAGTATTATATTATATTAAAAATAAAATTTAGAAAATATGTATCATAACTTACCAAAGATCTTATAAATTGTATTAGTCAAACACTTTAGCAACTTATAAGCTACTTAAAAGTTACATCCTATAAACTTTTAATACAATTTATAATATATTTCAAATAAGCTTAGTAAAAAAAGCAACGAAACAAACATACCAGATTGAGCTCGTTGAATCCCATCATTCGCCTTCGAGTCACGAACATTCCCATTTTGCGGCTTCTCCATAGCTTGAAACAAAAGAAAAAAAGTATAGATATCCAACACCACCATTGCATAAGAAGTTGACATTGTTTCGAAATATGAAAATGTAGAATAAATGAAGGGAAAATATAATGCATTTAATTCAATATTTTACATACAAGAAACATGGTTGGCCTCGAGAACATCGTAATACACCTCGTGATAAGTTGTGAAGAACTCGTCGCCACGCTCCATTCTGTCTCCTCCATGAATTTAGATATTCAAAAAGAGGGCCAAAAGAAAAAAAAATGTCTAAGATAAGCATTTATCTTCGAGTATGTATAGAGCGAAATTGGTTCATACATGAATTATTGAAGAATATTGGTTGTTTTCATTGAAGAGTATTAGTTATTTTAACTGAAGGGTCATAGTTTGTTTTCAGTATACAACTAATACTTTTCAATAAAAACAACTAATACTCTTCAATGAAAATAATTAATACTCTTTAGTGAAAACAACTAATTCACTTCCATGATTCATGTATGAACCATTTTCACTCTATACTTTGTCTATATCTTCGGCCTAATATTCGAAAATCAGATAAAACTATAGTGAAGAGGAAAGCAAATAAAACTTAACAATTAGCTACTCCCTCCGTCTCTAATACACACCACACAATAAATTTTACACCCCAAATATAAAAATAGAATACTCTCACAATACCTACTTTGTTTCATACTCCCTCCGTCCCAACATTTTTTGCATACAAAAGAGGACAGACATATTAAAAAAATTGTGTTTTTTTTAGTAAAGTAGTGACATATGGGTAAATATGTGTATATTATTGTGGGTGTGCACGTAAATCAATGTTTTCTTTTTTTGGAGTGTGCAAATAATTTTGGGACGAACGAATAAGGAAAATGTGCAAATAATAATGGGACGGAGAGAGTAATACTCTTTATCCATTGGTTCAAAAAGTTAATAAATTTTTTTTTTTTAAAATTTGTGTCACCCACCCGTGAAAGTTAGGAGGGGACGGAGGGAGTAGTGCATATAACACAAGTAAAGTATCTTTTATGCAAGTAAAGTATCACAAGATATATAATGATGGTATCAGCTGAAGAAAGTAATGAAACTATTGTCACTTAACCAATATAATGATGGTTCAGTTTTATCAAAAAAATTAGCCCAAACACAAGATGAATTGATAATATTGATAAAGGGAAATATTTATAATATGTAATTACATCATAAATTTCAATCGTACAAAATGAATTTTATATATATATATATATATACTGGTAAAATTTGGGAAAACAAGAACGAATGCAAAATTACTGCAAATATTTATCGAACTTTATAAATAAATTACATCAATCGCCCTAAATTCCCAAACAAAGCCAAAAATTTCACAAACTAAAATAATATAAACGAATTAATTTCACATGTATCAGACTTTTAGATGGACGGATCAAAAGATGTCGATTCCCATTAAAATACTCTATCTATATTAAAATGTTCAACCGCACAAAATAATGTTGTCGATTCAGCTTTTATGAAAGGAAATAATATAAATTTAATTAATTTCACACCCTCTTTAACCTTTTCAGATGAGATGCAATTCTTAAAAAAAAAAAAAAAAAAACCAAAACATAATTTTCCAGTTGCTCTGTGAACTTACCTGCTAGTAATAGAAAAAGAAATCGAAGATTTTAGGGTTGAGGTAAAGTGATGTAAAGAATGTTTAATGTGTTGATCAAACCATGCATAGAACGGGCTAGGGTTAAATATTTCAATTTTTACGTGTTAAACGGGCTGGGGTTAAATATTTTATGGCCCAAGTTATATATAGTCTCATATTTTGTTAATATATTTTTTTGTTTTATCGAAAAATTCAGTTACACTTTGAAATACACTGTTTTTTTTAAGGGGTGTGTGAGTGTGGGTTGAAAAGAAAGTATGAAGAGTTATACGGGATGAGGAGAGTAATAATTTTTTTAAAAAATAATTGCAAAAATGTATGTGTTTGGATTTTTTTTTTCATTTTCGTAATTTAAAAAAAAAAAAATTCCCAAACATTTTTTTGTGTGAATGCATTAACAAAACTTGGGATATATTTTATTTTCAACTGTCCACTACAAACAATTTAATTTAAATCCTAGAAGTGGATCATCAACATGTTATAGAATTAAAAAAATATCCAAATAAATTACACGTAACATAAATACACATTGCACTTCAAATTCTCTATAAAAAAGATTTTTTTTTATAATAATATACTTATGTATAACGTGAATCAAATTACATCAATAAATAAAAGGAAAATTAGGCATTTATAAAAAGATAACAACGATTTAATACTGAATATTATCACTACACAATATTTTTCTCCCTATTTAGATGGAATGTTACACTCAAACTCATTTAATCGAGAATATATACAATAACTAAAATAAAGGAAGAATTTCATATCAAGGCCTAAATTTTAGGTTATATCTCAATATAAGTATTCATTTTTTAAAGTGTCTCAATTCAAGTCTCAAATTTTTCTTTTTTCTCAATTTAAATTTCGTTTTAAAATTTTCTTGTCTCAATTCAAGACCTAACAAATAATTATTTTCTCAAATCATACATTATAAAAAAAATTAGAGACATTTGTCATTAATAAAAATAACTTTATTAATGATTTTTTTTATTAATATAAGGTATATTTCTAAATTCTATCATCGTTCAATAATTTAGTTTGAAAATATAATTTATTGTTTACAAAAAATGATAGTTGACCTTTTAAAATTAAATTAAAACTATTATTTTATCATATACGATGGAAAACGATTATATGGTGAAATGCTTGTTTTAATTTTAAAATGCTAGTTGTCATATTTTTTAAAACACTAAACTAATACACAATGATAAAAATTAGAAATATAGTGATTAATTATATGTGAAAATTATGTTTCTATCGCAACGAGAGTTGAGTATTCACATTAGAACCTCATCATTAGACACTTGAATTTAAGATATTAAGTAGCGAAAAGTGGTGGATAGTAGGGAGCTTTATTACCGGTTTTGGGAACACCGCAGTGCGAGACTATAATACCCAAAGGGAAACTGTGACATCTATAGCCTTTTACTCTACATAACTTATTAGTAGCCTTTAGTCCCTGTCACACGATTAAAAATGAATTAGTATATTTTTATTGATTCATTTGTTTGATTTTTGTAATTTGATCATCACGTGAATTCACATCCTCTATCATTGACTCTACCTAGTCGAGTCCCCCATTATTGTTTCCATTAATTGCTTTCTTTATTGTTTTATTTTTATTTTTACTTTCCTTGCTTCATACCCCGTTTAGTTTCTACAATAACATGTCACACATAGCGCTAGGGCCACACCATACTCCTAAATCTCGTGGTTCGTAACTTGGTCGTTATACTTCGTATTCTACTACGACGATCATGTGCACTTGCGGGAGAGTAGCAAGAATTGCTTAAGAAAAATCCGATCAAGTTAGATAAATTCCCTGAAAAAATATCTTGTGGTAGATTATTTATCGTTACATATATACACCTAAAAAAATTATAAAATTTATACAATAAGTTCATGACGCATATGGTTACATACTATAAATATTTCAATTAAAAATAACTTCTAGATCTTTTCTTATGATTTTCACAAATGAACTAGAAAACATGTCACTAATACGGCCTACGTCAAGTCATAAAATTTGGTAAAATTTGTATATTGCTCGTAAAGATGTAAGGCGAAATCCAAAATTGACTAAGTTTGTTTAGGGATGGTGGTGAATAAGATAGAGATGGAGATGAAAAAAGGGGGATGATGGTAATCTAATGAATAATAAATCTGTGTTTGATTACAGATGAAAAAAATGTTGGATGGAGCTTTATGTCAAATCATAATTTTATCATTGTTAATTATTGAGATGATGATTAGTGAGAGATTAGTAGGAGAGATGATATAAAATGTAGGAGAGGGAATAAATGTGTAACAGTGTAAGAAAAAATATGAGAGATAATAAATGTGGATGGAAGAAAAGTAGGTATAAAATATGAATGAGTAAGAGAAAAGTGTCTTATATTGTGAGTTTTAAGATATTTTATTGTTATTATTATATATGTAAAATTGTATATACTCACATAAAATATAATATTGTAGATAATTCAATTAATAGATTTACAATAAAATCTTTGAATAAAAGATTCACATGTATAAAAATAATTGTGATCAAGATATGGAAACAATCTAAATAAATCACATAATTATAGATATTTCTATAATTAAGTAATTCATATAAATTATTTTTTTGACATAATAACGTTAACTGACCTACATGTAGAAATCATTGAATTTTTTCGCCAAAATTATTGCTAAATTGTAATATTCGTTTTAATCTTTGGTATGTATCTTTAAAATTATATTATTATAAATATTGATAAACAGTTGTCTATATATATATATATATATATATAAATATAATTTATAATAAATATTGAGAAATAATATAAAAATATTGAATATATCTTTGAGATGCATTAGGATAAATTTCTCTATTTTGTAGTATAAAAGATATTTCAATTATTTAAAAATAATAGTTATTAAATATTCTTGTAAATAATCAATGTATATAAATAATTCGATATATAGTTTGTAGAAGTTATTAAAATAAATATTTATTAATCTAAAAAAAAAGAAACAAGACCACTCTTTAATTTTTTATATTAATTATTTTCACTAAAGGATATTAATTATTTTCACTAAAGTGTATTATTATTGGAGGGTATTGATTGTTTTCACTTAATGGTATAAGTTGAAGGACAAAGAGTATTAGTTGTTTAACTAAAGGGTATTTGTTGACAGGCAATTTCGTACGGGTAGATTTATGTGGCTATTTGGTTTATGCCCAACAAACAATAAATATAAACGAACACGAACGATGGGGGAAGAACTTTCGTTCTTCCCTCGAATGAGAGTTTTTTGCATATATGAGAAATGAGAGGAAAATGAGAATCCCCTACAATGAGGGGGTGACCCCCTATTTATAGAGGTTCACCCCCAAAGGCCCAAAAGTGACCCTAAATTCGTCTCAACCCTTTATTTTAGGGATTTATTACAATATTAATCTAAAGATCAACAGTAGACCTATAATACATTAAATACTCTTTTATGATGTAGACTCTCGATCTTGTCGGCTGATGTAGACTCTTGATCTTGTCGGGTCAGTGTATCTTCAGGAATCTGACCTTCTGTCAGGCGAGGATATTTCCTGCTGTAACAATTGCCCCCAAGATTGGGCTCTGATCGCGGCCAGAGTTCGATCTTGATCTGTGCTTCAAATAGGTTTTGCCCCCGAGCCTGAAAACAGGATAGCTCGGATGCCCCGGAGGAGTCTTCGACAACAGGGTCCGTGATGGGCGAATCTTCCGTGTAACCTTCGAATAGTCAAAGTTTTTTGAAATTGGTCGGGTTAGGTGGGGTACGATCTTCCGTCGTGCCCCCGAGTCGAGAACTGTGACGTTCAATTAATAAAGAGTTCTTGCCGCTGGCCGGCATTGATTTTAGTAATAGGACGGTAAGAACCGCGATGATAAATTAATGAAGTGCTTAGGCCGCCTGCGGGTAGCGACTTCACGGACAACAGATTGACTTAACAATCAATTAAAAGATAAATCAACAGATTAACGAGTGAAGTGCTTTAGCCGATTGACGGGCAGCGACTTCACGATGATGGGATTGAGTTAACAACCGCTTAAAAGACAAATCAAAAGATTAATGAGTGAAGTGCTTTAGCCGATTGACGGGCAGCGACTTCACAAAGATGGAATTGAGTTAACAACCGCTTATAAAATTAACCAACAGATTAATGAGTGAAGTGCTTTAGCCGATGATCGGGCAGCGACTTCACGAAGATGGGATTGAGTTAACAACCGCTTATAAAATTAACCAACAGATTAATGAGTGAAGTGCTTTAGCCGATGATCGGACAGCGACTTCACGAAGATGGGATCGAGTTAACAACCGCTTATAAAATTAACCAACAGATTAATGAGTGAAGTGCTTTAGCCGATGATCGGGCAGCGACTTCACGAAGATGGGATTGAGTTAACAATCGCTTATAAAATTAACCAACAAATTAATGAGTGAAGTGCTTTAGCCGATGATCGGGCAGCGACTTCACGAAGATGGGATTGAGTTAACAACCGCTTATAAAATTAACCAACAGATTAATGAGTGAAGTGTTTTAGCCGATGATCGGGCAGCGACTTCACGAAGATGGGATTGAATTAACAACCGCTTAAAAGATTAATCAACAGATTAATGAGTGAAGTGCTTTAGCCGATGATCGGGCAGCAACTTCACGAATATGGGATTGATTTAACAACCGCTTATTAAATTTTACAAATTTGCGCTTCGAGTAGCGATTACAATGAGCCCCTACTGGTAGTATTTTTTTAGTAGGGAGGCGTTCCAAGGGTATTGGGCCGGGTTGCCCTCAAGGCTTTCTAGCTCGTAGGCACCGTTGGCTAGGCACTTAGATATCCTTAGGGGTCCCTCCCAATTCGGGCCAAATGCCCCTTTGGGTTGTCCGACCGTCCGTCGAAGCACTAGGTCCCCGGCTTCGAATTCCCTGACTTTGATTTTCGTATTGAAGTATTTTTCAGCCCGGCGTTTGTCAGCTACGTTTCTTTGTTCTGCGGACAACCTTCTCTCCTCCAGCAGGTCCAACTCGTTTAGCATGGCTTGGTCGTTCTCGGTCCCCACGGGTTGTGAGGTGCGGAGGCTCGGGATGACGACTTCAGCCGGGATGACTGCCTCTGTTCCGAAGGCTAGAGCAAAAGGAGTCTCCCCGGTTGCGGTACGACATGTCGTTCTATATGACCATAACACTTCGGGTAGCTTGCTCGCCCATGTTCCCTTGCTCTCCTCCAACCTTGTCTTCAACGTGTGTTTGATTATCTTATTTACTGCCTCGACCTGCCCGTTCGACTGGGGGTGGTAGGGTGACGAGAACAGCCTCTTGATCTTGTGCTTCTGGCAGAATCTTTCCATCTCTAGCCCGTCGAATTGTTTCCCGTTGTCCGAAATGATTATCTGTGGGAGGCCGAATCGACAGATTATGTTGCGCCAGATGAACCTGATAACATGTTCCTGGTCGATCGTTTTCAGTGATTCCGCCTCCGCCCATTTGGTGAAGTAATCCACGGCGACAATTGCGTACTTGACGCTGCCCGGGGCCGTAGGTAAATGGCCAATGAGATCGATCCCCCACTTTGCGAACGGCCATGGGCCCAGGATTGAGGTGAGCTCGGTTGGAGCCTGGTGGATTGCCGGCGAATAGACTTGACACTTGTGGCATGCCCGTGCGTAGTTGATTGCGTCCTTCTTTAGGGTGGGCCAGAAATATCCCTGTCGGATAACTTTCTGGGCGAGCACCTGGCCGCCGGCGTGGTTCCCGCAGCGTCCTTCGTGGACCTCGACCAAGATCTTCCTTCCCTGCCCCGACGTTACGCACTTTAGGAGGGGCAGGGCGAAGCCTCGCTTGTACAACTGGTCCCCGATGATCGTGTACCGGGCCGCCCGGAGCTGCAACTGTCTTGCCGCTACCCGGTCGACTGGGAGTTGGCCGTCACGGAGGTACTTTAGGATGGGGGTCATCCAGCTGTCCTCCTCCTGCCCCAGGTTACTCACCCACTGGTTCGAGCTCGTGGGGGCGGTCAGGTAAGTAACTGTGATCTGGGACATGTCGGCTGCCCCTTCGGATGTTGCGAGGCGGGCAAGTGCGTCTGCTTGAGTATTGTCGAGTCGGGGTACCACCTCTATGCAAACTTGATCGAATTTTTCGAGCAGGTTCTTGGCTAACCCCTGGTAGGCCAACATCCTATCGCTGCGCGCCTCGTATTCTCCTGAGATTTGACATGTAACGAGCTGTGAGTCGCTGTAGACCTGGAGTCTCTTCACTCCGCGCTCTCCGACTTCACCAACTCAAGGGCCTGCCTGAAATCGTCGGTCAGGTCGGCCTGGTTTGGAGCCGCGCAGCCTGCAAAGTGAAAGAAGAATTAGATCAGTACTAAGGGGTGGATGAGAAATTTAATAGTTACCTCGGCGGTTACGATCCCGATTCTCCCGAGGAACCGGGATGGTTTGCCCGTCGATGCCAACACTCTCCCACGTGCCGCCGACCAACCACCACTTCTCTTGCCAGTGCGTCACCTTCGACGAGATGCCGAAGACGATGGCGTCACCACCTCGAGGCTTCACAGAATAATACCCGTGGTTCATCCGGCCGACCGAGGCCACAGTATAATACAAGTGGTTGATCTCGGCCGGGGTCGGCATACGATGCAGCCCGCGACGACCAAGAGCAACCATCGCTCCCAGTATGTAGCTCCACCCGTTTGGGGTGATCTGGGTGATCGATAAATTCCACGCAACGAGCAGCTTAGAGATGGCTGGGTGGAGCGGGAAGCGAAGCCCGGCATGGAGGGTATCCGAGTTGATGGCAATAAGGCCCTCCGGCGGCTGGTCAGCCCGCTCGTTCTCCCGGGGGGCGTAGAAGAAAACGTCGGAGGGCGCCTGGAAGGTCCAATAGAACTCCTTCAAATCGGCATCCGGGGGCAGGCAACTGGGGCGACGAGAAGCCCCAAATTTGGTGTCCCGGGCCTCAAGGTACGCAAGGGCAGTGCGCTTCCGCACGAACCGGCTCATATATTTCGAGTGGTCGAACCCGATTAGCCGGCTATCCGCATAGTCTATTTGGTCGGGCACGGCTTCCTGCTCGAACAAAAAGTCTTCGGCTCGGGGCGGATAGGCTGAGACCGGGGAAACACTTAGGGCTTCCCCCTCTCGTTGGGGGCTCATCCCCTCCAAATCTTCGGCGAAGGCATCCACATCCGTG
This sequence comes from Ballota nigra, assembly GCA_947034835.1. Taxonomy (NCBI): domain Eukaryota; kingdom Viridiplantae; phylum Streptophyta; class Magnoliopsida; order Lamiales; family Lamiaceae; genus Ballota; species Ballota nigra. Next base: position 137,714,457 of record OX344720.1, read on the forward strand.
GAATTGCCCTCGCCCTCCCTGGCGGCGGCGGCACGGGAAGTCCCTTCTCCGGCCGGATGGAGAGGCCTCTCGGCGTCGGCGGCGGCGCGGCGACGGAAGTGGTAGGCATCGGCTGCCCCAAAGCTTTCGACGGAATCACTCATGGCGAATGGGGGTAGAGAGAAGAGAGCTTTGAAGAAGAAAACAAGAAAATTACCTCGGAAGTCGAAAAAGTCGCCGGAATCTGGGAAATTCGCCGGAAAATTTGAATCTTCTTAAGGGGGGGCACGAGTTTGCAAGGGAGTGAAAATGAGAAAATGGGCTGAAAGCCCCTATTTATAGAAGAAGGAGGAGGGACTAAACTGCAAAAAACGGGGTCAAAAGTGGAATAAAACGAAATTCAGGGGCGCGCGTGGGAGCCACGCGCGCAACGGTTGGGGAGCAGGTTCGGCGGACGTGACCCCTGGACTTCTGCACACCAGTCACGCCATCCCGTGACGTCAGCAGGCGCGGCATACGAGGCGTCGTCTCGGAAACCGAAACGTCATCCCCAAAATTCAAATTCAAAATGGTCTGCAGTTCGACCAGCCCGCCACCCGACGACTGCGGCCCCCCGATGTCGGGCTGGTGGGGCAATTGTTACACCCGATATTTACTACCCGACCAATCGGGTATCAGACATGGACCTACTACTGTAGCGGGCTCGGGTAAGGATGGTCCGCCGACCGGTCAGACAGACGGACGGGGACGTAGAGGCTACCCGACGCGAGCCTCTGGGAGCTGCCGGGCAGGATACCCACAGGCCCGGGTATCGGGCGGCCAACGGCGAGTTCCGGGGCAGGTGCTTTACCCGCCTACCCGCATATGAACAACCAGGGTACTCTTGTCGGGACTCGTTTCCCGGTACCCGAGTACCCGTCTGCCCGATCCCATGCCGCGCCAGCTGTGAGGGGACGTCGGGTGCCATCAGTCCAGGGGATGTGACAGGGTCAAAGAGGGCAGTTGGGGCCAAGTCCAATCGCTACAGGGATGACAGTGCCACGTGGCGTCTCCTCATTGGCTCGTAGGGGAGGCTATAGCCACTTATTACCTTCCAGCTAGGAGTAGGGGGGACCCGCAAGTCCACCTACCAAGCATGGGGAACCCCCACCTTGTACACTATAAATAGGGCTTTGAATGCCCATTTGTAAGACACATCACATTTATTGCAAATACACTCTTGAGAGCTCATTTACTCTCACATTTACTACTTCTTGTCACCATTAATATCGAATCCTACCCGCTAGGAACCCGGCAGCGAGATCCGATATAAATCGCTGTCAACAGTATTAGTTGTTAATACTGAAAAATATTGCAAAATAGTTTATGTATCAATTTCACTCTATACATACTTTTAATTTTTTTAGAAGAAAGACTATCTAGATTAATTACTTTGAAGAAAGATTATAATAGAGATATAATAATTAATATATTAATATATTCAATTGGGCAAACCACCAAATACATATGAGCACATTTATTATAATGGATAGGGATATTTTTGGACTAATTAATTAACATACAAACAATGCATAAAATTAATGCATTTTGCAATCTAGAAAACAAGGAAATAGTAAGATCTCCAACAAACTCTATATCCCCCAATGCGTATGTATAGAGTGAAATCGGTTTTTACATAGATTATTGAAAGATATTAATTGTTTTCGCTGAAGAGTGTTAGTTGTTTTCACTGAAAAATATTAGTTTGTTTCTATTATACAACTAATACTCTTAAGTGAAAACAACTAATATTCTTTAGTGAAAACGACTAATACCCTTCAATGACTCATGTATGAATAATTTTCACTCTATACTTTGTCTTCCTCAATCTTCTTGCCTCTAGATTTGGAATAATTTTGCGGGATAATAATATGAACAACACACTTCAATTGAAGATATAACAAAACTCTGTATGGACTGACTCAACACAGGAATTGATATAAATTATGGGTTTCGTACCTCAAACCTAGATTAAATATGAAGGATACTGACTTGATGCGATTATACTAGCTTCTACTAGTAGCTACCCCGCAAGAGAACGGGTTCACTGTAGCATGGGCAAGTATAGGGACCAAGTATTATCGAACCCAAGGGATGGTATATATGCGAATAGATCCCTGAAGATCTACGCGTCGTAGTTAATATGAGTGTAATGTTTTTTTGGGTTTTTGAAAGATTAATTAAAAGACTGAATTAAACTAAGTAAACTAAAGAATGAAAAAGAACGAATTAACTACGGGTTGTTTTCTAATGAGAGATGGTGATGCTCAGGATAGGAATCCCTACGTATACTAACGGAGCAGGTACATAATCAAAGTAATCGTGACAAACAAGAATTAACCTAAGTAAAAGAATGCAAGGTGAAAGCTCAAGATTTCTCACCCTAATACTTTATCCTATCAATCGACTTCACTAATCCACTAACAAGTTAATAGATAGTGCTTAATTAAAGAGACCCTAATTTAACTAAGGTGATGCGGTCGTCCTCCTTCGCTAAACCGGTAGATGAATTAACCTTTCCTAAACCCTCTCGTTAAGACTACTAATTGTTATCGAGTGATGCGGTCGTCCTCTCTCTAACACTTTCGTACGAAATTTAAAGGTAAAGTTAAGATTAATTATAAGAATTCATTAATTAAGAGAATTAAAACTAACGTCACGAATTACTCTAATTACGTACCCACATCCTACTTCTACGAGTTCATCCTAACCTAAGCACGCAAGGGTTTTAGCCGGACATGGTTTTAACATAAATAAAAGCAACAGAAGAAACAACGAACATAAACATGATGAATTGAACGAAGAAAATAGGAAACATAAACTAGGGTTTTAAAAGAAAATAATTCTAAGAACTGAAATTTAATTAACTAAAACAAAGTTCAAAGCGTTTAAAGTAATCAAGCTAATGAAAAGAAACTAAGAAACGAAAAGAAATTAAGAATTCGTATGCAAAACCTCAACAAAACGTAAAATAAAGCTTGTTCTTCTTCTTCCTCTCCAAAAACTAAGTCTAAAATTATTTCTAAAAGTCGGGGATCTCTTTGTTTCGTGTTTGGAAGAGGTATATATAGGCACCGGGTCGAAACGGGAGTTAACGGGCCGAAAATACGAATCCGGAGGCAAAAGTATAGGGGCGCTCGAGCAAAACGCTCGAGCGGTCCCGCTCGAGCAGTGTAGCTCGAATGACGCATTCGCTCGAGCGGTCGCGCTCGAGCTGCTCGAGCGCCGAATTGACACTGTTACTTTTGGGCGCTCGAGCGATTCGCTCGAGCGGTGGCGCTCGAGCTGCTCGAGCGCAAGAATGGTTCTGTATGTTTGCGCGCTCGAGTGATTCGCTCGAGCGGTGGCGCTCGAGCTATGCGCTCGAGTGATCTCTAAACCCTTCCAAATGATACTTTTCCTCGTCCGCACTAATACCAATCGTATTTCTTCAATATCTTCTCATCCGGGCATCCGTTTGAGTCGATTCAAAGTCCTACGAACTCCTCTTTTCGCCCTCTATTCACCTATGAACATCAAAGAGACAAATTTATCAATGTATAGAAATAATGCTCATTTGACTCTAAATATTAATCGGAAACACTCAAAACATGAGTAAATCGGGCATCAAAACATAACAATTTCACGCCTAATCAGATACAGAATAATTTTAGTTATTTGTTTATAAATTGCATAATTATTTTAATGTGTGTATTTATCTCAATATTATAAAAATAAATCTTAAAAAATTAATATGTAAGAGTAACAGTGTGAAGCGGAAGACTTCGTAAATGAATCCTTTTAATTGAAAAAAAGAAAGAAATGAAGAGACTTCATTTATAATTTTATAAATATTTCGTTCAAAGATACACTTAAAGAATATTGTGGACGGTCTGAATTATTTGAAGGACAGAGTTATACTTGCATCTACTCTTTAATAACTTAAAGTGTTATGGCATGTCGAATCATGATTTAAATTAAAAGTTGAGACTTTGGTTATGTTACTAAAAAATATAGATCATTCAAGAGGATTGTGCAACGGAACTAGATTGACTCTAATAAGACTACATGACAGTGTTTTGGAGGGTACAAATATAACCAGAACTACTTTAGGTGACATGGTGCCGATCCTTAAACTTTCACTGACTCCATTTGATCCGAGACTTTCATTCAAGTTTCAGAAGAGACAATTTACATTAGTTGTCTTATACAAGGATGAAAATTTCACGAAATTTCACCGAAATTTCGGTTTTTGGGAAGTCTCGATATGGATATCCACCGAAACGAGATTTTTTCCAAAATATCGGGAAATATTGATATCGATGTCGATATCGATGAGTTATAGTTCAAAATTTACCAAATATTCTGAGATTTCGAGGAAATGTCGGTGAAATATCGGTAAAAATTGGGAGAATATCGGTAAAAAATCGAAACTTTTTAATCTCTTCTTCGTTTATTGTCCATGAATATTATTTTAGATTTTGAGAAAATTTAGTTACTAAACCACTATTCGTTCAAAAATCTTGCAAGAAAAATATTTCTTTATGCTTAGTTGTATTAATTATATTGTATTAAATTATTATGAACAATTATTGTATCATTTTAGACTGCTTTAATATTTTTTTATTGATATGTTTGCGATAAATAATTTATTTTTTTGAGTTTAAGTTAAACTTATGTATATTAAAGTTAGTTGCAATATACCCTAAACTTTCATGTTAAATTTCCGTCAATTTTCTATTTTTTTACCGATATCGATATTTTCATCGATATATTCGTAAATTTAAAGTACCGATATTTCCATCGATACCGATATTTCCATCATTGGTCTTATATGAAATGCCAATAAATAAGAGTCAACGATAATCGCTCGCTAATGCTCGCATATTTTTTAAGAATCCAATTTTTAATCATAACCAGTTGTGCGTGAATATTTTGAGAGTTACCAACATTTGAAGATTTTGACGTGGGGTGACTGACGATGAATGTTCATTGAAAATGATAAAAACGTGATTTTTAGAGGTGGTGCTTAAAAAACTGTAATCCTTTCAATTTTTTTCTACATCCTATTTAATATGGATTTGTAGCTATTACAAAAAATTCTTACTACGTAAATCCTAAAAAAATTATATGATAAAATACAAATAACACTAGTTATAAAGTGTTACTTTGCCTCAAAACCAGTCAAAAATTATATCCCTAGAGGTAGTGGTAACAAACAAAACAAAAAAAATTATATTAAATATACAGAGTAACTATTGGATAAGTAAAATCATCACTAAAAATTTTGGAAAAAGAAAAACCAAGAAATACAAAATAACATATTCTTCTGTAATTTTTCATCCCGAACAAGCATATGCATCTTTATGATACTACTGCAATAAAATAAATTATAATGAAGTAAATGAAAATAGAAGACATAAAAAATAATACCAAGACGACATAAAGGAAATCCATTTCAACTTACAGCTTGTGGATTCATGAAGTGTTCATTCATACGGAATCAACAATTCACAACACACTTGTAGTTAACTCTAAATCTAAAGAATAGATAGATATCACAAAAATTCCAAGATTGTTAAGCAATGGAAACAAACTACAGTAACTACCTCATCATCCCCGCCGCTCATAAGGGTAGAAAAGATGGTGAAACAGAACAAACGCCGAATGGAAATTTAGCACAAACTCAATTACTGCACCATAACAAAACAGAAACCGAACAAGAATTAATATGATTATAATTGACGCACATTCGGACTTTAGAAGGTTACAAGCTCGGGCAGAAAATTTAAATCATGGTGATCTGAATCTAAGTAGAACCGAACCTATAACAAGAAAAGTGATATAGCGATAGAGAGAATTTGAATTAACACCATAATTGTTTATAATGGATTTGTAAAATCCCATTGTTGAAACAGTGTACAAATTAACATCCAAAACAAGGCTCAATCTTAACTTTGAATCTAACTTTAAGAGCAATGGTTCACAATCGTCCACCCAACTCAAAACTTACAAAATTGACATTAGCAACAAATTGACAATAAACCATCTTGTATTTTTCTTATATTTTGAGAGCTGGGCAAGTACAAAAGTTGAGTATATTTTCTTAATCAAATTAAATTGCAAATGTTGTATATCCCTAACATAATCCTAAACAAAATTTAACCTTGGAAAAGAATAGAAACACACCACTTAAATTAGATTCTCTCTCAAAAATTCCCTTCCGTTTTCACCGTCCAATTTTAGTGATTAAGAGTTGAAGATATTCTTAAACCACATAATCTAAAAGGAGTAAATAAGAATGAACATTGATATACATTCTAAAAAATAATAGCAACGTAACTCATAATTTAAAGTAAAGGGGAATAGGAGATTGTTGTTATTGGTGTGTATCCGATAATGTAAAATGAAATTAGACATTCAAAATCGAGTCAAGGAAAAATCATTTTCCCGCAAGACTAAATACGCCCTGTATAGTGCTTACAGGATCGTGCGTATAAGTCCCCAAAGGTAAAACGGTTTACCGTCTCTGAATCAGTAGCACCACTGAATTCAGAGGAACAACGAACGAAAGTAGAGTTATGAACTGAACTACTCTAAAATGGATACAAAGAAAAATCTATGCGGTTTTTTGTATGCAGAGAAAGTTCATGCCACTATATGAAACAAATGCATATGAGACCTAATTTATAGATACGTTCAACACTCTGGGTTGTTGAGATAATTGAGGGATCACTAAAATAGTGGTCCTTGTTTTTAGGAACTCCCCAACGTGGGGATTAAGAAAATATTCGGATAAGAACAAATCAAATCCCATGAAATATTTATCAAATTACTGAAAAATATTGATCACTTCTTATCTTTGCGTATTAATTTCTCACTCACCAATATTTGGTTTTGAGATTTTAAATACACCCCGATAAACTAGAACACTCAATACCAAAAATCTCCAACAGAAATTAGGGCAAATTTCAAACAGAGCACAACTATTGATAGCAACCCAAGCCAATCCAATGCACAAGGAAACCATTCCGGCAACACCAAAACTACCAGCAACTAAACCACAACAACAAATGCACAAAAACAGCAGTATTAAAATCAAATGCCACAACAGACTCTATGCTTCGAGAGCCAATCTAAAAACGAAGACGGTATAATATACGGAGCAAACCTGATTTTTCACTAATACGACGGAAAGCGAAGGAGATTGACGAGGATGGGTAGTTGGCGGTGGGTGGGGGGAAGTAGAGAGAAGAGAAACAATTTGCAGCGGCGGTCGGCGGGTGGGGAGAGAAGAGAAACAATTTTCTACGTTGATTTGAATCTCAATTGAATTTAATCTATATTATTGTTAATTAAAAATTAAAATAGATTTTAATATAGATAAGGATACAATTGCAAATTAATAAGTATAGCTTTTAAATTATTAAATTTAATATAATAATGGGATTACACGACACAACTCGACAATATACGATGCAAAATTAGATGATTAACTCAACAGGTTGCAGGTCATCAATTATAAACCATCTAATGGTTTATAGAGTCAGACTGATGTCAGGCAACTCGATAAGAAGTCCCACTACTCAAACCTCAAAATCCTCTAAACAAAACCACATAATTTTAGAGACAAAAATAGACATAAATAAAATGACTAAGTTATCCTTATATATATATGGAATGAATTATACTCTAAATTTATGTTGATTTTGACTTTAGTCATTTAAGTAATTTAATTTAAAAATTAGTATTTTAACTTTTAATTGATCAATTTTTTTTCTTAAATTTTTTTAAACCCTAAAAAAATGTTTAAAAATGTATTAAATATTTAAATAATCAAATTAAATGAAATTTAAAAAATCCTTAAAAATTTGGAAAACAAAAGAAAATAAATCAACTAAATCTTCAAAATAATTTAATTAAAACAAATCCAATTTTTTTTAAATAAACTAAAAAATAGTTAAAAAGATCGATTAAATATTAAAAAATAACTAAATTAAAAAAAATTAAAATTCTTAAAAATTCAATTGAAGCTAAATAAAAATAAAATTTTAATTAATTATTTAGTTTAAATATTTTACAAAAATTTAATTAACATTTATAAAATATTTTTCGGATTTTATTCATATTTAGTTTTTTCCCTTTTGAATATTTTTTATTTATTTATTCTTTTTTAAATTTAATTTGTTTAGATTTAGATACTTTTCTTATATTTATGTAGTTATTTTATTTTTCAAATTTTTATTTTAATTGATTTTTTATTTAATTATTTTTTAGATTTTTTTATTATTTAATTTTTGTCAAATTTTATTTAGGCTTATATGATTTTAAAAAAAATTAACTAAAATTATTTTAAAATTATTTATTTTCTGAATTATCTAAAATAATTGTCAAATTTACTTTTAATTTTTTATTTAAATATATTATAAAATTTAATTGATTATTAAAATTGTCTTTATATTTAATTTATTTTTCGATATTTTTTTTATATTTATTTTGATAAATACTTATTTAGAAGATTTAGTTAATTATTTATAAAAAATTCAAAATATATTTAATTTTTAATATAATTTTTTTTAAATTTTGATTAAAACTAAAGAATATAAAAAAATAAAAGAAAGATTTTAATGAAAATATGGAATGGTGAGAATTTTTAGTAAGTTATGTGGATTTAATGGATTTGTGGGAATATAAATGGAGGAATGGTATTATAGGAATGAAATGGGGTATGTTTAGTAATATATATTGATTTTTTTAATTTTAATGGGACATGTTCAATAGATGGGGATATATTTAGAGGATTTTGGGGTTTAAATAATGGTACTCTAGGGTGTTGGACACAAGAAAACCCCATGTTAGTTTTCTTAAAATAAAAAGAATTGATCCCAACGTCAAATCTTTTATTGTGTAACTAATTTGAATTTTATGTATATTTTTAAATATTATATTTTTTTTTTATTTAGAAAACAAGGTTCAATTGTAAGAAAGGACTAAAAATGAGACAAATCTCCATATTAGTATTATTATAAAATTTAATTGGGATAAGATCCCATAAATCCAAGTCTCACATAAATAGAGTAATTGAGATAATCTTATACAAATTTTTATTCTCATGTAATCATATTTTTACATTTTAAGGTATGTTTTACATTTTTTTTAACATTCAATTAATATTAAAAATATGCATCTCGTCTATTATTTACATTTTCTCTCTATTTTTTACTTTTATAAAAAGTGTGTAAAAACCAAACTTAAAGCTTTACTCAAATGGGAAAATATTAATTTATCAATATTAATTATTTTTCATTTAAAATATTGATTTAATATACTATATAATTATGATTATAAAATTTAATTGTATGTCTACATAACATCAACTCCAAGATTAAAAAGATTTACGTTTTTCACAATATTAACCATCTTTCGAGACTACAATGGAAATACGAACCATTACATAAAATCTCAATAAGTTTCATAATATGAAACGACAAAGTATGGAGTGAAACTAGTTTATACATAAATCCATGAAGGGTATTAATGTTTTCACTGAAGATTATTAGTTAATTTTACTGAAGAGTACTAAAGAGTCTTAGTTGTTCGGTAAAAATGAACTAAGACTCTTCAGTGTAAACCAGTAATACTTTTTAGTAAAAATAACTAATACTCTTTAGTGAAAACAACTAATACCCTTCAGTGATTCATATATAAACCAATTTCACTCTATACATACTCGTATGAAATTTATACTATTACATATATTTATTAATACGGTATCATTAAATACATTTGCTAATATCATTAGATTTATAAACTGAAATCACATTGATCATTAAAAATTCTCGTACGAGGATGTGCTTAATAGTAAGTTATGGTATCACTACTCATAAATTTATGTACACCGGTTAAGATAGAATTTCAATATGAATATACATCCACAAAACAACCAAAAGTCTACACAGGCAACCGAACATCCACACAAGTAGAAATCCTATACGCAATTTGCGTCATATCAGGCCTTGCATTCGCATTCCCAACCAAAGCAAGATTCGCCACATCAATCATAACCCTCAATTGCTCCACCTCAACTTCCCCTTCCAATTTAGGATCCAAAATCTTCATCATATCCTCCACGTCATCGCTCTTCCGCCACTCCTCCGTCCACTCCGCAAGCGTGGACGACCCCTGCAACGACTTTAGCCCCGTCACCAGCTCCAGAACCAATACTCCAAAACTGTAAACGTCGCTCTTTGGTGAGACGATGCCCGTGTTCAAGTAACACGTGTCCACGTACCCGAGTGAGCCCTTCACGGCTATGGGGGTGTGGGCGGTCTGAGCGTCGTTACCGAGCTTGCAGAGGCCGAAATCTGCGAGCTTGGCGCGGCCGTCGCTGACGAGGAGGACGTTGGAGGACTTGATGTCGCGGTGGATGACGGGAGGGTCGGCGACGGAGTGGAGATAGTCGAGGGCGTAGGCGATGTCGAGGGCGATGGAGAGGCGGTGGGGCCAGGAGAGGGTGCCGGAGTAGTGGCCCTGCCGGGTGTGCATTCGGTCGAACAGGCTCTTGTTCGGGACGTACTCTAGGAGAAGAAGTTGTTCTCCTGTTTGATCAATGTGAATATCATTCATAAGTTTGCCTGGAAAATTTTGGTCTAGTTGTACATTATTGAGTTGTTCAACATACTTTATGTGAAGTAAATTGCTAGATGGATCAAGAATTGAATATATATTGGATTTCATATTTTGACATGTTGAAAAGTGCCAAAATTATATATCCCAAATTTCAAATTTTTTTATCCACCATCAATCACCATACATAGAGGTTGAATGTTCAATAATCTCAATGTCGTCCCCTAAAATCATTTCGAAATTTACTATACAAACCCTCTATTCCACTATTACATTTCAATCACTATTTTACTCTCCAAATTTATTTTATGTGTCCAATTGGACAAAATCAACAATTCTCTGCTAGCATCATCCTTACTTACGGTGAGTTTGACTGAACTTATAATCTTTTTTTAAAAAGTTTATAAACATTGTCAAAGTATACCTTAAAAGATATTTTTTTTTTTTGAATTTTCCCTACTTATTTTCCTAATCACTTCCATCTTAAATCCACCACTCCTCCACCTTCACCTACCTCTAACTCAATAGAAAAAATAAAAATATTTTTTATAAATTGTCAAAGGTCTTATAAATTATATTTATTAGTCAGACTCTTTAACAATTTATAAGCTATTTAATAATTATATTTTATAAGTTGTTCAACTTATAAAATGAAATAGCATATGAAATATTATTGTGCAATAGATGATCTACTCCAATAACTCTGAATAAATGTCCAAAATTGCCATTTTTCCCTGATGAGAATACAAATGAAAAAAGAATAATTACCTTTCTCGAGGCAAAATCCCATCAAGCCAACCAAATTGGGATGCGAAATCCTTAACAAAATCGAAACTTCATCAAGGAACATCTTCTGGGTCCCACCTCTGTCCTCCATCACACGCTTAACAGCACCAAATCTTCCATCTCCCATCTCAGCAAGGTACACATATGAAGTAGCCCCAACTCCAATCCGAATCCTAAAATCACTCGTAGCCATTTTGAGCTCATCTAGGGCATAAGTCCTTATTGAAGATGAAGTACGATGAAATGTTTTGTGATTAATCTGTGGTATTGATTTTTGATGATCAACTACTATTTCTAAAGATTTATGGTCTTGATGATGATGATGAGACTCTAGGTAAACTGCCCATTTTCTTACAATGATTGTTAGAATGATGACAAGTGTTATTGAACCTATGATCAAGTAGCTTCGCCTACTTGATGTGGAGAAACCAAGAAACCACATTTTTTGTTGTGTCTAAACATTAGTCCTACCTTGTTTCATTATCTCTTGGAACTCCATTTTAAACTAATTAAGGACATATAAGGCATGCCATTTTTTATTTTATTTTTTTGGATTTACAAATGTATGGTATGGGAGTTGGATCAAGATTCATTCATTTGGATTTTCATGATTAGAGGGATCAAATCCCAAAAATGTGTCTTATATGCATGCGAATAAATATTTACACAAGGGTCTTAGTTTTGTCTTCTAATATTTATGTCAACCATAATTATGGAAAGATTATGCTTTCGGAATTCAATTTCTTGAATATAATAAACCCTAATTATGGATTATATATTTGAAAACTTTGATTCTTTTATGCTGAGTTTTATCTCAAGTGATGGTGATATATATATGTCTTCTTGATAATTTTGATGGTTAATTAATTTGACAGTAGAAATTCCAAGAGGTAAGTTTATATTAGCAAAATTCTTAGCCTTCCCACTTTATATTTGTGGCATCCTTTTGAATTAAAATTCAGCAATTAATTAATTAGTCGGTGTATTATATTAATAAAAAAAGTTAATTTTTTTTAAATGAATGATTTTTTTTATGACAAATTTCTCTTTAAAAAAATTCCATATTGTATGAATTTAATTTAAAAAATAATTTTTTGTTGGATCTTGAATTGAGACACAAGAATTTAAAACAAACCTTAAATTGAGAAAAAAAGTTAAAATTGAGACTTAAATTGAGACACTTTTAAAATGAGTACTTATATTGAGACATAACCAAAAATTTGGGCCTTAATATGGAATTTTTCTCTAAAATAAATTATCATAACATAAATTTTATATTTAAAAATACTAAGTGGGTTGACATCCTGCTCCTAATTTTTTTATTACCATGATGCCCTTTTTATAACGTCCAAAACTACTATTTCTCTGTCTTTTTTGGTGAATTTGGGCACGAAATTAGGGGACGCTTGGTTAGCAATTCTTCAATGGTAATGAGAATGCAAATTTATTTCCATCTACGCCCTCATAAGAAAAATGATATGTTAGGGGAAAAAGTGTTCCAATGGTGACACCATTGCTAGTGTCATGCCCCAATTTTAGAATAGAAGTTGACAACAAATTGTTGTTGGTGGAGGAATGGAGGAGTGATTGAGGAGGATGATTGTAGGAAGAGAATAGGGTAATCAAAATGGAGCAGTGATTACCTTATTTAGGAGGAGAGGTAGTGATTTTGTTCTCATAAACCATACTAATTACACTAATTTTCAATCTCATTCTCATTACCATTGAAGAGTTGTTAACCAAGCGCCCTCTAAATTGCTTGGGAATGCCCAGTGGTCAAATATGGGCTTGTTTTGGCCCATTTGAGATCCATCAATACTTTTATGTAATACTCCCTCCGTCCCCTAATAATATTCACACTTGTGTGGGCACAAGTTTTAAGAAAAACTACTTTATTGATTTTTTGAATCAATGAATGAAGAGTATTTTGAATTAAAGTAGGTAGTGTGAGAGTGTTTTATTTTCTTTTTTGGGGTGTGAATATTATTGTGGGACATCCCAAATAGGAAAGTGTGAATATTAAGAGGGGACGGAGGGAGTATTTGCACAATAAGGTTTCGTGATTTTTTTTTGTAAATATGGTTTGATACAACCATTATAGAATTCATTCATGTTTTCTTATAAATAAGCTTTACTTTCTATCACGTCTCATTTAATAAATTATAGATATAATGCATCCATAGATTCTGAAATTAATAAAAAAAATCATGTGCATTATTGAATAAGAACGTACATATTGCATCCTCAAATAGTTGTTACATAATTGAAATATATTTTTTTTTTTGATAAATGTTACATAATTGAAATATTCTAATATGACACATAGAAATGATCATATAACTTATATATCCATCACCTAATATTGTGATGCCACATATAAAAGAAAATTGGTTGTTATTTAATTAATTATTTATATAACTTCACAATATATATGTAATGACATATAAATTGATGTTAATTGGTGGACATATAATTGAAACTGGAAATACACCGGTTAGGTTTGACTCGAATATCATGGAATATTTTTTTAATTTATTTGATTTGATTTGATTTTTAAATCATAATTGCATCATATAGATTGATTGAAGTGAATATTCAATCATATAAATATTGCATCATATTGATTGAAGTGAATATTCAGTTTTTATTAGCTAGTGAAGTAATGAAAGCACTATATCAGTTTGATAATGGGCTTACCTCTGCAAGCCATTAATGTAGACACATTTTATTATTGGCCAAGGTTATATACAGTCCTATCTTTTGTTAATATAATCCCATCAAAAAATATTTGGAAAAAAAATTCAAAAATTTTGACAATTTTCGAAAATAAATTCCGAAAATAAAAAAAAAAAAGAAAAAAGAAAAAAATTAAACATATAAATTTTCGGAAATTTTTTCCGAACATTTTTTTGGGTGGAGTGTATTCATAAAACATAGGATTGTATTTAACTTGGGCCTTTATTATTTTAAAGAAAACACTATGGATGTGTTTATTTTGAGATTCACCATAATGCATTAGAACTTTCTAACTTCATTCCATTACAATTTCGCATTTAAGATACTTATAAATTCATTATTCTATTTTTTCTCCCTTAATCATTATATCATCATGTTTCTTTCATTCATTCATTTCCTTTTCTACTTTACTCTTGCTCAATATAATAAAAAAAAAATAAAATCAATCACTATTAATTAATAATTTGACATAAAATAAAATTATTAATTTGTCTACCAAACTATCAAAATAAACACACACTTTTATTATTCATCAAGAATCTTACATCCAATGGTTTTAATACTACAAGAAAATAAATAATTGACTACGGAAATTTTCAACAAAAAATTTTGTATTAGGGATTGTTCACGACTTGCCTACGAAATTTTCAATCATGTAAGCATTCATTGCTCAACCTAGAAACAACACTGTCTACGAAATAAAATTTCTAGGTGATTTATTACCTACAAGATATTTGCCTAATTTTTTTTACCTTCAACACAATTTGTAATGGAATTTTCATAGTTATTTGTAGGTGTAAAGAGAAGATGTCTATATAATTAGAAAATTTTATAGGCAATTCGTAGACAAGTTTCACTACGAAATACGCATTTTTTTTTTTCACTTTACACTTCTTCTACACACTTAAATCCGAATACAAACATAGCCAAAAATTCTTTAGAACGATTTCCCAAGCCCATTATCGATGTTGGAGGTCATAAGCCCAACACTAAAGTTGATTGAAACCTTTTGAGTGCAAATCTGCAACTTAAAGAAACCCTAATTCGAAATAGCTCGAGTTTTTATTTTTATTTTTTTAGGGTTAATTGCAAATAAAATCACAGACCTTTTCGTTAATTGCAATTTAATCTAAAATTTTGAATCGTTACAAATAAAACTTCAACATTAAATTCTTTAGCAATTCTAACCAAATGAAATATTTCAATCTGCTAAAAAATGATGATTAATTATGTATTGTCATCCAAACCAATCTAAATATAGCAATACAATTAAGTATTCATTGTCGAACAAGTGAAACATCATTTTCGGACTATAAAAAATTTATTTGTTGGTTCGAATTGCAACCAAATGTTAAGTTGGAGTTTTGTTTGCAAAGATTCAAAAGTTTAGTTTAGATTGCAATTTGCGAAAATGTTGTGATTTTATTTGCAATTAACCATTTTTTTTATATAATAAACTACTTAACAAATTGAGTTCAATTAAATTGAGCTTCACATGTTATATATTGAATTGTACGTACTTATGTAATGAGCTCACTATTTAGTGTGATTGTTTTTTATGTGTCAATTTTTAGGGTAATTTAAGTAGTGTAAATTATGCTTACTTGGTCTTTTTTTTTTTAAGGATTTAAATTCGCGGCTATTGATATAATTCAAAGTAGGACTGAAACCCAAAGTTATAAGGATTGATTTTCAGCAATTAACCAGAAACAAAGACGAAATTATTCAAAGATTCAATTTTACAAGAAATAATAAATTAAAATCTCTCTATAGTTTAGACCACTGAATCAAAGTAAATGCCATGAAAATATAGAGACTTGTTTAAATTATGTTTATATATATATATATATATTGAAAAAGATCATTTTACTTATGTAACATTAACTTATTTGTGGTTGTCATATAAATTTGTGTCCATCGATGGACAATATGATCAATTTCAATATATACATATCCATTATTTTGGACGTATGCATTGGACTTATCTATTTTGGTGTGTGTTGTGGGACTCACTAAAATTTAGAATATTATCATTCATGTTTCATTTTGTTTTAATTTTAAAATTGAAATTTTAAATTTCACATTCAATCAACCCCTAAATATTTATAGATCTATTACCTTTTCAAGTATAATTTACTTTGTACACTATAAATATATATATATATATATAAATTTATTACTCTAAGTAGCCATTTTTTTTCACCCACCCATTATTATTTCTACTTTTCTTTGGCTTAATACAAAATAAAAATGCAACATCAATCACTAGTTTATTATTAAATATTAATTTGATGTAAAATAAAACCCATAACACCAAATTCTCAAAACAAAACATATATTTTTACAATCTCTATGTAGAATTCAATTCAAATCTCAAGCCCCGTTGGTTATTCTTTTGTGCACATTTTTTCAAAAGCAACTTTTGTGCACACTTTTGATTTCTATATCTCAAAACGTTATTATTTCTGCAATTCTTTTATGTCAAACTTTTGTACACACTTTGGAAATATATGTACCCTCTTTTGTACCCACAAACTATAGTTGAGTAGAGTCGAGTAGATTTAGAAAATTTGGAACTCAAAAGTTAGAACTAGGCTCCATGAGCTGAGTTTTTTTTATCACAAACTAAATTCGCAGGAAATTTCGAAACACTCGAGTTTGACTCGACTCTCATCTAAAAATCTAATTTTGTAAAAGAGCGTGAAATTAGTTCATTTATTTATTTTTCTAATACTTTCATCATTCATGAATTGGATTCTTCCCTTTAGGAAGAAGATTCAATAAGTAGATAATTTAATATGAGTAAAGTTGATTTCAGTGAGAATCGAACTCAGGACATGTTGGATTGAGTTGTTAGGCTCATGAAAAAATTTCACCTCATCTAAAAAGACAAAGTATAGAGTAAAACTGGTTTATACATGAATCACGGAAGGGTATTAGTTGTATTTACTGAAGTGTATTACTGATTTACACTAAAGAGTCTTAGTTGCTCAGTGAAAATGAACTAAGACTCTTCAGTGTAAACCAGTAATATTTTTCAGTAAAAACAACTAATACCCTTCAGTGATACATATATAAACCAATTTCACTCTATACATACTCATCTAAAAATACAAATTTATAGAGAGATGTGAAACTAATCAATTTTCTTTAATAATAACATTAATTGAATAATTTTGGTTTATTAATAATTACAGTAAATTTGTAAATAAGTACTATATTAGGCATAAAACCATGTGAGCTCAATTAAGTTCTATTAAGCATTGGAGGATATTAATTCTTTTTACTAAAGAGTATTACTTGTTTTCACCAAAAAATATTAGTTGTCTATACTAAAGAGTGTTAGTTTATTTTCAGTAAACAACTAAGCTCTTCAGTATAAACAACTAATACCCTTCAGTGAAAACAACTAATACCATTTAGTGAAAACAATTAGTACCCTTCAATGATTCATGTATGAACCATTTTCACTCTATACTTTGTTATTGTTGAGCTCGAATTCGAGCACGATAACTACTCAAGTAGCTCGAACTCGACTTAAATCAAATTCGAATCGATTTCAACCATTTTTTATTCGAATCGAGTACGAGCAGCTCGTGAGCGGTCTCGACACCGTTGGAGATATTATTGATGTGCCACGTGGGGAGTATGAGTAGAAGAACATGCACGTCAAATGCTGCAAAAATTCGGAATGGCCGAAAGCGGGAGAAGAAGAGGAACATCCGAACATGCCTACAGTACCTTTTGCACCAATCACACAAATATTATCTCCCAATATTCTTATCAATCATTGGGACCCACCAATCATTCCTCTCTCTCTCTCTCTTTTTTTTTTTTTTTTTTTGAAAAAACAAACAACAAGTTGATGTTATAATGCGACGTTTTTTGAAAATAGTGAAAATCAATATGTACCACGATCCACGCATGTGTTTGTACTTGCATTATTTGATATTGTGATCTAGTTGTGATTTGATCGAAGGAAATTACAAGTGGAATATATTTTTGTCCACTTTAATTATTAAAAAAAAAATAGATTTTATATGAAAACGTTTAATAACAAGTTTAACATGAAATAATTTTAGGGTATCATTAATCTCATCGGGAGTATCATTAAGCTTGTCAGGGTATCATTAGTCCGAGTTCAAGAAAATTTTAAAAAATTTCTTGAACTCAGACTAATGATACCCCTGATGAGATTAATGATACTCCCGATGAGATTACTGATACTTTAAAATTGTTTCATAATAAGTTTATCATGAACTATTTTAATATAATACTTTGCTAAAAAAAAAAAAAAATATATATATCCACTTCAAATAATTTGAGATATTAATACTATTCATAAGTGGGTATAAAAATTTGGAGGGTTGATATTGAGACGCACTCATCCATTTTGAGGCCCATTCATAATTAATAAATGATTTATATTGGATACCTAGTGGTATGGTATCTAAATCAAGAATTTTGTACCCAATTTCAAATACCTTCCTGAAATTGGTACCAAATCTTTGGTTTAGGTACCACTATGGATTTTCAGATGCCTACCTAAATTGGGCACCAAAATCTTGATTTAGGTACTAATAGGCACTTACTTTTATTTTAAAAAAAAGAGTAAATAATGGTACTAAAATTAATGACTAGGTACTATCGATGTTTTGGGGGTAATAGGTCTATCTTCTGGGGGCAATGGATGTTTAGGCAGATCTAAAATAAATTTTTAATAAGCATATTAGGTTAATTTTTATGTTAAAGTGGGTATAAATTTTTTTTTTAAGTTGAGGTCGGTAAAATAGATTTTAGAATGTTAAAAAATGGCATTCTAAATTTTTTCCCTATATTATAAATTTATAATTCCATGTATGTTTATTTTTTTTATTTTTAAATTTACAAATTAATGAACGATGGGCAAGGAAATTAAACTGAGATAATACGAAAATCAAATTCAGAATAAAAATTACTTCCACCAAGGTAATTGCATCTTCACTTTTGCTGAAAAATAAATTTTTTTTTGGGTAAATAATTATATTGTTGGGAGTGTACACACAAATCGATAATAATTCTGTATAAAAAAATATGCAAATTAGTGTGAAACATGCAAATAAGACAAGTGTGCAAATTAATTTGGAATGAAGAGAGTATAACATTACATTACAAAGAAAAAATATACTCTAAATCTTTTGTACATCAAGAGTATCGCGCAACTCAGTTTTAAACAATTTTAGTTAGATAAATGTAACTGTTAAATGCAAATAATTGATATAATTAAAAGATGAATATGTATAGAGTGAAATTGGTTTATACATGAATCAATTAAGGGTATTAGTTATTTTCATTGAAGAGTCTTAGTTGTTTTCACTGAAGGGTATTAGTTATTTACACTGAAGAGTCTTAGTTTGTTTTCACTGAACAACTAAGATTCTTCAGTATAAACTAATAATACTCTTTAGTGGAAACAACTAACACTCTTAAGTGAAAACAACTAATACCCTTCAATGATTTATGTATAAACCAGTTTCACTCTATACTTGGTCTTAAAAAAGATGACAAAGTATAGAGTGAAACTAGTTTATACATAAATCCGTGAAGGATATTAGTTATTTTTACTAAAAAGTATTAGTTGTTTTTACTTAAGAGTATTATTGATTTACACTAAAGAGTTTTAGTTGTTCGGTAAAAATGAACCAAAACTCTTCAGTGTAAACAAGTAATACTTTTCAGTAAAAACAACTAATACTCTTCAGTGAAAACAACTAATACCCTTCAGTGATTCATATATAAACCAATTTCACTCTATACATACTCAAAAAAGATATATATGAATTACATGTTGCACCTGAATTATACAAGATTTTGTCATTTATATATATTTTTTTGACAAGTAATATTTGTGTATGAAAATCAACACAATGTGTGTACGAAGCCAAATTTGCCACCTCAAAGGAGTCCACTACTTCCATAAAGGGAAAGCTTCTTTAATTGATCCTATCAACTTGTAGCCACACCTTGTCATCATTACCTCAGCAGCAACCTATTTCAAAGTACACCTATAGTCCCCTAATCCAGTACAATCATATGCGGACTAAATACTAATTAATTCTTTAATTACATGGATTATTGCCTAATCAAACCTACCTACCTCGTCCCATGCTAACTACCTACCTTTTATCATGCAAAATAATCGTCCTTCAATCATTTAATTAGTAACTACTACTCCATCAGTCCCAATTTTATTTTCCCGTTCGACTTTGCGCGGAGTTTAATGCGAGAGTTGAATTTTAGTAATTAAATGAATAAAATAGTATTGGGAATGATGAATGGTGAATAAAATAGTATTGAGAATGATGAATGGTGAATAAAGTTTTATTTAAATGAATAAAGTAGTTTCCTTTTTAGGATGGAAAAACAAAATTGAGACAGACCTTTTTGGCAAATGAGAAAACAAAACTGGGAGTCTGGGACGGGGGAGTATAATCTATTTTTCAAGCGAGGCACAATATTTGATTTGGTATTCAAAGAATATTGAAAATTTTGTTATGTTGTCCATCCTATTTGCATTTTATGTATAGGTCTCAACGATTGAGACATGTATTTTCACACAATGGTAAAGAATGCACGACGAATCAAAATCGACACAACTAGTATTTCGACTTCCTCGTGCCATTAAACTTGACATGTAGTTACATTTTTTTAAGAAAAACGGTTGGAAATTGCCCCAAGCAGAAATCAGTACTACCCCAAGAGGATAATCAGTAATACCCACAAGAAGTAATCAGTAATACTCCAATTGCAATAAAATACACAGTTCTGTGAGTTAGTGTGTATTTTGTAAAAATCAAAATTGAATTTAAAATCCAAGTGTATATTAGAATTTGTGTTTATTTGAATATTAAAAGATACATGTGAGAATATTATTTTTAATGGTAAGAGTGTGAAGATTATTGTGGAGAAAAAAAAGAAAAGTATGAAGTTTGGTGTGTGACAGGGAATACTATTTAAAAAAAATTCAGAGTGAGTGTTCTTATTTATTTGTTGTATATAAATTTAAACATATACTTTTATTTAAATATTTTATTAATTGATATAGCCGAATATCGAGTAAAAAAATTGGAAGATTAATTTAAACAATACATTACCACATATAGAATTTTTAATGATTGATATTTTATTGTAAATTAAAAAAAATTGTGTTGATTAATATATACATTTTCTATAATATATATAATTTTTTACTCTTAAAAAATAGTGTGTGTATATATATAAATATAAAGAGTGAAAAAAGGAATGAATAGAGTAATTGATTGTACATAAAAATTTATATACAATTTGATATCTTAATTTATAATAGACATATATCACACACAAATAAAAGGACACACATTTTCCTCAACCATATCACACACACAAATTTGATTAGTCTTCTTGCTTTTTTAAGCGTCATAGATCAACCGACCCTTATAAATAAGGATGTCTTTGAACCTTTATAAATAAAATTGGATCTTTAGATCATTATAAACAAGGTGATTAATTTTTTTACCACTATAAACAAGATCATTTTAATGAATTTCATATTAACTTGTTGATTGATTTAATTATGTTTGTATTAAGGCTTGACGTACAAATAAATCGTGGTTTGGTCCTACATAATTTTCCTCTTTTCAAATTAAGAGCTATGTTTTAAAAGTGGAAGCGGAAGTTGAACCGGACAGCCTCAGCGCTTTTGGTCGAACCGGTCAGATCGGGGTCTGACCGTTAGTGAAGCGGTTGAGCCGTTATGACGTCATAACTATATAATATATAATTAAATATAAAATTTATAAATATATAAATATTTTACCCTTGTAATAATAAATCATATGTACAAATTATGACGAAACAATTATGACGAAAATCAAATAAACATACATCTAGTCGTGCCCTCGCGCTCGCGTCGCGCCTCGCCGAAGGGAGATGCAGCCGCTCGCCTCTCCTTGATTAGAAAATCAGCCGCGCCCTCGCCGGAAGAAAGATAGTCGCCGGAGGGAACAAGTCGCACACACTTGCTAGTGGAAGATGGATGAACCGGTCGAGGGAGAAGCAAAAAACGGCAGAAATATGAGGAGGAGATATTCCAATAATTCAATTAGGGCATCATTGAATTTCTTTTTGCAAAAAAGACTCTTAATTTTTTTTTTTTTTGAAAACCTAATGAACCGCAGGGTTGACCGGTCCGATCGGTGACCGGTTCAACCCGATTTCGCCGCTTTTGACCGGTTCGCTGCCGCTTCAGGAGAAGACCGGCCCAACGTGATCGAGCCGTACGCTAAACCTGCCGAGTAGCGGTTGGACCGGTCCGACCCACTTTTTAAAACATAGATTAAGAGTCGACATGGTATGGTATGACAGAGAATGCATAAACCAAGAACCAAATGAACTCATTATTGCTTATTATTTTCATTTAAGACCATGCTCTTCTCAAAATCCACATGAAAAATTGTTAGTCAGAATCAAGTGATAAATGTCAACAATTATTTTACTAATTCCCGATTTTATTGCAAGAATATGATCTATCATAAGAATATAAATTTTTATTTTAGTTTAAAGAATAAATGAATCATATATACACATTTAATTCCAAGTTATGTTTGACTAGTAACTATACCTATTTTATCATTAAATTTAACAAATCATAGATGGTCGATTTCTTCAACCAAGCAATTATAAACTTACAAGAATTAGTGATTCACAAGTCAATCACTAGACAAGAAATTAGAGCACTTAGTTATCTTTACGTAAAACCAACTCAAAGTTTAGATTTGATATATACTTGACTATCATATCCACTAAGAAATCAATGCCATTAAAAATTAAATTGTTCCTTCTTTTCCTTATTCGCCAAATCACACATGACTAAATTGTTACTGCCACTTTTTTTTCCAAGTCTGCCCTTAAGAATACGACTATGTGTCAAGAAATTCGGAAAAATATGAGAATTAAGTACAGTAACAAACCCCAACCATTTATAACATATCTTTTGATTTCGACTCAATCGCCACACAAAACACACTTCGCATCATCAATCAGATCAAGTATATTTTTTCCAAGCATATAAGAATATTATCTTATTTTAGTTCAAAGAATAAATGACTCATTCATTTAATTTCAAGTTATGTTTGACTAGTAATTATATACTATTTAATTTTATCATCAAATTAAATTAAAAAAATCATAGATGGTTGATTTCTTCAACCAAGCAATTACATCATGGTTAGGTTCCCTTTAGAGGGGATGCATGTGGGTGGGAGGGTATTACAATTACACTGTTCCTTTTGCATACATGGCTTGGAACAAATTCTTGATAAATATTATTTGTTTATTTTGTTGTTAATTAATAAATTAATGAAAAGCATATATACTTTAGGCTACTTTGCAGCCGCACAAGATCTACGCGTGGGCTTATACCACTCACCCTGGTGAGCTGCCATTGGTTGATCATCAGTTCATTTTCTTATTATTTTATTTAAAAATTTATTTATCTTTTTATAAAGATAAAGTATTATTTTTTATATTATCCTATTAATTATTGATACGTATTTATCAATTTCGCCCCACCTTCTGCATGATTCCAACTTATTTGGTGTATATAATTCTTCTTCAACCAGCTGCATTCACAAAATTAATTTGACAAGTCATTTTGCATTTTATAAAAATATTTTTTAATTATTAATATTATTTAATATACATGAAATATTGTAATGATTTAAAAAAAAAAAAAAAAACTGTGTGTTGGTTACAAACACTTTTGTACACATATGCACGAATTAAAATGAAATAAAAATAGGACATTTCGAACTCTTAATTTACCTATATTGTTTTTTATTGATACTCTATCTAAAAATTACTATAGATTTATAAGTGGTGAATACTTTCCATTTTTAAAACCATTTAGCCACATAAATTTGTTAGTTTGATTTTAAATCTATAAGTCAAAAAATTATTAATGATCAGATGAGCAAGTCCACGAAGTATTTAGAAATTATTTACGGAATTCGATCTACTTGTTTCTATTATTTAATTGGAGGTGTTTTTTTTTTTTTTTAAATATATTTGTTGGTTTGTTTTAATTTTTGTTTGCTTATCGATTGTCGGTAATTTATTTTATTTTTTTCATGAATGGTGAGTCTGTGTGATCTCCATTTGTTAAAAGTCTGTTTATTTTTGCTGCGTTGAGGGCCTCTGTAACTATAATACTCCCTCCTTCCACGAGTAAGTTTCCCACTTCTTTTTGTTGAATGGTTTAAGAAAGTGTATTTGTTTATTAATATATGGTGGGCCACATGTTGACTTTTGGGATAAAGTAATGAATAGTGTTGAAAAGTAAAGTGAATGAGTGACATTTTTGTAATATTGTGTGAGTTTGAAGGTTAAAGTTTATATATAATAGAGTGTTGTTGTTTCCATTTATGGAATGGGAAACTTACTCGTGGACGGCACTTGTTATAACATAAACCCAAGAGTTAATAATCATGCTTCAGATAACCTATTCGAACCAAAATAACTAAATTTAAAATAATAATGAACCAAAATCGACTCAAAATACTTTTTGGGTTGTTTTTAGGTGATACTTCCTCCCAAGGACAAGAGCAATACAAGTTCGATTTTTGGTCGAGCTAAAATATTTTGTTTTTAATTTTTACATAGAAAAAATAATAATTTTCCAAAAGTTGGCTGGGCGTTTTTTTGCACGTGGTTTAATACAATATGTCGGAGGGTATTACGGGTTTTTATGAGGCCCCTTTTTAAATAAAATGGTCGTTTATGAAAAGAAGGTGAAACGAATTTTCTAATTATCGATCATTTTATTTAAAACCGAACTTTAAAAAATCTTGTAATATTCTCCGATATGTTGCATTAAATCACGTGAAAAAAAAAAGGAGACAAATTTTTAAAAATGGAGGTAATACTATTTTAAGGGGTGGCATCCATGCAATCAAGAGCAAGCAATACGACTATATAAATTACACCACGCAACACAAGGACATCAATTATTAAAGTAGCACACAAACGCATACATATACACAAGGTTGAAAATATCGGTATCGATGGATATATCGGGACATTAAATTTATGGAAATATCGATGGATATATCGATATCGGTAAATTTAAAAAATTATAAAAATTTAATAACAAAAACTTTTAATACATAAAATTTACAATAGATTTTGACTATATTTTACATTTGTGATATTTACTAAAATTATGGATATTTCTCGATATCTCTCGATATTTTTTCGATATTTCTCGATACTTTTTCGATATTTATCGATTTTTTTTTATATTTTACCGATTTTATGTTCAATTTGCACAAAAATATAGCCGAAATTAATTTTATATACTGAATGTATCTATTTTTTCACGGATATTATGGAAATATCGTTACCCCTAATATCGATATCGGTGACCACGAAAAATGGATATATCGGGAATATATCATGGAAATTTCCGGATATTTTCATCCTTGACTAAGTCTTGTATGCACTGAGGGGGCGCTTGGTTAGCAATTCTTCAATGGTAATGAGAATGAAAATTTATTTCCATCTATGCCCTCATAAAAAAATGATGTGTTAGGAAAATAAGTGTTCCAATAGTGACACAATTGCTAGTGCCATGCCCCAATTTTGGAATAGAAGTTAACATCAAATGGTTGTTGGTGGAGGAATGGGGGAGTGATTGAGGAGGATGATTGTAGGAAGAAAATTGGGTAATCAAAATGGAGTAGTGATTACCCTATTTAGGAGGAGAGGTAGTGATTTTGTTCTCATGATCCATGCTAATTACAATAATTTTCAATTTCATTCCTATAACCATTGAAGAATTGTTAACCAAGCGCCCCCTAAATATATAGTACAAATCAAGTACTCACCCCGTCCACGAAAAATATGCGCACTTGTTTGCACGTAGTTTAATGCAATATGTTGGAGGGTATTTAAGGGTCTTGTGAGATCCGTTTATAAATAAATTTATTATTTATGATAAATATGCATAAAAACGTTACAAAAAACAATTACTTTATTCATAAACGGACCTCACAATACCCCATAATATCTTCCAACATATCGCATTAAACCACGTAAAAAAACATGAGCATACTTTTCAAAAACGGAGGTAGTACTCTATATTTTTTGAATAGTATAGATTGTTTACAATTTTGGATCATGGAAAATACATGCAGTTGTTTTAACTGAAAAGTACAAGTAAAAATAATTATAGTGGTAAAAACAATAAATACTGTTCGTAAATACACCCAAGTTGTACGATAAACCTTATAATACATAAGAGACCTAGTCTATACTTTTATATATATAAATATGTTGACCTCACCATTCTCCTAAAATGGAATCATATGGAAATTGAAAAAAGTGGATCCCATTTTCTGGAAGGAATTCCATCCACATTCAAGGGAGGGCAAAAGATGAAGCTGTCATCACCCCATCCATTGATTCTTTCATCCATAACATTCTTGAATTCTTTTTTTTTTTTTTAAGTTATTTAAATACTATTATATCAAAATCTAATTATATATTCGCATAGCCTATTGGCATGCACCCAGCTTTAACGTGAAATTATTAATTTATAAATTGTATGCAACTTGAATGGATCGATGAACATATTCTTTCCAAGTAATCAATACCTCCTTTTTACTCCTTTAATATTTAATATGTGAATTATTGTTGGAACATTCACGTAATCACAAAAATATGCCCTTCTCCACTTATAAATTATTTTGAAGAACAAGTGGTTTCGTGAGACATGAAATTATCTCTATAAAATTTCTCTTTACTGATAATAAAAAATGTGTTCATAATAATACGAAGAGTCTTTGAAAATAAAGGGAATATTAATTATTATTCTAGAGTATATATATATATATAGGGTGAAATTGGTTCGTACATGAACCATTGAAAGATATTAGTTGTTTTTACTGAAGGGTATCAGTAGTTTTCACTAAAATATATTAGTTGTTTTCACTGAAGAGTCTTAGTTTATTTTCAATAAATAACTTATACTTTACATTGTAAACAATTAATACATTTCAGTTAAAATAACTAATACTTTTTAGTGAAAATAACTAATACTCTTCAATGATTTATGTATAAACTATTTTCATTCTATACTTTATCATTATTCTATTGTAAAGTATAAATTGTAAATCAGTTTTACCGTAAAACTGATTCGTACAGTGCCAACTCTCAGTTAAGTTTGAGCAGATTTTATATGAAAATGGTTTATGATAAGTTTATCATGATATTAAATATTTGATTAAGAGTATCAAATATATATCACATCAAAAGTATCAAAAGTTGGGATAAAAAAAATCTACTAATATAATATCACTGATCCAAAATTTTAATACTCATAGTAAAAATTTTGATACTTTAATTAAATATTTTATAATAAATTTTTTATGAACTATTTTCATAATACTGTACCATCAAGTTTACTCAAACGTGGTACTCGTATCCGATCGAGTTTAAAACAGTTAGTGTGTATCAAGTTTGCTTGATTTTTTTTGGGACCTTTTTTGATTAAAAAAAAAAAGTTTACTTGATTTCTTGTTGCTGATTTGTAATAAACTAATAACTGGTTATCTAATTCTTGGCTCATCAACCTCCACGTACTACATTGTGTGACACACGCACATAATATTATATATCATCACTGGAGTTCAGACAACTTAATGTTAATTTGCTTTGACAAATAGAATTGGTAAATAATTATTTTTTATTTATAGAGTAACTAGTACTAAACCCGCGAAATTTCGCGGACTTGAATTAAACATTTTTTTTTGTAAATCTGTTAAACTTTGTTTAATTTTTTATGTTTAAATATTTCTAGCAACATAAACATTTATTACACATGATACTATTACTTTAAAATTATAATATGAAAAAATAAATTGCAAATGAAAAATATATAATGAAATCACAAAATATTGCATTTAAAAATAGTAAAAACAACTAAATAGAAAAATATATTTTAGTATAATGTTTTATCAATGATATTACTCGACTGCATCTATTCTATTTGTGACTTTATTTTTGGTGTCGTAGATGTATAATTGGGAGAATTTTGGCTTGTTTCCAAGTTGAGGCACTAAACTTCTTATTTTACGGTAATTGACTTCATGTTATCTATACACACACGGTGCACTGTCATTGTTTATCGTATCATCAACCTTACCGCACTTGAATGTAAAATTGTCCATCATATCATAGCCTTGAATTTACTTGAGATTCAAAGTCTACCCAATATTGTATTTTAGTTAAAATAATTATTTATACTTAAAAAAAAAAAGATAAAACATTAATTACGTGGAATCATATTCATCCTGAAAATTGATATTTTTTGTTGTATTCTATTTTGTGCAACAATACTTCTCCCAACAAAACCTATATATAATACATATGTATATACACGCTTAAAATCACATAATATAAATTATAATATTAAACCTGCGAAATGGAAGTAAACTTTTGTGTAAAACTGTTGAATTTTAATGTAATTTTTTTAGTAACCTAAACATTTATAATATATGGTACCATTATTTTAAATTGTAATATGAATATGTAAAATAGTACTTGAAAAACATATAAAACGTTCTTGATTCACAAATTTAATTATTATGTAAAAAACTTGCAATCAGGTACATGCATTGATTTGAATCTGTCATTTATCTGCAATAGTTACCTAAACTCAATTAAGGCGCAATTCCTCAACTCCTCGTTGCTTAGACGCAAATCTGAGAAAAAAATGTTAGATTTATTTTTAAGAACATCATATAAATATATTTTTATTAATTTGGTTATCTAATTATTGATTATTTATTTTTGGCAAATGTATTAACGTTTTTTGGCATATCGTAGTCGGCTTTTATTTGACCCATATTTTATAAAATTTCACCAAAATTGGACAAAATAAAAAAGAGTGTCCTAGTTTTGCATGTTTGTGAGGATATTGTCCTAATTTTGCAAGTTCGTAAAAATATTATCTCAATCTTGCAAGCTCGTAAAAATTATGTTCTAATTGAACAAATACTTATAAAAATAGTTTCCTAAATAACAATTTTTTCGTTATAGCTAATTTAGTTGATGGTAAAACGAATAGTATTAATTTTAATTTAAAGAACATTAATTGGTTAAAGTAAAGTGTATCTAAAAATAATTATAAAATGGTTCATATATGAAATAATTTAATTCCAAAACATACATTCAATACTAATATTTTAATGTTATAACATGTAATACCAAGATGAGGTTAATCATGTTTCTATTCTATCGACAAGATTGTCTGAACTATGAATTGAATTGTACACAACAAATCATACCTTATAATTCATAACTAAATTAACTTCATATAAGCAAGAAATAATTTTTTTTTTTGCAAGTTCGTAAATATATCTTCTCAACTTTTTACGCCCGCAAAGATAGTGTTCTATTTTTACAAACAATCATGAGATAGTATCCTAAAATAATAAAATTTCTCGTATAACCAATATATTTTATAAAAGCAAGAATTAGAAATAAAAAAATAGGGTCAATTAGTTTTGTCTTAAATAAACTTTTTAATATGTGAACACTATCTAAATCAATGAATGGAAAGTTAAAGGACCATAAAATTAATTGATGGAACAAAATTACAAAAAAGAAAAAAGACCAAAAAGTTGCAAAAGAAGTTGCAAAAGAATTGCAAAAAGTTTGATACCATGATTCTGTTATCTTATATATATATATATGTGTGTGTATATATATATATATATATATATATATATTTATAAAATTAAGGACCAAAAATGAATGTGGACCAAAATTATTCTCCTGTTTGTACATATACTTCTATTGTAACTCGAATACTATTTTTACATACTGACATCATATAAAAATATATCAACAATGTATAGACGACACTCAACTTCATCAACATCACGTGAATAAAAAATATAAAGACACAAATATAAAAGTAGAGACAAATATATGCCAAAGACAGGGAAAATTTAATTTTTTGGTCCTATGAGAACAGCCGGTTTGCAACAATGGTGTTTTTTATTATATTTCATTATCCGTAGTATTTTTGAAACTTGGTCTCATAATTACAAGTAAGTCCCAAAAGAATGCATAAGTTGCAATTTTGGTCCAAAAAAAATTCTATCTTCAGTCCAATGTCTACAAATTTACAAAAAATGGGTCAGAAGTGGAAATGAGTACAACAAAATTATTACATATTTGTACATATATTTTCATTATAACTCGACTACTATCCGTACAAACTGATGTCATACCAAAAATATCACTTATAAAGTATAGACGACACTCAAGTTAGATAACATCACGCAAATAAAAAAATAAAAATCTCCAAATATAAAGATAGACACATATATACGAATCTTAAATTTTGATACCATGAGAATAGACATTTCGCAACAATGGTACTTTTTTAGATATCTTAGGTCCCATAGTTTTTTCCAAATTTGGTCCCATAAATAGTTATAGTGAAGTCCCAAAAGAATGCATAAATTGCAATTATGGTCACAAAAAATTGTAGTCTCAATCAGCAAAATTAATGGATGACAACAAATCTGGAAAGAAAAAAAATACATACGTAGAAAAATAAAAGGACCAAAAAGGAGTGTGAATCAAAATTATTACATATTTGTACATATAAGTCCATTCTAACTCCACTACTATTTGCACATACTGACCCCATATAAAAAAAATCACAGATAAAGTATAGAGGGCACCCAAGGTACACAGTATCACACAAATAAAAAATATAAATCTCCAAGTATATAGATAGAGAAGGATATATGAATCTTAACCGAATTATAATTTTTGTTTTGGTCCCATGAGAACAGACGGGTCTGCAACAATGGTCCTTCTTTAGATATTATAGGTCCTATAGTTTTTCTAAATTTGGTCCCATATATAATTACAGTTGAGTATCAGAAGAATGCATAAGCTGCATTATTATCCTATAAATATTTTAGAAATATTTCAAAAATATGAGAGAAGTTTTTATATTATAAAGAATTTAGGACTAATTTCAGAATTTTTAACACAACATTTTTTAAGAATTTTAGTCATCCACTTTAAAAATTCGGCGCACATTTTTAGGATATAGAACTAATTTAAGACTAAATTAAAAACTTGGCACACGTTTTAGAAATATCCTATATTTTAAGAATAATCTAGGACTAATTTCATATTTTTTATAACAATATTTTTTAAAAATTTTAATACAATACCGAAGAGACATTAGCTAAATAAATCAGAAAAAAATTGCTAGAAATCCGTAGACAATATGAATGATATTGGTCCTTCAAGTTTTTTTTTTATTAATTGAAAAAGCTAGAGGACCAAAATGACAACATGTATAGTAATTTCAATGCGGGAGAACCCTAAAAAATAGAAATAAATATTTTTAATGTTGGCAAAGATAGTTTGAAAAGATATTTGACAAATATCTTCCGTACCAAAAAGAAAAAATGAATGTCGCATAATGAAACTTTCAATTCTATCGTGCAATCAAAATCACAATGATGGGTTAATCACACAGTATCAAACATGCCTAGTATATAGCATCAATTATTTCCAAGCATCACATGACATATAGGTTGAATATATGCAATTGGTTAATTCATCGGTCCAAAATAAAATAGTGCTTACGCTGTCATAGAGTAAAAGTTAATGGCCTAAATTCACATTATTACTTTATTGAAATTACTTTGTTGAAATTATGATTACTTTGAGGAACTTTTTTCTTCTTCTTAATATTAAACATAAATGAATAGCAATGATTAGTGTATGATCATTGAATATGGACTCCTGGCATTTATTTTCTATATTTTTATTTAACCTTTGCTAATAAAAAATGTTGATGGACCAATATCAAATAATTATTTTTTATCGTGGGTGAAGATAGTTTGAAAAGATAAATTATGTGTATGATTAGTGATATTAGAAGAATGATAATTTTGCAAGATATATGCGGACTAAATTTGGCATGATATTTTGATTATTATGTTATTGATTATTTAGAACTAATTTTGGATAATACAAAAGGTTTTTAAAAAATACCACATTCGATATTAAACTAAAATATGCGGTACTGATATATCATGCCTGAGTTTTTTAAAGAAGTTATAATCCTATAGATATTTTATAAATATTTATTATTGTGGGACAAATTTTGGATAATGATGAAAGTCACTATATTATCGATTATTTTAGGAGTAATTTCGGACAAGAATTTTTTAATTTAAAAAAAAAATACCGTATCTGAAATTAAACTAACACATGCGATACTTATCATTCGAAAAGGTATTTATATTCAAATTAAATAGTCATGAATAGTAAAAGGTAAATTTTGAGATTAAGGCAACAACGTTTAAGAAATCAATAATTCAAGTTATAGATATCCTATGAAATGTTTAAAAAAGTTAATGATAGAAGTTGTTGTATTATATATTATTGTAGGACTAATTTTGGATAATGATAGAAGTCACTATAGCATTCATCTAATTCAAGATGTAAATGTTAACATTATACACCATTAAGTCTAGTTAATGTGTTTTTCTTTATATAAGATTGCGATAATAAATTAAATTATAATTGAATTCACATCAATAAAATTAAATCCTAATTATGAGACTCAAACGAAAGTTATGGATTATTTTAGGACTAAAATAGAAATTTCAAGCTATAAATATCCTAGGAATGCTAAAAAATGCAATGATAGAAGTTATTGTATTATTTATTATTGTAGAACTAATTTTGGATAATATGGAAGTTATAGTATTCATCCAATTCAAGATATAAAAGTTTACATTATACACCTTTAAGTCTAGTTAATGTATTTTTCTTTATATAAGATTGCGACAATAAATCAAATTATAGTTGAAGATTAGACAATAAAAGTTTAAGTTATACACCTTTAACCCTAAACCACATGTTTCAAAATTTTAGATTAGATTACAATTTTCGAAAAGATTGTGATTTTATTTTCAAACCCGCGAAATTCGCGGACTTTCTTTGTTTTAATCTGATACTGATATTAATAAAATTAATCTACATAAAAGAGGAGCAAGGTCATATCTTTACAAATGATAAGGACTTTTTTTTGGACCCGCAATAGAAATAAAAGAACATCACACGAATTGAAAAAAAAACACCAGTTTTTGTAAGTTATAGGATGAAATTCAAAATTCCAAAATAAACAGGATGAAAACCAAAATCAACCATAGTTAAAAGTTTAAAAAGTGTAGTTTCCCTAAGTGTCTATTAATTGCTCTGAGTGTTCAGTAAGAGGAAATATTTTTTCTAAGGATTAATTGCAAATAAAATCACAACATTTTCGCAAGTTGAAATCTAATCTAAACTTTGGAATTTTTGCAAACAAAACTCCAATTTAATATATGTTTGCAATTTTAATTCACAAATACATTTTTTACGGTCCGAAAATTATTTTTTTACCTACTTGACAATGAATAATTAATCATATTAATATGTTTAGGTGTGTTCCAATGATAACGCATATTTAATCACTATGTTTGGCCATATTGAAACCTCATGATTCAAAATTTTAGATTAGATTGCAATTTTCGAAAAGATTGTGATTTTATTTTCAATTAATATTTTTTCTAAATACATGTCATTTTAGAAAAAAACTCATAGTAAGAATATTGAGAACCAAACTAAATATATGTATCTGGAGATTTATATGATGCTTCAAACATTCGCAAGATGTTTAAATATTTTACTTCAATGCATCATATCAAAAATCTAGTCACTGTATTAATAAAATATTAAGAAGAAATAATTAATTAAAAAAATTTAGAACATAAGAATTATGGATAATCCACTTTTTTTATCTTTTAATTTTGGTTGACTTTGGTTTTCGTCAATTTATATTTAAACTTTTGAATTTCGTCTTATAACTTACAAAAAATCTGCTAGATAGGATGGAAATTTTGTAAGTTATAAAATGAAATTCAAAATTCCAAAGTTAATGGGATGAAAACCAAAGTTAAAAGACAAAAAAACTGATTTTTCTAAGAATTACATACAACAATTTATAATAATTAAGACATTTCACCCCTAAAATATTTACAAACAAAATATGTACAACTATCAAGAATGCAAATGGAGTCTATCATTAAGGCCATGTTCTTTTGGGTTTTAAAAACCCGATTTTGTAATCTAAAACTCATTCTAGTTTGGGTTTTAAAATTAGATTTTTTAAATCCTAAACCTACAACCATATAAATAACCTATATAACACTCATTTACTTTTACATAATAAATTTAAAACCTACCATACTCAAAATCCAAAAAGAACAAAGATTTAAAAAACCATTAGTTTTCAAAAACCAGTTTTTTTAAACCACTTAAAACCTAAAAAGAACATAGCCTAAAAGTTCTCACATTCCAACTTTTTCTAAATCACTATTTTGTCAAGTAGAGAATAGAAAATGTAATTACAAAGTAAACAACTTAAAATATGAAAATTCAAGTCTCTATACTCATATGAGTTATATATGTATATATTCAATATGGAGGTGGAAAATATTCGAACAAATAAGCATCATTATGTAAAATGCACTTTTATATCCTTTAACTTTGGTTGTCTTTGGTTTTCATCACGTTAACTTTGAAATTTTGAATTTCATCCTATCACTTACAAAATTTGTATATATTGTCCTATTACCTATTATACCAGGTAAATCTTTCAGTAAATTTGACGTGACATTTTGAATTTCATCCTCTAAATTTCAAAAACTTAGTGTCATGTGAGATTTACCGGAATAGTTACCTAGTGTAGCAGGTAATATAATAAAAAATACAAATTTATAGCAGACGTTTATCGTGCACTAATTGTGGAGTACTGTAGGAGTTGGTTGCTATTTTAAGGGAAATACATGAGAATTATAATAGTTGATTGTGTATTAATTGTTTAGAACAACATTAAATGAAAGTATTTATATTTAAATGCAAGTTAAAAAACATTTGAGTAAATCATGTATTTAACTCACATTTTTAAATTTAGAGTATTATTTTATCAACAATTTAGCTCATTAATGGTAGATGTTAAGATGCAGGGCTTAATACAAGATGATTGTGCTTTTTATTATTTCAATGATTTAGCTAACGTTTTAAATTTATAAAAAAATCGATGATTAAATCCTGAAAAAGGGAAAAGTATTCTATGTATAATAGACACGGTAAATTTTTTTTAAGGACTGTAACTTTGGGGGGGTGGCAAAAGAAGGACCGTAACTTTTCGGGCTGGCAAAACAAGGACCGTAACTTTTCGGGCTGGCAAAATAAGGACAATAACTTTAAAATGTGGCAATTTAAGGACCGCAACTTTTAAAAATAGCAATTTGACGACAAAATTAGCCCGAATTTTTAAATTCTACCTCTATTTTTACTTTCCATTTTTCTTTTAATTTTCCAACTCATTTCATTATGCTTAAAAAAAATGAAGTGGATTTTTTTTTAAATATACATTTAGTACATCACACATATTGCAATAAAATAATACTTAGTGTTAAAAATATTTAATCTAGGTAAATTAATACTTACTATACGTTTAATGAATGAGTTAAAAATTATTTTAAAAAATAAAATACTTTCATTATACTCAAAAAATAAAATACTTTCATTATACTCAAAAAATAAAATATTTTCATTATTTCAAAAAATATTAATTTCATTTTTTGTTTCTTAGAGTATTTTGAGTATAATGAATGAGTTGGAAATTATTTCAAAAAATGAAGTGGAATTTTTTTTAAATAGCTTCATTCAAAATAATATCCATGTTGGCGATTAGAGCCCGAAATCCGATCTAATTAGCCCGAAAGAGAGTAATCCGGGCTAATTTGTCCTCAAATTGCTATTTTTAAAAGTTGTGGTCCTTAAATTGCGACTTTTTAAAGTTACGGTCCTTAAATTGCCACTTTTAAGAGTTACGGTCCTTGTTTTGCCAGCCCGAAAAGTTACGGTCCTTGTTTTGCCACCCCTACAAAGTTACGGTCCTTAAAAAACAATTTACCCTAATAGACACTATTATAAAATTGTGTGCTATAATACTTTGAGTTCATTTTTCGTAAGCAACAGACTACTGGAGGTATATTAGAAACTTTTGTATCATAAGATAATATTTGATATAGACAGATTCTACTTTCGTGTGTATTGTATACATAATATCCACTCTTTAAAATGCAGAAAATTAAAGAACACATCAAAAATAAAATATCCATATGAAATCCTGAATCAATGGAGAATTATGACAATTGACTTGTACATTAGTTGTGGTATCCGCGCGCATGCACACACACAAAATTAACCTACTATATGTTTAACAATGACATTGAGAATTAATTTTAAAATTAAAATATATGAATCTCTGGTAGTAATTAAAGTGAACGTGTATATTAAGAAAAAGTTGAATTTTTTAAAATTAATAATACTTAAATGACCAATTTAATTACATATTAAAGATTTAAATTATTAGTCTTTAATGTCGACTAACTATATGTAAGGAATTATTGTTAAATGTTTTTGTAACTACTTCAAATGCAACTGACAATTTTAATACCGATTGAAACATAATTGTAATATGTTTGACTTTTAAAAAAAAATTATTAGTCTTTATTATATTGACTAACGAAAATATAAGTAACTATGTACATACATTGTTCAAACGACTTTATTTCAAGATAAAAATTTAAATTTTTTTTAACCCTAATCATTAAGTATTAATATTTTCTCTAATAGTAATCCATTATTTAATTAACATGAAAGTAAAATATTTTTGGAGTTCAAATTAATTTTAAATATGGAAAGTAATATATTTTCGGAGGTCAAATTAATTTTAAATATGAAACACGCTGCATTTTACTCTCCACAAGTTTTGACCTTTTCAACTCCCACCCAGTAACAAATGTTATTTCTCTTCCATTGATATAAAAACCACCATTCTTTTCTTCTTCCATTTGAATTGTCATTTTTTCGCAGATATGAGCACGGGTTATCATAATCACTCAACTGATGATAAAGGAAGAAATCAAAATCCAACTAATATGTTAGACAAATTCAACTTTTCCAATCATTTACAAGATAATAAATACAACTGATATAAAAAAAAAATCCGGGAACACCTGCAAGACACCAATAATCCAATTAAGTTATGGCTAAATCTAAGGATACAACTCCAAAATCAATCCAAAAAGTTACATATGAATATATTTGCAGAATATTAAATAACATTCAAGCGAAAATATCACTTGGGACATCGAGAAAACTTTAGGGTTCTTGCTCATCGTCCTCGCATTGCTAGTGGAAGTAGTGCAAAAGCTTATTTTGTCCTAATTTACATGCATTTTTGTGTAGAGAATTGGATGTACCGGAACAAAACATTCTTCGCCTCTGGCTCTTTTCCCCTATGTGTGTTCTTGTACTCCATCAATTAACTCATTTTTTTATCTCCAAATCCGAGCGGTTCGGTTACTGCTAGATTCTATCTCGACTACTCCTCAATGGTGGATAATTTTATCTAGTCTTTTCTCATTTTGGAGTAGAAACAAATATGAAGGAATAATTTTGGGAAAATATGATGATGAAGGAAGCGGTCAAAGTTCAAGGGAGGAGAGTAAAAAACAACGTTTTTTAATAGTGATGTGGCAAGTTGTTAGACATTGATATAATTAATGGTGTGTATCTAGATAAATTTAAGAAATTTAACACCCACTTATTAGAGAGGGCCCGTGTCCGTTAAGAGTGCTCGACTTAAGGGAGAACAACGCAAAGAGTGGAGTAATTTGTGTTGGGATGTCTACATGAAATTGCTGCTCTATTTATGCGTAAACATTATATACCATAGTGCATTCATGGAAATATATTTAACAACATTTAAAAGTTCATAAAGATGTTTTTAACACCATTTACAAGTATTTAAATGATATAATTGTACAATACTCATTCTAAAATAACTCACTTTCCATACACCACACAAAAAATTATTTCTCAGAATATAGAAGAAAAATCTAAGGGCAAATTTTAAGATCTTCCAATAATACAAAGCAAGAACATCCATGCACCACACAAACAACACAAATGTACATTAACTGGATTTACCATACAACATAACTTGATATACAAATTGCTATGACCAAGGGAAATTATATGATCTGAAAATATACATTTTGACAAAATTTGGTGATGTGATTAAATGGGCCAAAAAAAAATGTTTAACATGACAATTCCTTACACACCCAAATATTAATAGCAACTCTAACATTCCTTTCAAAACCAAGCACATTTAAGCTGAATCTTGTTACTATGTGGCATAATTTTTTTTACTAATTACGTATGGTAAGACAACTTATCTATGACCATCACGTACGGCTAGTTATTGTACCAAACCCAAAATAGATAAAAGTTAACAACCTATATAATTATATAATAAATACACCTGCATGCAACATGCAACTCCCTTACAAATATAGCTGACTTATGGATCAAAAGAAAAATGTTTAAAAGTTAACTACTTATTAAAATTTAACACAATTAAATATCATAACATATATGATTTTTTTTCCAAAAATTGTTATTATCCACAAATCAAGTAGACATAAAACCTGCTAAGTTCATCATATACAAAATTCGGTGATATGATTAAACGGGCCAAAAAATAGAATGTTTATCATGGCAATTCCTTACAAAACAATATAATAAATAAACTTGCATGCAACATGCACCTCCCTTACAAATATAATTGACTTATGAGATCAAATTCAAAATGTTTAAAAGTAAACAACTTATTAAAATTTAAAACAATTAAATATCATAGCATATATGATTTTTTTTCCCAAAAAATGTTATTATCCACAAATCAAGTATGCATAAAACATGCTAGGTTTATCATGACAATTCCTTACAAAACAAAACACATTTAGGAATGATAATAATTAGACACTTAAACACAATTATTTTTTAATATTACAAAACAAAACACATTTAGAAATGATAATAATTAGGACACCTAAAAACAATTATTTTTTAATAAATACAATTTATGTAGCATTCAATTTAAATTAAATTTTACATTCAAATAATAGAAATGCTTAATAATTTTGAGACTTTAAAACAATTCATTGAGTTAAATACAATTTATGGAGCATTCTAATTAAATGCAAGGAAAAACACGCCCAACTTCATTCCAATTTCGCAACCATGAGCACGCCCACCTTCATTCACAGACATACACTCTCAACTCATGAAACAGTGAACCTTTCAAAATCAAGATTATAGGACCAAAATGAAAAAATGCCGGAAAGTTAACACACCAACAATAAAATAGGAATCATAATAATTAAGAGACTTAAAACAAAATTAATTTTTAATAAATACAATTTATGTAGCATTCAAATTAAATCCAATGGACAAAAATTTTCCAAGAATGTGGCGATGAATTTTTCCATCTTTCTCCTACATCATTTAAACTTTTGAAATAATAAATTTTTGGACCTGGGATTATTTCTTTGAGTGGCTTTCTTAAACTACAGAATTTGGTGCGGATATTTGGATTTTGATT
Organism: Ballota nigra; assembly: GCA_947034835.1. Classification (NCBI taxonomy): domain Eukaryota; kingdom Viridiplantae; phylum Streptophyta; class Magnoliopsida; order Lamiales; family Lamiaceae; genus Ballota; species Ballota nigra. The sequence goes on from OX344720.1 coordinate 137,754,229, forward strand.
CACAGTAACAACCAAGTTATAGAATTTGTTTGAGCAAGTATTACACGTATAATGAATTGCATGTTCTTTAATTTTGGATTGACTGTTTTGAATTATGGATTTGAAAAATCCACAATAGTAGAGTCATTGATGTATTCTATATTATGGGTTTAATTAGATTATCATTCCGATTTGTCCTGTTTTTTCAAAAGCACAAGAAAAATACATGGACAACAATTAAACAAAAAAATTCATTAGAATCTGAAGAGAAATAAAATGCGATACATCCAATTTCGACGGCACAATACGTGCGACGAACAATCACATGGTACAAACGAATATGAACAATGAAAAAAAGGAAAAAAATATAATACATAATGACATGATCGATCAACTAATCATCCGGAATCGCCAAGACCGAAAAATGTAATACATAATGACATGACCGATCGACTAATCATCCGGAATAGCCAAGACGGAACGGGAAGGAGAAAAAGGAAAATAAAAGACGATGATAGAACCGATGATGAAAAAATAGGAATGACAAATGAACAAATTTATAGGAACAGATTTCAATGATCTACGGCCGAGATTAATCATAAAATGAATCAATGATTAAGAAAGTTGGACACCCAAAATTAACATGGAGCAAAGAATGTTGGAATGAGTAAATATGAAGGATGCCACATAGGCAATTTTGGTTTTACCAATATAAAGGATTGGATTAGTACAATCTCCTCTATATGTCTATTATTTCTATAATCACTTATTTTGAATTTGTATTATATGAACCAAATGCATAATTAAATGAGATCCTTTTGGTATTTAATAAGGAGGCATTTGCAGGGTTTAAAAGAAGAAGTCATAATTACTTTTTGGCAAACTCTCATATGCACCAAGTGCATGGTGCACTCACTCAACAGTTGATACTGTTTACACTGAAAAGTTGGTTCCAAATTTCCAATTACACTGAAAAGTTTACACTAAAAATTGATTTGCACTGTAGACTTTTCAATGTAATTGGAACCAACTTTTCAGTGTAATTGAAACCAACCTTTCAGTGAAACAATATCAACTGTAATATCAATTGTTGAGTGAGTGCACCATACACCAAGTGTACAAGAGAGTTACTCTTACTTTTTTAAATTGTATATAGCGAGCAGAGTTTGCAAACATCTCTTAGAATTAGCTTATGATATATTATGTTATACAATAATGCGTATGTATTGCGTGAGACCTTCTCATATCATAAGATGGTGGGATGATGTATAAATTTGACATGATGTATTAATACTTTGACGAAGATGAGTGTTAATTTGTGTTGTTTCATTTAATGAGACAGTCTCATGCAAATTTTTTTCCATTTTTAAGATGGATTAGTTCATTCAGAGTTTTGCTTTAACTTGAAATGAGTCCCTAACTAGTGGACGGTAGGTTATATGTCTTTCAAAAAACTTGTATAAGACCGTCTCATGACATGAGACCACACAAATTAACAACTACCAAAGTGTTAATGAGTCAATACCCTAATTACACTCATTCTCATTGTCTCATGCCATGAGACGGTCTCATACAAGATATACTCCTTAAAAATTGATCACACTTTATAAATTTTAAATCTGAAACCTAAAAAGGAACCCATTCTTAAATTTTAAATCCCCACCACTATGTTAACCACCAGATGTTAATAATTTAATATTTTCTATTACAAATTTAGATGAACACATGAATATTGTAATTAAAAGAAATTGTGAGATAATTAATGTGATTCGTGTTACTTATTAAAATTAATGTTATATCATCGCGTAATAACATATATGGTGAAGCTTCACGTACCTTATAAATCTTTAAAAGCTGGCATCTTTCAGATATGTTGAGTTCTTATCGTCTCATATCTTTGATTCCAATCAACAATATTTCCATTCATTCCAAAATAAGTGTGATTTAAAAAAAATCAGTTACAAAATATATGACTGTCGTCTTTAGAATTCAACAAATAATTTTCATTATTCTTCCATAAAATGCCCTTCCTTATATTTTTGTTTAGTTAAATTGCTCTAAAATAGAGCAATATGTACTGAGAAAAAACAAAAAATATTTATTTCTAAAAAAAATTGAATAATGCAGTGTCAGATACTCCACGGATACTTGAGTATTGGACCCGATATTCCATGTGGAGCGTACCAATTTTTTTTTAATAATATTGAATGCCGTGTCGAACACGGATGAAATACACCCGAGGTTCAAATTTTGCAAAATAAAAATTTGACCTTAAAATAAATTTGTTTTATATTGAATTAAACTTTGATCCATAAATAGTAAAGAAAGGAAAAAGAATTATTTTTTAATGTGTCTTTCTCAACTATGACATCTTTGTGTTCTCTCTCCATCTCTGTTGACATTTGGGCCATCATTCACTTCACCACCATCAGGGTTTAGTCATTCATTTGATATTGGTTCTTTTTGTGTTGACTTCATTTTTTTAGGTGTTCAAAAAAAAAAAAAATTGTGACATTGTTTAAATTTATGGAAATAATACTTTAAAAAAAAATATATAGTTGTATTCGCACCGTGTCTTTTTTTTTTTTAATACATATCTCTATGCTCGTATCATATCATAGGCATATATGTGTCTTTGCAATCCAAATATTTACTCATGAAGAAAAACATTCCTTTAATAATGGTAAATTAATTATTTTATAATTAAATAACCTTTCTTGTGAAACTTGCTAATACCCATTTATTTTGGGATGATCAGGAGTGTACAACTTTGTGTGTTTTTTTTTTTTTTTTAATTTTATCCCCCTCCTTTCCATCCATTAAAACTTTTTTTACCTTTTTTTGTACAACTTTGTGTGTTTTTCTTTAATTTTATCCCCCTCCTTTCCATCCATTAAAACCTTTTCTACCTTTTTTTTATTTGGACGTCCAATAAAACCATATTTTCTTCATAAATAGCAATAATTACTTTATATCCCTTTCTACTTTATTCATATGGATTCCACATTATTTAATTTATTTTGCTCATTTTTTTTAAAACATGTTACCAAATAATTATACACAAGTTTAATGAACGGAGATAGTACTCCATTTGTTCCACAATAAGCTTCTCAATAATTTTTTTGACTAAAATTAAGGAGTATTAATTTAAAATTAAGTGTAGTAAAATGGTGCGATTGAATAGAGAAAATAAAATGAACTGATATGATTGAATAGTGATGATAAAGTGAAATGTGAGAATACAGAAAAGTAAAAGTGGAGTGGATGAATTTCTAAAAAGGAAAACTTGCACTTTAGGTCCCAAAGGAAGGAGCGGAAAATATTTTTGGTACATATGTGTGAAAGTGTTTTTTTTTTTCACTTTTGGTCCATCTGTTATCAGGACCAAAACTGCAAACTTATCAATTCTTTTGGGAACAAAACTACTCCATCTGTCCCAAATTTATTTGTTACTTGCTGAAACTACCTCTCCTCTTACTTAATCAATATTTTCATAAATGATAATATAGCAATATTATTTTTTGCAATAATATTTTTTTCCTACACTTGTATACTTACATCTCATGTTATTCCTTTACACATATTAATTCATATTTATTAATTAAACTCAATTTAGTTTAGAATGACAAACAATAAAGTAGAAAACAACTTTGAAATGGAGGGAGTACAATTTACATATTTTCTTGCGACAAAAAATGTAAAAAATTTTTTACGGAAGTATAAGTGATTAAAAATGATCATATTGAAATTGACACCTTCTCTTAAAATTAAAAAAATACAATTAACCATTTTTAAAAATAATATATGATAAATTTATTGAGGAACATCAAATTTAAAAGAGTAGGTTTTATATGAAAACGCTTTATAATAAGCTTAACATAAAATAGTTTTAGAGTATCATTAATTTCATCAGTAGTATTATTAAACCTGTCAGGGATATCATTAACCTGAGTTCAAGAAAATTGTTTTAAATTTTCTTGAACTCAGACTAATGATACCCCTGATGAGATTAATGATACTCTCGATGAGATTAATGATACTTTAAAATTGTTTCATGATAAGCTTATCGTGAACGATTTTCATATAACACTTTGTCAATTTAAAAAGATAAAAAACGAAAAAAATATTAATAATCCGATAAGTTGATTTGCACACCTGTTGTGTAGATTGGCATGTGGCAATTAATGGCAATTTGAATTTGGTGCTCCCCATAATCCATCCAAACAGATTTCAACAAAATCCATAATAAATATTTTCACGCGCGTAAATGGCATTAATTCAATTAGTTGACCACCATATATATCTCTGAAATTAGGTAGGGCCACCATTGGCTGGTAAAACATTTAGAATTACAAGATGCATCGATAACTGAATTTTATTTATTGAGTTCTTATCGCATTCTTCTTTTCTCTTTCTTGATAAATTTTTATATTTGCAAAATCACCCGCCCTAAAGCTAACCCTAAAGCTGACCCGATTCAGACCCATGCTAGAAATTACACCCTTCGATTCAATCTGCCACCCATGAACCAACTGCGCTACGTCCATGCGGGCTATAAAGTAGATTTTTAAAAGAGGTAAGAGTTGTTTATTAGTATTTGTGGATATAAAGTTGATAAAGTAGTGACATGATGTAAATAAATGATGTTTTTAAGGGGTAAGTTAAAATGGGTGGAGTTTGTTTTTTGCTATTTTGGGTAAGTGAAAAAAAAAAAAAACCCTTCCTGTAAAATGGATAATAAAAAATGAATCGGAGGGATTTTAATTTATCTTAAATGTTATTGTAAACAATGATATGTTGAGTAGGTTTTATATGAAAATGGTTCATGATAAGCTTATCGTGAAATTGTTTTAAAGTATCAAATATTTGACCAGAAGTATCAATCGATAATCTCACCAGGAGTATTATTAGTTTGTGTTGAAGAAATTTTACAACAATTACAATATAATACCACCAACCCAAATTAATGATACTCCTAGTGAGATTATCGATACTCTTGGTCAAATATTCGATACTTTAATATAGTTTCATGATAAACTTATCATAAACTATTTTCATACAATACTTTGTCTATATTATAATTTAAATTATTTAATGTTAACATGAACATATTTTCAATTTTAAAATAATAAAATGTAATATAAAAATAAATGTGGCGAGGCTGATTTGACTCGACGAATTTATTGAGCGGGTCCTGGAATTAATCAAAGTATCAAACTCGTACTGATTTTTTTAACCTTTTATATAGTTATAAAAGAATGTGTGCATAAAACAATATTTATTTCATTCATTTTTTTTCACTTGAATTACATCGGGATTTAATTCGTTCTAAATTGCATCACGAGAGGTGGTGATTGACTGGGGAAAATCCAGTGAGAGTCAACCAGTTATGTTTTAGAATAATACCATATAGAAGAACAATAATTGTTGAAATTGAATTATGCATTGACGTAATTTTAATCCTATTAATTATATGCCGATACAATACCTAATGTAAATGGAAATATATATGAGAATCAATCTAGACAAAATAATATATTTTGAGAAGAGTATGTATAGGGCGAAATTGGTTTATACATGAATCATTGAAGGATATAAGTTGATTTCACTAAAGAGTATTAGTTGTTTCCACTGAAGAGTATTAGTTTTTTTTTTATTGAAGAATTTTAGTTTATTTTCACTGAACAACTAAGACTCTTCAGTAATAACAACTAATACTCTTCAATAAAAATAATTAATACTCTTTAGTAAAAATAACTAATATTCTTCATTGATTTATGTATAAATCATTTTCACTCTATATATACTTTGCCTTTTGAGAATATTGTAGATGGTTTTCATATCGATTAATATTATTTTGTTAAGAGAATGTACATGTATGAATATATAGGTGGGCGCCCTATCTCTTACGAGGCGGCGAAAGATTTTATCATTACTAGGTAGCTGTAACGTGCGCTGCACATTGTTGTTTACTTTGCTTGTTTAGTTGGCATGGTTTTTTCAAAGTTTGTCTGTCAAGTTGCAATTGGGGAAGGGCCGAGGAAGTGGAGATTGAGTAGACTGGTGGCGGCGTAACCCACAACATTAAATGGTTGGGAAAGCACCGTTAAATTTGTGATGGAGTAGCCCCGCCGTGGCGACGACAGCAGTCGCTTGGCTTTGGAGATCGAATGATGTCATTTGGTTTGAAGGTATTGAGGAATTCGGGGGGTTGGGAAGAGAGTATGGGGTGAACTGGTTTGAGACCGAAAATAAAGAGGGTTTGGGTTGAACTGACTGGGTTAAAAAAGTAGAGGGCAATATTGTCCAAAAATATTTCTCATTGCCTTGTTACTTTTTAATATAGTATAGTATAAATATAGATATAGATATAGATATAGATATAGATAGGGAAATTGTGCACCATATATAGTAATTACTAATTAATAAAGAAATTGATCCTCAAATATTTCTTCTTAATTAGAACTTATTGATTATATGATTTCAAAATTTAGAAGTAGCAGACGTCTATGTCTACTTTTTTTTTTTTTTATTTGGACGCCCACCAAAATGTGTCTATTTCATTAATCACAATAATTATTTTATTTTCACCCTCTATTTTATTCATATGAATCTTACAATATATTTATTTTATCTATTTTATTTATGTTTTCTTAAAATTTGTGCTCAAGCAATTTGCCGCAGTTCTTGTGGATGATGGAAGTATGTGTTACATCAAATCAACAATTACATAGACTTCTCTTCACAATGGATAAACTCATTCTACATTATTTGATAAGTTCCGTAATCAATTCACTTTTATCTATAACAAAATAAACATATTAATATACATGTGAATACCATTTTGTCCCATCAAAAGATTTTCGAGAGGTTTTGTATCTACACACATCTCTTGTAAATATTTCATGTCATCCACAAACCTCCTCACATTAACGATTGATTTCATTATCAACGCAATTTGAAGTTCAAGCCCCCAAGTATAAAAAACCTCACATTATGAATTGCCTAATAGATGGTTATTTTTCAAAAAAGAAAAAAAGGGTTATTATATTGTTTAATAATTATATAAGTAAATAAACCAATTGGTATTCGGGTTGAGAGAAACAAGAAAATTGCATAATTGTGTATAGTGTGAAACATGTTCATATATAAATCACTTTACAATACTTTAGTAAAACAATTTATACCTTTTAGTGTAAATAACTTAATTATACCATTCAATGAAACAACTCATATATCCTTTAACTCATACTCTACAGTGAAAACAACCTATATCATTCATAGCTAATACCATTTAGTGAAAATAACAATTACCCTTCAAACGATTCACACATATATAAATCAATTTCACTCTATATATACGTTGTCAATTATGTAATAGGAAATCCAACCTCAAATAAATTTGGAAGCGATTTGTTAAATGAAAACGGTTCATGATAAACTTTTCATGAAACTGTTTTAAAATATCAAATGTTTGATGAAAAGTATAAAATTCCATTTTAAAAGAGTAGTTCTAGTGTGCACTTGAATGCATGATATGCATTTTAATTTTGAAAAAAAAATACCTCAAACAGAAATCAGCAGTACCCCAAGAAGTAATTAGTAATACCCCAAGAAGGTATCAGTAATACCCCAACTGTAAAATCACACAGTTCAATGTGTTTGTGTCTATTTTGAAAAAAATCAAAATTGAAGATAAAATTAAGCTTAAAATTCAAGAATGTACCTTAAAATTAGTCATTTTAAAATAATTTTATAATAAATTTATCGTGAACCATTTTAATTAATGTAAAACTTTGGCTCATTAAATAGGAGTGCCCCCACTTTTGATTTTGAAGATGGGGAATTTGATTTCACATCTGGGGTTGTTGCATTAATTAATAAAAAAATATATAATATAGGTGCAGGCCCATAAAAAGATAAACCCACATTTATTCCGTATAGGTGATTGCTGATGGGAACCGTTACACTTTGGTGTCCTATAAAAGGGCACACATTGTGCATCATTTCTTCACTCATCAAATCACACAAATAGTCTCATACCCTACCCTTTTCTAATGTAACAGTAACACTATAGAAAAGGCAGCAGCACCCCCACTTTCCCAATCTAGGGTTCTTCAGGTCAATTTTCTTGATTGATTTTGGGAGATCTGATCTGATCCCTGAAATCAATTAGGGTAAGGGAGGTGACAGAAGAGAGTGAGCACAGATGGTGTTTTCTTGCATGATTCTGTAATTACATGCTTGAAGCTATTTGTGCTCACCCTCTTTCTGTCACCCCATCACTCTCTCTCATCTTTCTCTCACTCTTCAATTTTGCATGTATTTTTGTAAATGGTGGTTTTGTTTTTGTATCTGGGGTTTAGGGTTCTTTTTTCATTCAGATCTCTAATTAGGGTTTCTGGGTTTTGTGGGATTTGGAGGTTAAATTTGGGGGAATTCACTAAAGTTTGGATCTTTAGAAAAACCCTCAATTTGCTCAAGAATTATATACTTCTATTTGGGTTTTTAATTTGTCTTTTTTTTTTCCCAATCTATTTTGAGTGTTTTGACAAACTGACACATTATCTTAATTTGTTTGTCTATTTCTTGGAGCAGAAAATGTTGACTAGGTTACTGCTATGATTGCTGGTGAAGATTTAATTTCCTTATTTTTGTATTTTTGTGTTATTATATGGGTTGAATTTTTCTTGTTTTTTTTTCTCTGTTTCAAATTATCAAGATTGGAGTTCTTACTAATGTTAGTTTTAAATTAAATTTGTATACATATAGTAGTCATTTTCATTAATTTGATTTAGAGTTTTGAGTGGGGGCTCCTAAGCACTACTCATTTGATTACAAATTCTACTGTTTAATCATCATAATTCTTCCTCCACTATTAGTGGTTCAAATTGATATATGAAATTGCTATATATCCTTTTAATTCCCCCCCCCCCCCCCCCCCCCCCCCCCCTTTTTTTTTTTTTTTTGGTTAATTTTCTAGCTCAATTTCACTCTTGCAAATATATGTTAATTTGATTTATTGAAGCATATATCTATACATATATTATTTCAATGGATATTGCAGGTTCTGAAAGGACAGCCTTATTTTGAAAGGAAGGGGTATATCGACTCCTCGAAATTGAAGACAATTGTAATTAAATTAGAAATTATTATGTCACTTTGTATTAAATCTAGGGTTTGAAGGTGGATCAATTTTGTAAAGCTAAAAATGTACTTTTTCTAGACGTTTCATACATACGATTATGAGATTGATTTTGTAATTCTTTAATTTTAATAATATGATGATTTTGGCCATAATGTGCACTAAAGTTAAAACATGTTTCAGTTTGAAAGATATGTAGACCATTAGGAAACCATTAATTTCTTAATTTATATAATTAGTTTGAGGAGTAGTTTTTATATGAAAACGCTTCATAATAAACTTAACATGAAATAATTTTAGAGTATCATTAATCTTATCAGGAGTATCATTAAATATGTCAGGGCATCACTAATTTGGGTCAGTGGTATTAAGTTTATCATGAACTATTTTCATATAATACTTTGCTTAGTTTGAGTGGCTAAAACATGGTTTATTGAATCAATGAAACACACTTAACTAACTACAACTATAAACCTAATTATATAGCCTAAGCCTATAAAAAATAGAATCTTTGTGTAGATTATAAAACCCTTGTTTTTGTTGTACCTGATAGCATCATCAGTGTACATATACATATTATATGATGTAAGAATCAAAAAAGATTAGCATATGATCTCAGTGGGAGTGTTAACACTTGCTAGCTAGGTAAATTTTTCAGAATTAGGACCACTACTTTGGTTACTTTTAAGGTATTAACCTTTATTGATTCAATTACTCCCAAGTTTTTATTAATCTCTGCTTCAGTCAAATGCGTACTGATTTTTAAAATTTTATATATGTTTATAGGAATTCAAGATTAATTAAAATCTTGCTTTATAGTGTATAGCTTAATCATGTTTCTTGATTTTGAGATTGATCTATCTTCTGCTTGAGCTGTGTGTGAATTATTGGGTTTCCAATTTAAATCATTTAATTTTGAACGCGTGAAATCGTCCCACGATGAGATAAAATTTAGTTTGAGAATGTTAAAGGGATGAAGTGTTAAGTCGTGTGAGGAATGACCATTTTAAAATTTAAAAAGAATGATGTTAATTTGTGCTTAGTTTATAAATCGTCTCACTTTAAAACCGTCTCATGCACAACACAAACTTTTACTTCTAATTTTGAAAAACATTGTTCTTTAAAAAGATTCGTATGGCCAGTAATTTTCGATGTGGTAGCAATTTTTATTATGGTAAATATATATATGTATATAATAATTTAGGATTATAATATGGCTTTTCTAGTATGTGATATTCATGCATCTTAAATTCGTTGATGGGGAATTTAATTTGATGAAAACTGTAGAGCAACTCAAATTATTCGCAATTAGTATGAAATCAATATCATTAGATTCACTAATATTATTTGACATAAAAATTGAAATCACAATGTAAAATATTATGGTATCAATTTCACACTATCAAATATAAACAAGTTTCATAGCGACCTACTCCGTAATAAAATACCAATAATTAATGTGTTTGTATAGAAAAAAACAACAATGAAAACCAGTATGAAAAATATCATTTGCTTTAAACAAAAAAAATCATTTGCGAATTAGCAACAATTACATAAATAATTATCTCGGAAAATAAAAAAGCATGGTTAGAGCGTTATTTCAGCCCTTGTGAATATGAAGTACAAAAATACTATCAAAGTGCAGAAATCATAGTAAAAAAAAATTACATTTTCTACACAACATGAAAGTACATAATATTAAGTGCCGCAGATGGAACTTCATGACATTTGCCCTCAGAAAACCAATTCTTGATAATACCTCCAACGGAGCTACTCGGGCTTTGCCCAGACCATCTATCAATCATACTAAACCCGTATCGCGACGCTGCAGAGAGTATCGAAGGCTCGTCTACTCTACGCAACACATGGCACAGAATCAAAGCCGACTCTTTGGAACCCCCCGTTGAAATCAAATCCCGTGCAGTTTCAAACAACGGATCAATTGCCTCAGCAACGTACGTCACGTCTGTGCCAATGATGACGTCGAAACCTTCCTCGTTCACTTGCTTGATGGCTTCTATGTCGTCTTTATCCCCCCACTCGAGTTTCTTTACAATCAGGGAGTCGGGGGATGAGGATTTGAGATTTGAGGCGAAGTTTTCGGTTAACAAGTCCAGCGCTTTTGAGTCGCCGTCTGTGGCGAGGACGAGGTTAGCGGATGTGGCGGCTATCATTGAGCATATCCCTCCACATCCGCATCCGAGTTCTAGAATGTTCTTCCCTGCAACGATGCCTTGATTTGCAGCAAGAACGGAGGCCATTAATCGGGCCGATTCCCACAGCATCAAGCCCGTTGATGTACACGTGTGTTGAAATTCTTTCGGTAGTAGTTTTATCTTGAAAAAGTAGTCCCTTATAGAAATCTCGATGATCTAAGAGAAAACAGAGTGATTATCAACATTAGGGACACTCTTGTTCATTAGTTGTACAATTCAACTGTTCAGTGAAAATAAACGATTTCGACAGCCATTCCATCTGACATACTCCTTCCTATTTTTATTATATGTCGTTTAGACTTTTCGTATTATTTGCAAAGTATGTGACTTTTTACAATTAACATCTTTTTCTGAATTACCCTTGCTGATATTAAAATATTTAAATAAATGTGTTATTTTAATGAAGAAGATAAACATTTATTATGGGCATAATAGGAATCCAATTTTTTTCTTAATATATGTGCATTCATCTAAAATGACATATATTTGAATAGGAGGGAGTTTGATATAGTCGAAGTTTTTGTCAATCGTATAAAGGGATGTTTCTTTACCTCTTCAACGGAAGATGTAATACCGAACATTTCTACAGCCATTCCCTCGGACATATCGATTTCAATTGCATTGATATCATCTGTTCTTTTGTTGTTGTCAGCTTTTAAATGTTGCACAAGATCATTTTCAGTTGTGGCATCAGGACCGTTGGTTTCGATTGCCTGAAATACAGCTTGCACCCACCGCCTGTAACCAAAATGGCAACTGTTACAACTTATGGATGTGGATACATGGATATGTACTCCTTGTTCATTGACTTAAATCAAACCATGATGATGTTAAAGAGGAATAACCATTTAGATTTACGGTAATCGTGAGTAATTTTTTCAATTTCTACACTTCATGCATCAATTTATATGCATGGAGGCACATTATGGGTCAAGTGCTTTCTATGCAGAGGCAGACTTAAGAAGACAAATTCATTCGATTTAAATAAAAAGCTACCAACTTTTCTGGTATTAACTATATTCACCAATCTAGAATCTGAACCATACGGTAAGAAGAGGCGAGGAAAAAGTAAATGTGACTAACCGATTCATTACAATGTCCCTTGATCTATTTTCCACTTGCTTGCAACACAAGACGTGTTCTTCCATATTGAATCCATTCGCTTTAAAAAGATTTTCTAAGAACTCGTCTGAGAAGTAGAAAGCTCTCTGGCAGCAGAGTAAATGCTATGAGAAACTGGATAAACCCATAAAACGTAAAAATTCAACAAGTGATAACTGAGCGAGCAACAACTTACAGTGCCATCACCCCTCACATAGAAGTTTTCGCTGATCTTTTGTTCCTTGCCTGTGAACCTTTCCTGTTAATATAACAAGGGATATGATTTAATATTACACACTGTTTAAAAAGCTAAAAACAATTTACGCTTTGTCATTTAGAGTTTGACTTAAGGACGCAAACATATATAGGCATCTAATTTGCATTTACGAAGCCACTCACTGAAAGTCTGACCTACAAAACAGTGATTGATTGATATAGTTTACAGAATAGGTACGTCCAATCATGATACCATGAGGGAAATAATGTAGTTGCCCATAACAGCGGAAGGTCGTGTACATATACATATTGAAATGCACCATAGCATGACTAATTACATTAGGCAAAAACATGAATTGTGCGGGATTTAAAACAGGTGAATCCTTGTTCATATCAAAATCCCACCTGTGCAAGATCACCAGTGGCATAATCACGAAATAATACACGACCATTTGGCTGCAAATGCACATTTGTCCCAAATTAGCAAAATTAAAGTGTAAAATGGACATCAATAATAAAATGCTACTAAAGAATAAATTGGGTACTCACCTTGAGAACTTTCCTGATATTTTGCACCACTGTAGGCATTTTTTCTGGGGATACTGCAGATAAAACAAATATCTACTTAAAAAAAGTCAGCAAGTGTGTGTTAACAGCAACATCCTTATCTATCAAAGGAAACATAACTGAATACTCAGAACATCGAACGAAAGAAAAATCTCTAAATAAGCACTAATCACAGAGAACAATTTTTTTTACCATAGTCACTATGTCCACTGAGGAAGGAGTAACATGAGTGCATAAATCATCAACTGTCAGATCACAAACAAATACATTGATTCTGTTCTCCATGAAGTCCTTGTGCGTCTAGAATAAGATCCAGGATAAATTACAAGTAATTAGCAGCACGCTTTTAACTTTAATAGAGTAGTAAAAAGCGAATTAAATTAGCAACGTGACAATGTAGAAGTATGTTGATACTTGCAAAATGCCAAAGTGTGAATAATCTTATTGACACTAGTAAGTTGCATGATTCAATATGCAAAAAAAGCTGTCATTCCCCTAAAACAACAAAAGAAACAGGACCTCACCTTGACCAAATTTACTGCACGAGGTGAAAAGTCACAAGCATGTACAAACATATCTGGATAAGTTGCAAGCAGAGGAAAGATGGTATTTCCAGCTCCACAACCAACCTGGCGGACAGCGAGTTTAATCAAGTAATTACAATGTAAATCCAAATTCAAAATGGTAAGTTACTGGATGCATCTGAGAATATACCTCTAGAATCACCCTTCTTCCTTCTCCCTGCAAAAAGAGTAGTTAGGAATTGGATACAACAATTAACAGTAGCATATGCCATGTCATCTTTTGCACTTACAGAGAAGTGATGCCCCCATTCCTTGTCCAAATAATGACGATCCTTAAAGAACTGGAGAACATGAAAACAAATAATTTGCATCAAAATGATAGGGATTTTCGAGGAATGCAAAAAAATCAACAGTCTATGCTAGTGCAAACCCTGTGAAGGAGGACAAAGATATCTTAGTTCTCACTTCTCAAGATCCCACAGATAATGACAGAAGTTAACACATTAATTCTCGCTATGAATGAGGTATATTCCATTTTAATTTTTAAAAAGTTCATCATGTACCTAAAGTACAAGACTTATGCATACAACAACCACAAAATTAATTACCATACTTCTTGAGCTCTGAAATTGTCTTACATTAGCTAAGAAAACTAACCTTATCTTGATGGCGTTTATAAAAAATATCCCAGTACTTCTTTGCATCTTTCTCATACTTCCCTACGACAAAAAGTACTGATTTAATATACTAAAACTCGTATTTCAACTATTACAGAACTCATTCGAAACTATACGAGAAAGCAAGGCTAATAAACCGTAACCTCTCCAGAAATCCGAGACTTCATCATTGCAAGGTGAATATATTTGTATCTTTGGCTGCTGTGTTTGTTGATTTTCATGTATACTTACTTGAGTGTCAGGTGTGGCTGCCATTGCTATTTATCCCCTAATCATACCACAAAATGATCAAATCGAATAAGAAAACTCAGAGACTTCAAATCAAAGCATTATCTTCAAGTGAAATCATAAACTGAAAAACATAAACATCACAAGGGACTATGAATTCCCTAGCTAAGAAAAGTTGCAAGCAATTGTGAAATTCCATTGCTATTTATCCCCTAATCATACCACAAAAGGGTCAAATCGAATAAGAAAACTCAAAAACTTCAAATCGAAGCATATTATCTTCAAGTGAAATCATAAACTGAAAAACATAAACATCACCAAGGGACTATAAATTCCCTAGCTAAGAAAAGTTGCAAGAAATTGTGAAATTCCATTGCTATTTATCCCCTAATCATACCACAAAAGGATCAAATCGAATAAGAAAACTCAAAAACTTCAAATCGAAGCATTATCTTCAAGTGAAATCATAAACTGAAAAACATAAACATCACCAAGGGACTATAAATTCCCTAGATAAGAAAAGGTGCAAGCAATTGTGAATTCTAATTCGCAATTGAATAAATTACACGAATCAGCTAATGCAACATTCGAAATTGGCAAGGTTTTCAAATCTGAAAAAGATCTTCTGTACAAGTAACGATCCACAATCACCAAGAAGCAACAAACAACTCGTAATTACGGATACTTTATAGGACAGATTGGCGAAAAGTAGAGACGATCTTACTTGAGAGAAGGCTATGGAGGTTTTCACACTTGAGATAGGCAGTCTGTTATTATGATAAACCCTTGTGGGAGAGGAGGGTCTTTGTTCTTCAAATTATTATACGTTGCTACATTATTTCTCTTTATATTAATTACAATAATTTGCTATATTTAATAAAACAGGGGGATTTTATTACCATTTTTGAACCATAAGAAAATTTCGGAAATGCTTTGTTCACCTAACTATTTTTAATAAGAATATATTTAATAAAAATAACTAATATATCCTTTAAAAAAATAAATATTAAATTTATTAAACGCTTACGCTTTCAACACTCTGCCAAAAATCTCATAACCCACACAATTTTTTCTATTTTTTCACACAAACAATTACACTATTAAAAAAAAGGCAAAAAAAGGACATGGTCATGAAAATATAAACCATAGAGACACAATTTAATGATATTAGTATTATTTTCTTTATATTGGTACAACTTGAAAATGAAAGAAATAAAGAAAGAAAATGAGGTTGGTGATGGTGGTTTGTGGGGTCGGCTCTATTAAAAAAGTGTTGGTGTGCTATTTTTTATATTTTAAATTGGTGGATGTATATATTTAGTGAATGGTCTAATTATTATATTAAGGTTATAATAGTAAATTTCATGGGGGTACGTTAAGCAAAAAAAAAGGTAAAATAAATGGTGGGTTAATTTAATAGTGGGTGAACAAAGTACTTTTGTGGGTGTTAATAGCCGACAAATTCAATAAATAGTGAATATAATTTTATGTCAAGTCAATATTTTTTTTAGTGATTTAGTGATGATTATATATTATTTATTACTAATAATTAGTAAAATAATAATTAAATTTAAGAAAGTAGGTAAATGTAAAAAAAAAAAAAAAAGATGGAATGAGTAAAAAGAAAAGAGTGAATATATATTTTTTGGATTAAGAATTGAATTTGCAAATTCTAAACTTCAATTTCACATGTCAAAAAAGAACATGAACTTAATGATTGCAAAACAAGAAAAATCTTGTCATGCGTTTAGAGTTGTAAATAAATTAAATACTTTTGATTTGATTTGGCGTTTTTGAGTTTGAAGTTCGTGTTAGAAATTTTACAATTCCGAATTCGACTATAAAAATATTTTTTGATTTATGATTATAAATACAAAAATATATATTTAATTTGATATTCGTAAATATTCAGTGAAATATAATAATAATAATAATAATAATAATAATAATAATAATAATAATAATAATAATAATAATAAATGTAACTTTTATAAATTTCTGCCCATTAGAATTATCTTAAACCATTTATGACTTTATAAATGGAAGGAGATGTATCGATTAGCTGAATACCCCTGTGACCCTGTCCACAATTCAACCAAACCTAAAAAAATCATGAAATTAAAATTGAAAGTTTAAATAATTTAGGGAGTTATGAAAAATAATCTAAAGTATCAATTATTGTTGGTCATTACATTTATTAATGTGGTGCTGGAATATAAAAATTGGATGACCATAAATCATAATAGTAAGATCATACTGCTAAGTTTCACTATACGACCAAAAATTATTACAACGCCTCAATGTCTAAGAACATGCTACAAAAAGAATATCCTCAAACAATTCAAGTCCAATCACTCACTCACTATGATAATGTGAGAATCTCACTGGAAAGATGTAACAAAATATAAGTAACTGGGATTTTATAATTACAATAAGCCAATATCTGGGGATATTTCATGATACTGGTGATTTGGGAGTATCTTCACTTTCTGTTTTTACTTCCTTTTCTGGACTAACAGATCTCTCTTTGTTCTCTCGTACGCCGCCACTCTCAGTTCGTTCGATGTTATTATGCAGGACCCCATTTTCTACAACACCGTTCTCAGCCCCGTTGTTCTTAGGCTCGGGATTTGGAGCAGGTTTTGGTAGTATTCGGGAGGGTGAGGTTGCTAGTAGGCGATTGATCCCATCGAATAAGTTCTTGGCCTCGGCGATCATAGCAGCACCACCAGGGTAGCAGCGGCCAAAGCATGTCGCACAATGTGGGAAAGTAACCTGCACGGAATGAAGAAAGTGCATCAATAATGTTTCGGCTCAAGTCCAAGAAGGTGTTTGTTTATGGATTTGAAATCCAGTAGGTGGATGAAGAATTGTAAAAGGTGTATTTGTATTTTGTATGAGCAGGTCTTGTATGAGACCATCTCATGGCATGAGACAATGGGAATTGGTGTAACTAGGGCATTGGCTCATTAGCACTTTGGTAGGGGTGGGTGCTAATTTGTGTTGTTTAATGCCATGAGACGGTCTCATACAAGTTTTTGCCATTTTGTATATGTTTACAGGTAGGATTCTGAAAATACTGTATAGATGATAATTGATTGATTGTGTAATGGAAATTCAGTGTAAAGTAGGGGAGAGTGTTGAGTAAAAAAGAGGAGAGAGAGAGTGATGAGTTCTATTGTAAATTGTACTTTAAAGAAATAAAATGAAATAGGTGTATCATAGGATCTAATATCTTATGCCAAATTGGATTTGGATTGGAAAACAAATTATGGGGTGAAGGGCCACAAACAAACACCCAAGGGGTGTAATCAAGTTAAGTTGTTGAGTCGAGCAATGTCAAGCTTGAGGTAGACAGACACGACTGAAAACTCAATCAAACTGAGCTCAACTTTATTATCTTCGAGACAAGTTAGAGTTTATTCGAGACTCGACCTAAACTGTAAACCAAATTAATAGCAAATCTTACCTCGATAAATGCCTGGCAGAGTTTAAGGAAAAGTGCAGACTCGTTATCCTTGAGCATCCTAGTTGTGTTGTATCTCAGTAGCGAATCAGAAACAGCCTGCAAACACTTAACTAATTCCTGAGCAAGCACGTGCTTCAAACTTACTGGAGCACATGGGCGCAGTTCATTCATTGCTGCAGCTACGCCTGGACCACCAAACAGGAAGACAATCAGTTCTCATCGTTCACAAATAACCCAACATTTAGAACGTATCCAGTTTAAGGGCATGTGCTCTTTCAAGTTTTACCGTTGATAAAAACGGCAAGAGGTGGATGTTCCATAAGACTTGAAGGAGGAGTGATATCATCATGACTTTCATCACCAAAATTATGGGCAGGGAAGCCAACTGCTGGCAATGGGACCCAACGATGAGAATCCAAGACTAACTGGATTAATCAAAACATTATGTGTTGTAAATCTTCAGCCAAGAATGACAATTTTTTTGCTGTAAAAAGATCATAGAGATCCAAATCATATGCTCAAAAGAGTGAAGGAAATGTAACTTGTGAAAAGCATCGGATGCCATTAACAAGTATTGGAAATCACACCTGAAAATTCTCTACAGCTGTACTCATATTTTTCGAAAATAAATTAAGAACTGCTCTGCAAAAACAAACTTATCCATATTAGAGCTTGTCAAATGTCAAGAGTTGCAAAAAGATTTCATAATAAAAGAATATTTACTCTTCAAAAAGAGGGGGAAGCAGGCCTCGAAAATCCAAACCAACCCATCCAAGGCCCATGGCACAATACTGTAGGCAAAAATCAAGAGAAAGCACTTATCATTAAGTTTAGTTCCCTGTATCTGTTATCATATTAAAATGAATATAAGACAGCAAAATGAGCATTATTATGCAGGTGAAGCTAAACAGAACAAACATTTTATGCAGCAGCATCCATGTCAACATGATATTCAATGTACCTCAGCATACATGCAAATGGAATCCCAAGCTAATTTCTAGTCTAGTAATATTGGGAGTAATTTATGGCCAACATTTTTCTCGAAATGGAACCCCTTAACCCTGAGTGACAGAGTGAGGATCTAATTCTTATCAGGGTACGATGTCTGAGAAGGATCCAAGTGATCCACATGCCCATCAATACATCATCAATTTTTCCCACACAATTATATGATTAATACTATAAACTAAGTGACAAGTAACTTTAGTAAATGCCACCAATCAAATGCATTTCTCCAGCTTCTTTCTAGCCAAACATTTAGCTTTGCTTTGTTTAAACTTTGGGCTTTGTATTTTTATCATATTATATCAAATAAATTATTTTGTTATATATATGAGGGTTTCTTATAATTATATATTAGGTTTACTTTCTTGAAAATTATTATTTGGATGTGAATACTGGAGTGGGACAACTGAATCTCACCATGCACTGATCCAGAATATTTGTCAAGGATCCACCTTCAGTGATCTTTGGAAGCATCACTTTAAGAGTCTTCAGGTGCGAGGTAATCTGATGCATGGCCCAGTCAAAGAGAAGCCCACCATCATAATTTTCTTCACTCTCAGATGTGTCATCAGCGAATATAGCTCGATATTGGTTAACAACATCAAAGAGATGCATTCTGTGACAGTTGACCATCCCCTTCAAATAGTCATATGGATTTCTTTGGTCTAAGTCATCAAGTAATCCACTAAGCCACGCTTCACGACATCTTAGAAACTGAACAATGGACAACCATCACAGATCAGAATGGCACACCTTAAATTATTTATTAAAAAACGACTATAGACACCAAAACAGAGGAAATCCATTTCACCTAAAATATAGTGTTGATAAGAGGTTACCTGTAGCCGCATCTCATATTCACTAAAAACTCCTATCCGACGTAGATATCCAATTATGCGCAGGCATTCAGGCAACTACAACATGATGAGCAAAGTGTAAGCACACCGAGCTGACAGTCTTATTTCATTATTTTTGCATTGTATCAACTTGCTTTAACTGAAACAGGACACAGTACCTGAATATTAGATCTAAGTTTCTGAAGCAGCTGGGAAAGAAGAGACTGGGTGGTCTGCCGAACTTCTGCAGCTAGAGCCTGAATGACAGGAATTCTTTTTGAAAAAGAAAACAAAAAATGGTGCCTCAATTAATGCATCAAGCAGGTTTACAGATGAAAGAGATTCTATGCTGCTATAGAAGCAAAGAGAAAAACTCACTTTGGGTTCATCGTGGTGAGCTTTGCAACAAACGCTTCCAAATCAAGAGCTTCATCATAATTTCCATTCCTCACACATCTGTATGGAAATGTCATGCGATCATTCTTTGAGAAACTCTAATCTATATGTAGTGATGCAAAGCACAACATTAAGTATTAGACTATTGAAGACATTGAAAAACAAGCTGAGGGACTTACGTGTCCATGAGTTGAGGAATTTCAAGCAAATCAAGCAAAGTACTTTGGTTTGCTAATAAAGTTTGGTTCATCTTCCTTTTCTCCAAAATATGTTCAGCCGACTCAACAAATTCAGTACAGCCAGATGTGAGCTTTGGAATTTCAGCTATCTGCGAAAGAACAAAAACATCTATGAGTTTCTTTGAGCTTATTATTTCACATAATGAGGAAAGGGGAGTTATGGTTGTACTGATTTTTATTTTCTTGGCACTATATTTGAGGTTTTAACCTCAATTTTTATCTTAATTTATGAAATTCGTAAAAATAGGTGATTAGACACAGAACCGAAAATATTTACAAAAAAATATTTCATAATCATCTAACTCTTACTGCATTTGTTCTATTGTATACAACAGGCAAACAGTAGAAATTGAGATCACAGGCGTCTATGAAGGGATCTTTCGGCTTCAATTAACCGAGCATTCACGTTTCAAGCTTACATCAAGACATAATCTCTCTTTACTTATTGCATCCAGATTTTAACAAGCATAAGCAGCTCTCTCCTTAGGATTAAGAAAAGGCAAAAAGGACCTCCACCATGATATACTCCAAACAAAATATGAGCAGTCCAATAGTTCTGCAGATTCAAAGCCTCATTGAATGAGAGCTGAATAATTCTTGAACTTATGAGAAACCTCCATTTTCACTGAAGTGACAGATACAATTGAACCTTGAAATTCTCAAATTACCATTAAGTATATTTTTTGGTTCTTATATTACTTTGAACTCAAATTCGCATAATTACTAGAGCAGCTTAAAACTAGCAGTTCACAATGTCACTATAACGGCAATGCAAGCTCACTAATACAGCAGATCAAATCAAAGCATTAAAAGAAAAAAGGCATAATAATCAGATCAAATTACCAGAGACTCGAGATGCTTGTCAATTGAAGAAACCTCCTGTCGGATCTCAAGCAAAGCATCCGCCGCCGCAATGAATGCACGGTAATTCCCCACCGCCACCTCCTGCATCTGCCGTCGTATTCTCTCCGCATCTACTCTCAGCAACTCCGGTTCCTTGAAAATTAAAAAATCACAACAATTGCCTCAATTTCAAGACGCAGATACCCAATCGATCAATATAAGACTGTACGAATACCTTATGGAGGCGATCGAGAGTGAACGAGAGGAGTTCAGACACGTACGGCTGCTGTGCGGCGGAGGCGAGAGGGAGAAGATTCGCCATCTCCGTTGATTCATCGGTGTTGGTCGGAGCCTCCGGCGACGCCATTGCCGTCATTTCGAAGCTCGGAATCTGATCGGTCACAGTTGGAGATCTGAGATGTGGGGTTTTATCTGATTTTAACGAGATTTCTCGTCTGGGGTCTTTTCGATATTTTCAAGAGTAAGGGGTGAGTTTTATAATTTTCATAGAAAAAACAATTTTCTCCCCCGAAGATTCGTGATATTGCATTTCGGCACCTTATATTTGTATGTTGTGGTTTTATTTAGTTTTTTTTTAATTAAATGGTTATGTTCTTTTAAAAAGGTAATAATAATAAATATATAGATAATGGTTATGTTTGGGTAATTAAATTCAAACACTTATACAATCTTATTCTTATGATTTTTTTTTTTATAGAATCTTTTTCTTATGATTGGTAAGCTATAAAGTTGAGAATATTCCTTAAAAAAAGTACTTATAACTAATATAATAAAATAATATAAATATAATATTATAAACTTCTTTATAATGTAGACAAAGTATAGAGTAAAACAGGTTTATATATGAATCACTGAAGGGTATTAGTTATTTTCACTAAAAAGTATTAGTTGTTTTTACTGAAGAGTATTATTGGTTTACACTAAAGAGTATTATTTATAGTTACTGAAGAGTATTACTGATTTACACTAAAGAATTTTAGTTGTTCAGTGAAAATGAACTAAGACTCTTTAGTGTAAACCAATAATACTCTTCAGTAAAAACAATTAATACTTTTTAGTGAAAACAACTAATACTCTTCAGTAATTCATATATAAACCAATTTTACTCTATACATACTCTATAATGTATAATATCAACCGATGACCATTTATCTCCCATTCCTTAAGCATGTGAATTGCTATACTCAAATTCATAGCATTGTCATGTCTATTTCTAAATACATAACTAATTTCGTAGTCTGTAATAACAAATGAAATAAATACCCAATTTTTTGGGCTTAAAAAATCCAATTTCTTAGAATTGGTGCTTAATTTTGCTTAATCTTAATAATGCTCGTTAATATAATTTAATAAAATAATATATGTGCATAAGTAAATATGATGGATCCATTTTCAACGCATGAATAAATATGGTATTGGACTAAATGAATTGTCTATAAGACTATAAAATATATCATAAATTTCATTTCATTTCATTTTGTATTTTATTTTATTACTACTATATATTCCTTTGTCAACACCGTTCTTTCGTTTCGGCTAATATTACTTGATTTTCATTTTTAAGTTACGGAGAGTTTGGTATATCTTGTCCGAATATTTGGTATTTCTAATTAATAAAAAAATACGGAATGAAATATTATTATGATGAAATATATCGACATGAAACTAGATGAAGCTTTTATAAGTTACAATTGGAACGGGACTCGAATGATTTCACTCGAGGGCACCTATGTTAAGCTAGGTTGTAATTGAAAGGGAAAATGATTTTTTTTCGTCCCATAACTTTACCTCATTTTAATTTTCGTCCTGCTGACTTTCAAGTTTTGATTTTAGTCCTATAACTCTTTTTTTTCCGTCCTGATAACTTTCAAATTTTGATTTTAGTCCTGTAACTTTATCGCTTTTTTATTTTAATCCTATATGGGTTAATAGGTTGTAGGACCAAAATAAAAAAAATATATAAGTTACAGGACGAAAATCAAAATATGAAAGTCAACAGGACGAAAATAAAAAAGAGGTGAAGTTACAGGACTAAAATCAAAATTTAAAAGCTAGCAGGACGAAAATAAAAAATTGGTAAAATTATAGGACAAAAAAAGTAAGTTTTCCTGGAATAAAGAAACAACGAAAAATATTGTTCCAACTTTCTAGGTACTCAAGATTTGGAAACACATGAAAAACACGAGAAAAACGAGAGGAAGAGAGCATTTATCAGCTGCGGCGGAGGTGTAGAAGTAGTAGTATGGGTACGAGAAATTCTGCTGCACCATGCCAGCTGGCGCGGCCGGAACGGCCGGCGGAGAGTGGTGCTTTTTTCGCGGCGGCGGCGGCGGCGCCGAGCATACGACGGGGCAGGTCTCGCAGTGGCTAATGCACCGCGAGCCGCTCCTTTGTGATTCGGAAATGGAAGGTGAAAGCAAAGTTATGAGAAGAAATATCCATGTTTTAACTGTTGTGAATGCAAGAATTCTTGAAGGCTTTTTCATTTGGTCTTTTTTTAGTCACTTGAAAGTTAGTAGATTATGTGTGTGTATTATATATATATATATATATATATATATATATATATATAGCAATATGCATAGAGGAGAATCTACATGAGGGGCCATTCCAATTCTATATATTATGTAGTGGGCATAGATGAAACAATTCTTCCACCTTTTGCTAAAGTGCTTGTTACAAAATTATGCAACACATAGAGAGAAAAAATTATGGAGAGCTGATAAATATAAGTACATGGACTTAGAGGTGTTTGGCTGAGCTTATAAGTTAATTTGACAAAATAAGATATTTAACAATTTATAAGATCGGAAAATAAGCTCCTACCAACTTATAAGCCGTAAAAACATGAAGTTGGGATTTCCCGACTTATATATTTTATATTAAAATTAGAATTTAAAAAATATTTATTATAATTTTTCAATAATCTAATAAGTTGTATTAGTCAAACACTTTAGCTACTTATAAGCTACTTAAAAATTACATCTTATAAGCCCTTAAAATAACTTATAAGATGTTAGAGCTTATAAGACGTTTCAAATAAGTTTAGCCAAACGGGCTCCTAATCGGTCCATACACGAGCATTTCCCCATGCCACATGTGGTTCGTCAGCTGTTTAAACCAGGTCACAAACTTTAGTTCTATACTCATATTTGCATTCTTTTTTTCCAGAAAGTATTGAAAACAGAACAATGTGTGAGAGACAAGAGTGATCAAAAGATTTCTTGCTCATAGTTTGGAAATCTAATAAAATATGAAGCAGAAAAAACAGTCCTTGTGCTATCATATTGATCATTAGTTTATTCTTTAATCCGGATTTGGAGCATAATATATTGTCTAAAAATTGAAAAGAGAATCCAAAGCAGCAAGCAATTGGTACTTTTTGTGGGTGATTTTAGCTGGAGACAATCCAGATTTGTGGGCACCATTCCAGCCAAAAATTGTTCCACACTTTATGCTTTTCTTCTTTGTATAGGCTTCTCTTTTGGACTTTAGAATCGTCCCTTTTTCCGTCTCTGATCCCGATAAAAGAATTTCAATCTTCCACTGCAGATTCTGCCCTTTTCTTGGATTATCCCAAATCAAGAAACCTGAGCTGCTTTGATATAAAAAAAAAAAAAAGACATTCCTTTTCATTCATTGATGAAGCAAATATAAAGCTATTTAAATTGGGTTTTTACGAAAATATAAAATATTCAACCTGAAAGCAGCAACTCGGACAAATTTTGATTCATAGATCATCTCCTGCATATCTTCTCTTTCTCTATTTCTTTTGTTGCTCCCCAAGAATCACTGTTCTTCAGAGAATCCTCCTTTTGATCTGTAAAGGGGGTTCACTTGCTAAAAAGTCTCTACCCATCTCTATCATCCTGAATTAATCATAGCAACCTGTAGATGAGAGAGAATAACACAGTGGTGAGAGATCATTAAACAAAGTTAAAGAAAGGGAAAATGTACATTTTTGTCCTTTAATTTTTGTTAACTTCGATTTACGTCCTGTTAACTTTGTATTTTTTAATTTCATCATATAACTTATAAAAATTGTGTTTTTGGTCCTATAACCTTCTATACCAAGTAACTCTTCAGATAATTTAGTCTTATAACTTTAAAAAAAGTGGTGCCACGTCAGTTTCCCCAAAAGAATTACCTAGCGTAGCAGGTAACAGGACAAAAAACACAATGTTCTGTAAGTTACAGGACTAAATTCAAAATTCCAAAGTTAACAGGACGAAAACCAAATTCAACCAAAGTTAAAGGACAAAAAAATGTATATTCACACCTATGAGAAACTCATCCGAGGACTCGTTAAAGGAGAACAGTGCTGCCAGTGTCCTAATCCATGCTTCATTCCGTACTCTTTCAGCCTGTTAAGTTCCGGCAAAATCTCACTACCAAGATCGGGCCTGTCTCGCTTTCTCAGCTCCGTACACCTCAGCGCCAGCTTCGCAAACGCAAGCGCCTCTTCAACCGGCCAATCAGGCACAGTCGGGTCGAGCAAATCAGCAAAAGTGTCCCTCTCAATGGCCTTCTCGACGTGATGGGTAAGCCCCATCGGAGGCCTAGCCGTGATAACTTGCAACAGCATCACTCCCAAAGAATAAATATCAGATTTCGTCCCTAACTTGCCCGTCTGCTGGTACTCGGGATCTATGTAACAGAACGTCCCCGCTGCTGACGTCATGTGATACTGAGTTACGCTATTTGCAACCGAAGGGGGAACCAATCGAGCCAACCCAACGTCGCTGATCTTGCACGTGTAATGATGGTCGAGAAGGATGTTTCCGGGCTTTAGGTCGCGGTGGACGAGGGGCTCGGGTTTGGCCTGGTGGAGGAAAAGCAGCCCCGTTGCTATATCCGCTGCGATCTTGAAACGGATGCCCCACGGGATGGGCGGGCTGTTGCCTTTGCGATAGAGACGATCTTCGAGGCTTCCGTTGTCCATGTATTCGTACACTAAGCACCCGTATTCCGGGCAAGCACCCATGAGCAGTACCATGTTTGGATGTCTCATACAGGTTAGAACTTCTACCTACAATTATGCATTTCTATTATACTAATAGAGTAACACTTTTGTGCACTAGTTGCACCGTGCAACTAGTATAATTTTGATTTGACCAAAAAAATAATCAACCAAGCTGGTTTTTTTTATATTTTATACATGAATCATAGAAAAGTAGATCAAAAAGGATCAGAATGTGAAGAAAAGTATGAGCTCATATATGATGAAAAATATTTGTTGTATATTGGAGAAAGTATTATTCAGCCTACAAACTAATACCTTTTCTTTTTGTATGAACATCAACTTTTTCTTCATATGAACTTAGGGAAAAATGTTATTTCAGGACCGTAACTTTAGAGTGATGGCAAAATGAGGACCGTAACTTTTTAGATTGGCAAAATAAGGACCTTAACTTTTTCAAATTGACAATTTAAGGACCATAACTTTCAAAAGTTGCAAATTAAGGCCGAATTCAAGCCAAATAGGCCCGATTTGGGCCCGACTTCTAGCCCAAATTGGTCAAATTAGCCCGATTTGTATTGATTATGGCTGATTGTCCTCAATTTGCCAAATTTTAAAATTATTGTCCTCATTCTGCCAGCTCGATAAGTTAAGGTCCTTATTTTGCTAACCCCCTTAAGTTACGGTCCTGAAAAAATAATTTTCACTATGAACTTATAATTTTCATTATATATTTCAATTTTTTTGTGGACGAATCAAACTTTGGTCAAAATAGAGCGAAACGTATTCACGTACCTCTTGTTGGAACTGTTTTCTCCCTTGTGCAGCATCGGGTCGGAGTACTTTGATAGCGACAGGAGTGTGATCGAGTTTGCCTTTGAATACAGGGCCGTAGCCACCTTCCCCGATTTTCATGGTCATCGAGAATTTATTGGTGGCTGCTTCGATCTCTTCTATCGTGTATTTTCTGCACCGATCATCATTATACACATCCATTGCTCTTATTTTTTGTTCAGCTTCTCTCTTTGCTTTCATCTCCGCATACTTCCTTCTCTGTATTTCCTTCTCCGCTATTTTCTGCGCTTTCTCTGCTGCCTCGATTGCAGCTCTGCATTTCGCTTTCTCCATCTCCACGAGCACGAGGGCTGCTTCTTCAGCAAGACAGGCCTGCTCGACTCTGCTCATCTCGCCCATCTTCTGTTGTTCGAGTTCATTGATCTAAAAATGTAGCAAAAACAACATGAAAATGCCACTTAAAAATCAAACAGAAAAGTTGATGTTTTCAATAGCCTTTGCTCGGGATTTAAACCAAATTTGTCCTCTTATCTTTTCACCTTTATTAAAATGGTCCTTTATTTATTTGTTTTATCAATTTAGTCCCGTATCTATTCAAGTTTCGCCAAAATGATCCTAATTAGCCTAAAAATGTACAAAATCTCACCGTATTGGTCCTCTATTTATTTTCTTTACCAATTTAGTCATGTATCAATTCACATTAGTCCAATTAGGTCCTAATTGAACGCAAAAAGCATAAAATGCCACCTTTTTAGTCATGTCCACTTGTTTTTTGGTGGAAGCCTATGATGTTTTTTTTTTTCAATGTGGCACGCCAGATGACAATCTTTGCCAAATAAAAAAAAATTGAAATAAAATACAAAAAATCAATTATGACCATTTTTCACCAAAATATGACTATTTTGGCGAAACTTGAACAAATACAGGACTAAATTGATAAAACAAATAAATAGAGGACCATTTAAATAAAAGTGAAAAGATAGAGGACGAATTTGGTTTAAATCCCGCCTTTGCTCCAATATTGTACCTGCCTATGAGCTGAAACGGCTTCTTTGCACGCGGAGTTATACATGTTCATCGTCTGTTGCACCTCATGCTTTAGTCTCTGAAGCTCCTTCTGCCATTTTTTAACGAAATAATGAGATCAAACACAAAATTCTTGAACGTTTTGCGATACGTTTAACTTACCGGACTGTGGGCATGATCAGATGCTTCTCCCACATTCGTAGAGTCCGGAACCTCCACTCTCGTAACATCCACCGAACCATGCAAGGATGAACTCCTGGATTTTCTCCTGGAAGCCCCAATGTTATCACCAAAATCGCTCCGGAACCTTCTACTCGGATACTCATGATGATCCTCAACATTCTTCTTCACCGCAACTGACCTGTTGATGAAATTTCATATCATTCCAATGAAAAACATGTTCGTCGAAAGTACAAGATAGAGGGACAGTATTTTTCTTGAAAACCTAGACTTACTTGCTTCCGTCGTCTGTTTTAGAACGATTGAACTTGGCCGATGCCTGGGGAGACGTCTGCCTAGAATGAGCTGAAACCTCCGTGTGTCGTACTGCTGGACGTATCGATTGTGCCTTGCCTCTTGCAATTACGTACACCGAGCAAAAATCTGGAGCAGCCTTGTTTATCAAGGTTGGCACATCAGGGGTCCAAAACCTGCACAAACACGTTAGATTTCGAGAAAAAATCATAAATGGTCCTGTAATTTTATCCGAGTCCATAAAAGGTCCCGTAAGTTTTTATTTCATCAATTTTGATCCTTTTATTATCAATTTTGGTACTTTTCGCTAGAAAATTTAAAATTTGACTGGAAAGTTATCCTAATTTTTCATTTTGGTCACGTTGAGGGTTGTCGCTAACATCATTTGAACCGTGTTGCATTTAAGAAGAAAACCCCTCAATTAATTTCATCATTCGATTACACCTACCCCAAGAATTGGGGTTTCAAAATCGTGAATTTAGTTTATTCTCATGGCTAATTTCCGACCAATTTACAGTAACATTTGGGTCAAGACATATATTATTCTCTTCTTCTTGTTGAGCTTGTCATTTTGATACTTTTTTGGTTCATTATGTAAGCTACCACAAATTTCCAATAACTTTTCCGACCAGATTTAAATTTTCCGGTGAAAAAGATCAAAATTGATACCAGAAGAACTAAAATTGATAAATTAAAAACTTACAAGACTATTTATTTCACTTATCATGTGCGTAAAAAGGCGAAGATTGTTAGCCTACCTTGTTATAACACTCCTTGATGAGGCACCAAGAACAATATTGGTGACATTGTTGTTGTTGATGTAGTCTAAAAGAGTAGTATACACATCTGTACTTTCTAACACAACTTCTTTTACTTGTGTCTGCAAAATCATAAAGGGAAAATTATTTTTTTTGTCCTATAATTTTATCTTTTTTTATTTTCACCTTGCTGATTTTCAAATTTTGATTTTAGTCCTGTAACTTTACTTCTTTTTTATTTACGTCCTGCTGACTTTCAAATTTTGATTTTCATCTTGTAATTTGCATTTTTTTTCCTACAACCTACTAACCCTTATAGGACTAGAATCAAAAAGCGATAAAGTTACAGGACTAAAATAAAAGGGCGGTAAAGTTATATGACTAAAATCAAAATTTGAAAGTCAAAAATAAAAAAAGTATATTAGTTATAAGACTAAAATCAAAATTTGAATTTCAGTAGGACGAAAATAAAAAAGAGGTAAAGTTACAAAACGAAAAAAATCATTTTCCAATCATCAAAATCCAGATCGAAAATACATAGTTTTAGCCCACTAGTGCTCGAGTTGGAACCAACTCATAACATGAGACAATGGAAAAGGGTGTAATTAGGGCACTGACTCATTAACACTTTGGTAGAGGTAAGTGTTAATTTGTGTGGTCTCATGCAAGTTTTTGTCCTGTTATTCGAGCCGAGCGAGCTCGAGTATACTCGAGCTCGACTCGTTAACATTAATGAGTAATAATACGTGTCCGGCTCGATTCGTGAACGAGTCTATCGAGTCGAGCCTAATGGAATTATTAAAAAAATCATAGTTATCGAGGCTAACGAGCCAAGCTCGGCTCGACTCGTCTAGCATTCGAGTAATTTTCGAGCTCGAGCTCGTTTAATCTAACGAGTCGAGCCGAGCCGAGCTCACGAGCAGCTTGTCTCGTGTAACAGCTCTATTAAGCCCACATTATCAAAGAAACCATTTATCGAACAGGTAGAGTGCATGAATTTCATTGCTTAAAATGCAGAGAAACAAATTTCGCTCAATTACCCCTCTACGAGCACAACAAGCACGGCAGGGCCCGAATATATCCTCAATCGGCCCGCCATTCGCCTCCGAGGCGCCACCATTCTGGCCATCTGCAAATCAAACGTTCCAATTTACTCGAAAATCGACGAAAATGAATCAATCGGAAACATCGAAGGATACCTACGTCTAGTCCTCACATGGATCAAAACGAGAGTCTGTTTGGGCGTGAGGAGATGATCGATCGCCCATCGGATAGCGAGCGTGCTGTTTTTGCCCTTGGTGATGGCCACGGCGGTGAGATTGTGGTCGTGCGGATCCTGTGGTGGTATTTCCATCGCTGTTTTGAAATCGAATTGTGTTGTTCCTATGGAAGTGGTGGTGCAATGCGGTCGTAGCCGCTAGCGTCGCGGCGTTTCCACCACCATTGCCACCATGACCACCGCTTCGTTTCGCGAGTTTTCCGATAAAATGTGGGAGGAAGGAAAGGAGACGATCTCTCTGTTTCTCTGAATCTGTATGCGTGGAAATATACTATTTTTGTCTCTTTCTCGCCTCCGTTCACTCGTTTTCGTTGGTATTTTGTCTTGGTTGCCAAAATTGAGGGGATAAGAAGAGAATTCTATCAAATTATGGGGGCATATGTGAAATTGAAAATTCGTGCTCTTTCTATGGAATTTTTAAATATTTTAAGTAGTTATGCATGAAAATAATTTCATTGAGATTTTTGCACTTTTGGTCCCACAGGTCACGCCTCACCGCAATTTTGGTCCCGATGCCTGCACTTTTGGCCATATATATTTTCAATGCTCCAAATATATTTTCACACAACACAGTGTGATATTTATGTAAAAATATTGAAAAATTGTTCTATAAACAGGTGTGCTATTTGATAATTTGATGATATATTTGAAATTGTTAAAGAGATTAAAAAAAAAAAAATTGTTGCATGGAGGGCAATTTGTGAATTAGTGATATACAAATGCATAAAGAGTTTCATTTAAAGTTTTGATTTATATATTATATTTATCTTTAAAATATTTAAATATATTAATAATTTGATATAACTCTTATATTTAAAAATTTATTATATCAAACATTAAATTAAAGAGTTAATTAATATAGGATTATTATCTTAAAAACAAATTAGCTTAAGTTTAACAAGCCATAATGATTCTAACTAACTTAAGATTAAAAAAAAAAAGTGATTTATTTAAAGCAAGAAATGGTTTAACAAAGCAAAACTCTTGAAAAAAATGGGGGAGAAATTAAATAATCAAAAGTTCAGGGGTGATCGTGCTATTACATTAGTCTCTGGGCCTAACCGCCATCGTTTTGAACCAATTTTTTTAACCCTGCCCCCAAATTTTGCCCTAGAATCCGTTGGCTTTATCATTGAATCACAAATTCACGGCTTCAATCTTGAACGAAGAAATAATTCGATTTAGAGTTGTTAATAATGTCGACGATTTATGTATTGGAGCCGCCGACGAAGGGAAAGGTGGTAATAACGACGTCGTACGGTCCAGTGGACATCGAGCTATGGCCGAAGGAGGCTCCGAAGGCCGTTCGCAACTTCGTGCAGCTATGCCTCGAAGGCTATTATAACGAAACCGTTTTCCATCGCGTCATTAAATCGTTTCTCGTTCAGGGAGGCGATCCCACCGGTACCGGAGAAGGTATGATAACTTCATTTATATTTTTTATGAAGCTTTAGACCATGATTTAAACTCTATGTGCATCAATTGATTGAGTGCATTTCTGAATTAAACTGTTTTTTATATGCTTTTGGGAATGGAAGGAATAGAAACTAAGGAGAAGTTTCAGAAATCGAATCTTAATTCGAAGTTGTAAGTATTTATCGAGTACTTGTGTGAATTCAGAACATATGAATGCTACTTAAAGCGTTTCAACTTTGATTTTAGGCAACATATAGTTTTGGTACTGTAGCTGGAATTGTTCATTATTCACTTCATTTAAATAGTTGTGCTGACGTTTTCACTACCATGCTAATATTAAGGGGTCGTTTGGTTTGAGGGATTGCCTGGAATTGTCTTTATAATCCCAGGTAATCTCGTGTTTGGTTTGAGGGATTGCACAGGACCATGACCCTGGATAGACTAGAACGACTATCTCGTGTACAATTCGATCAAGAAAATTTGGTTCTAGTCTATCCGTTTTCCGATAGTCGTTCTAATTCAATCCTATCCCGTAAACCAAATTGCCCCTAAATATATACGGATCATATTGAATGTTTTACTGCAATTGCAGCTCACTATGTGGCTTAAGGCTTCCTTTCAATGTAAAGATTCATACTGTTCGGAGTATATGTTTTCCCCTGAATATTCGTCGATTACTTGATTTTACAGTTTTAGTGTTGTACGCTTCTTACTGTTATATTTGATATCTTTAATTAAACACAGCCACAAAAATCAAAATCATCATATCTATTTTTGACCATGTATGATCCTTTAATCTATTTGTTGTATATGACAGGTGGTGAGAGTATATATGGTGGTGTTTTTCCTGATGAATTTCATTCTCGTCTGCGATTTAAGCACCGTGGTTTAGTTGCATGTGCTGGTTCTGGTGCACCTAATTCAAACGGCAGCCAATTCTTCATAACCTTGGATCAATGTGACTGGCTTGACAAGAAGCATACAATTTTTGGAAAAGTAATTTTTGCACCTACATATATTATTGTAGATTCCTATTCTACGTATAATCTTGTTTTGACAATAAAATGGATTATTTTTCGCAGGTAACTGGAGATTCAATATTTAATCTGTTGCATTTAGGTGAAGTAGAGACTGATAAAAATGATAGGCCTCTGGACCCTCCTCCTAAGATACTTTCAGTTGAGGTATCAATTTATTTTGTGATGAGTCTTGTGTTTGTGATATCTAGTTGTATTTTATGGAGTATTTCAACAATTTAAACATTTTCTTCACTTAATTTATGTGTCTCGGCCATTTTTGTAAAATTTTACACCCTCATCCCAACTCAAGTGGAGTTATCTTGTCCTTAATAATCACATGGTTATCCTAATAAGATTGAAGATTATGTATATATGTTTTGTTAGGGACAGATTGGCAGGCCTTGCTTAAACGCTTATTTTACCTGTCCCTATTGTTTAGCTTATGTTGCAACTTGCATAATTTTCTTCTCAACTTTGCTTTAGGTGTTATGGAATCCTTTTGATGACATTGTTCCAAGGATAATCCCGGCAAAGTCTTTACCATTATCTGAGAAGAAAGAAACAAAGCCGAAGGTTACAAAGTAGGTTCTTTGTCCATGCATTTTGACATGGACATAACAACGCTCTCAGTTGTATTACTTCTCTCTCCTTTTTTTTTTTTTTAAAAAAAATCTGAATAACAAGATAATGATTTTTCTGATCTGTTATCCAGAAAGTTGAACTTGCTTTCATTTGGGGAAGAAGCTGAAGAGGAAGAGAAGGAACTTGCAGCTGTCACTGCTAGAATAAAAAGTAGCCATGATGTTTTAAATGACCCCCGGCTCCTGAAGGAAGGCCTTGAAAAAAATTTGGTAATGATGTGCAATTGTTGGTAGATTATTTCTGTTTAGTTTTTCTTCAAGTTTCATTTGATGATAAAAATATACAAGGACCTGGGGGAGGAAAGTGAATATTAAAGATGCACCAAATTAATCTACTTGATCTTTTATTTTTATCGGGCAAATGGTGACTTGAACCCATGACCTCTAGCCTCTAGGTCAT
This sequence comes from Ballota nigra, assembly GCA_947034835.1. Taxonomy (NCBI): domain Eukaryota; kingdom Viridiplantae; phylum Streptophyta; class Magnoliopsida; order Lamiales; family Lamiaceae; genus Ballota; species Ballota nigra. Next base: position 137,788,459 of record OX344720.1, read on the forward strand.
AGGTAGTGGGGCTCAAACCACTTGATCTATTGAGAACAGTGTCAATAACAAAGTGTCCAACTATAGTACTGTGTCAACTCTTTGATACTATCGTTCTATTACCTCTAAATAATGCATCAGCTGGTTACAGGATCTAATTTTATGTTCTTGAGCTCACACTACCTTTATTGAGTTATAATTATCAATTTGTTTAACTGTACTTCTGCTTCTTGAATTTATATGTTGCAAGTCTTGTCTATCTGGGGAAAATTCTTAAAATGCATCAAAGAGATTCAAGAAGATATTCTTGACTATAAAGTTAGTAATTTTTATACATTCACTTCGGGTCATCTGTGCAGAACTCAGCTGAAAACCAGAAATTGAAGGATGCACAGTTAATGGTGAGGGAAGCTCTAACCTCGAAGAAAGAGCACAAAAAAGAATTAGGAGCTGGATTTACTGATTCTCTTGATCACAGTGATGACGATGAGGCTAGCTTTGATGCACGAATGCGCCAGCAGATATTAAGAAGAAGACAGGATCTAGGGGACATGCCAACTAAGAAAGAGTTGCGCGATGGTGAGTACTCATTTTGTTGAGCTTGACCTTCTGTGCTTATTCAACTTGACAATTTTTCCTCTCAGAAGCTTTAGAAAATTGTTTTGCCATTAATATTCAGGGTCGATTGTCTTCCTCAAAAGCCTGTGTTATTTTACGTTTGTTACTCATTATTTCTTTCCTGACTGGACATGAATCCTTAATAATCAAAACTTATGTTTTACATGGCAGAGCATGTAGGTTCTCGGAATCGTGCATCATCTCCACCAAGGTATGATCATTTTTGCATTGCGTTAATCCTTTTCATTTCGGTTAAACACGGAGTATCATATGACTTTTCATATTGAGCGTCACATATATTACCAGTTAAAGGTAGACTAGCATTATTGGATGCATATGTACTCCACCGTCGCTTGCCTTTATTTTTCAAGCTATTGTTTTTCTCCCAATGCTGAATAGCTAATTTGGTTTTGCTCTTAGTGCTATGCCCATGATCGGCACAGGCAAAGGATGCCACTGTTCCCCTTGACCTTATCATGTCTCCTCAACCTTGAACCCTTCACTTCCATATTGGCTTGCATGTATCTTTTCAGTTCTCCAACTTAATAAGTTAATATATATTGGACTCTGAAATGGCATTTTGATACCTAGTGATGCACTGCACACAGCTCAATAATTTGCTAGAATTTTATAATTATTTTATCATGAGCTGGTTTTTTCTGAGGATTGAGGCACATTACTCACTATTTGGGCATGTGCCCCCCCAAGTTTTTATTTCCCCTTTGCTATTTAGTTTAAATATATTTTACATGTTAATTAGCTAAAAAAATATTGTGGCTTCTTTTCCTTTGTCAATGGATGATAGTTTAATTGTGTGTGTTAGGTGATGCCATTACAGTTATGCATATAATGTAGTCCATGGAAATTGTTATTGTTAGGTTTCATTTAATGAAGAGTTGTTCTTTTTCTAATGGAAAAAAATTATTCTTGATAAAGTTTATGATTTGTATTTATGTTGTGCCCCACTTGTAAAACAATCCTGAATCTGTTCATGTTTTCTATGGAATCTTACTTTCCTTTTCAGTAGTTATACTTATTACTTAGCCATTTGCTCTATTTTTCCTTCCCACTGATATCTTTAAGATTGTGGTGTAAGAGTTCCAAGCTATTTCTCATTTTTCACTTTTCAGGTCCAAAGTTGATAACCGTGACGAAAAACCAAAAGCAGATAAGTTATCTCTGAAGAAGAAAGGAATAGGCTCTGAAGCCAGGGCTGAGCGTATGGCTAATGCAGATGCAGATTTACAGTTGCTTGGAGATGCAGAACGAGAAAGACAGCTAAACAAGCAGAAGAAGCGCAGGCGTCAGGGACATGAAGAAGAGGTATGCTTTAAGCTTTTATGTGTTTTAGGGACATTTTTTGTTCACACATTTCAAGATCTTCTTTGTTATCTGTTCTAATGTATTTAGGAATTTAAAGGTATCCAATACCCAAGAACATTGAGTAGTTTGTGGGGCAGGTCATGGAAGGCAAACATACTATTTTGATATTTCCGAGGTGCATAGGATCCAAAGTTAGAAGACAGAAAGGGAACAGTTAATTTACCATAATACCCAAAAATCTGATTTAGTATATAAGAGGTGTGGAAATAACCCGTATTTAAAAGTGAGGCATGTGCTGGATTATGTAACAGTGGATGTGACAACAAAATAACAATGATCTGAAGTATACTAAGTAGTATTGATGCAAATAACAGCGTAGGGTTCTTAACCCCAAGGAGTTGGCATGTTGGTGTCGGCCTGGGACTTAGGAGTGTGCTCTTCTAAGTCTCAGGTTCGAAACCCCCAAGGTGCAATCAACTCCGGAGGGTCCAGTTCATACAGAGCAAAAAGGCTCTGGCTTTAAATGGTTCCCCCCTGTAGTGGATGATAGGCTGTAGGTCTCTCGGATTAGTCGGTCCTTGGGCCAGATACTGAGTCATAAAAAAGAAAAAAGAATGTAGGGTTCTTATATATTGGGTCTGAAGTTGTACTATTTGCCCAGATATATTGTAACTTTTATTCCATCCGCCATTTGCTCTGATTCCATAGCTTTGTAAATTTACTTACTTGGTGTAATCATGTACAATATAGGTTCTGGCAAGACTTGAGAAGTTTAAATCAGCGTTCTCAACCAAATCCGAAGGATTAAAGAGTGAACCCGCCAAAGACGAGGAGGATGATCTTTCAGGCTGGATGGGAGTTGAGCTAAAGTTTGCTCCTGAGCCTCGCAAGGTAGTCTTTCCTTCCCTGCTTGTAGTTTTGAACTTTCTGCTTTCAGACAACATTTTTCCTTATCTGAGCGTTCCATGAGTTTTTGCCTGAATTCTGTAGCTCATCTTGAAATGTCACAGCTTTTTATCTGTTTCTTGATCCTTTTACGATAATATATGTTTGCTATCATCCTAACATGAAATTGTGCATTATTCTGTAGAACAATATGACTCGCAGTGAAGATCCAAATGATTATGTGGTGCATGACCCTCTTTTGGAAAAAGGAAAAGAGAAATTTAACAAAATGCAGGCAAAGGAAAAGAGAAAACAGCGAGAATGGGCTGGGAAGTCTCTAACGTAAACTGGTTTCCTCATAAGTGACCATTTCACCGAGACAACTGCAAAACAATGATTAGATGACAGTCAATTTTTTATGGTGTTGTCTCAGATGAATGAAGAGAAAAAGACGTGCACCTTATTTATGGTGTTGGTGCAGTCCCTCCTCTCATTGTTCTCCTTGTTCTATTCGAAGGTGTAATTATGCTTTTGAACTGCCCAATTAGTGTTGTAAATGTACACATATGCTATTCCAGCAGACGATGTTGATTGTCCAGTGAACACTTTATTCAGCCATTGGACATGGGCACTGACTTTGCTGAAAGCTGAGAAGATTTCCTCATCCTATTACTCAAACCTGTATAATTATTTTATTTTATATTTTTATTTCAGTTGCTAATGCGACTTCTCTCCTTGAATGTGTTATTTTCCTTCCGTTAGGTTTCTTGTTGAACCACCAGCCGAAGCCAGTTCGTGTTGACACCACCAACCAAATCACAAGTTCCACGAAAACTCTGGCTGTGTGTAGGTGAGTTCTCTGTATTTTCGAATCTTCTCCACATCCGGTCTAACATATTGGCCGTTCGCACCATGAAATAATGTTCGATCACTCTTGGCCGAAAAATATGGCATAACACCTACTTGATGAGTATGTCTGGGGATGCATGTTGACCAGCTTCCATAAAAGAAAATTAATATAATAAAAAAGATAATATAAAATTTGTATGGATATTTATTTTAATTAGAGGGGTGCAGAGTAACATGATGGGGAATTGAAATAATGAAAGGGGTGCTACGCTGGGTGTTTAACATGGCAGAAAAGCACGTGGTCTTCTTTGACTTGTTTATTTCTGTCAAATGAATTTTTGTTCGAGTCTCCTCGTGTTTTAACGTATTTTTGCAGCCGCCCAGTAGTTTTGAATATGTATTCTTGAAGGTTGCATTTATATCTAGTTATTTGAAGTGAATTTGAAATTCATTACAATAAACTTTATATGTGATTGTAGATTGTAATTAATGTGAAATTCATCACTAATTTTAACTTATCTTTTCAGTGATCTTGAGATTTGCTATGGTTTGTGTGGGTTGAGATTCATTCATTTGATGTGCTCCCCCACTTTTCATTGTATTTCTAGTAAATTTTTCTAATTATGTGAGAGAAAAATAGATAGTGATGGATATAGTTTGACAAAAATACTAATAAGAATTACTCAATTGCAACTTCTTAATAAGTAAGCAGGGGGTAAAAGCTACTCTATCTGTCCCATTATTATTTGCACACTTTTCTTATTCATCCGTCCCAAAATTATTTGCACACTCCAAAAGATGAAATATTGATTTGTGTGCACACTCACAATAATATACACATATCAACCTATATATCATTACTTTACTTCAAAAACACAATTTTCTTAATATGTGTGCCCTCTTTTTTATGCAAAAAATGTTGAGACAGAGGGAGTAGATTAATAAAAAAAATTACAAGAATAAATGATTTTACTTTTAAAATTTAATAATTTTATTAGGTATATAATTATGTAATATATTATAATAATAATAATAATAATAATAATAATATACTCCCTCCGTCCTGGGAATTTGTTCACACTTGTCTTATATGGATGTCTCAGGAAGGAAATAACTCTCTCTCACAAAAGTCAATAAAACGTAAAGTTATCATTATTTTATTTAACTCTATACTATACTCATTTTTCTTTAAAAAAATGTGTCAAACTCTAGTGTGAACAAATTTTCGGAACAGATGGAGTATAATATATAATCCCGTACCCGCCCCGGAAAAAAAGGGGGCCTAGTAGGAATGCGGAGATGGAGCGCGCGTAAGTTTGACTAACGAGCCAACGGCCACATTTGGCCACCAAAATAAAAAAATTAAATGAAAAATAAATCAGAAGAAATAACGGTCCTTGTCTGGGGTCAAATTTAGTTGACTTTAATTGCAATGTTATTCTATAGGAATCTCGCACATCCCAGAGAAAATTGTTTAATTCAACTGAAATTTAAGAAAATTTAGCATTGAAATGTGAGCATATATATTAATATATAATTAAATATTTACATTTTCTCAACTGAAATTTTCATGTGTCCAATTCTTGGCGTGATTTTCTATGGAAAGCATTTCCATGACTTTAATTCAGTTCAATACTCTTGTTTTTTTATGTTTCACTTTGTATTTCACTTGTTGAATTTCATGTATTGGGTCGCTGAATAATTTTAAACATTTCACATGTCATACATCCATAGAATGAGATATAAAATGAGACACTAAAAATGAGATAAATGATTTCATGTGAATTTAGCCTAGCATTGAAATATGGACCATATATTGAGGGAATTTTTTACTCCCTCTGTTCCGGTGTTAACTTCTCATTGTTTTTTGGAACAATATTTAAGAAAAGTAACTAAATTTAAAAATAGTACAAAGCGATGTCATGGAGAAAGAAGAGAATAAAGTGTAATGTATTTAAATTAGTGACTATAAATAAAATGTATGAATATAATATTATTAGTTGATATTCAAAAAATATATGAGAAGTTAATAATAAAAGGAATTAAAATGACAAAATAGAAAATTAATTGCTGGACGGAGGGAGAGTAGATAGGGTGTGTTTGCAAGAGATTGTATCCATTTATAATCACTTTTTTAACTTTTGAAAAACATTTTAGAGTGTTTTATTTCTATTTTAAGTGATTATATAATCTAACAAAAGCTATAATTTATAAGTTGGTAATAGGGTGCTTTTAGGAGATTATAAGCTTTATTTGAATTCTATCAACTTTTTTTACAAACACTATCAACTTTTCTTGAATTTTTTTACAAATATTATCAACTTTTAATATTAAGCACTTTTTATATAATCACTAATTTTAATCAATTCTTTAAAAGTATAATTTTTTGCAAACACAACTGTAATATAACTGAAATTATCATATGACCAATTCATACGTGATTCTCTATGGTAAGCATCTCTATGACTTTCTCTCCTCTTGCTCTTTCTTTATTATGAGAGAATAATTTAATTAAACAACCTCAATTTTCAACTTACAAGTCACATGTTCCAACTTCCAACCTAAATGTTGGACGACTAATAAAACTTTTTTTTTCTTGAGTAGGCCTTGCATTACATACACATACACATACACATACACATACACATACACATACACATACTTTATTTTATTTTACCTAAAACCACATCTCCTAATTGGGGATTGGATCATGTCTATTGGACTTGGAGATATATTTTTTTATCGTTATTTACGTATAACGATTAAGTTTTTTTTTTTCTTTTAATTATGAAATTGTCTTATAAATCGTATTCGTTAGACGAGATGTCCAAATGAACTTTTAATGACAAAATTATAATATAATGGTCTTGATCATTGGTCATCTCATGTGTTATATCAACTTAGAATCTTTGTCCAAACGTGAGTCTTTTGGCTCTAATACAATAACAATATTTCGTTTCATCTAAAAGTCCAAACTTATAAAAAAATGCGAAATTAATTCATTTAATTTTTTTTTTTTTTACATAAACGTACACTTATATAATGACTTAAAGATTAACTATTGTATTTATAAACGACACTTATATAATGATGATACCTAATAATAGTTATGGTATCCTAATTAATAATTATAATTGAACAGAACGCCTGTCATAATCAATTAGCAGGAATACTCCTTTAACACCAGAAAAAAAAGGTGCAGAAAATTCCATGTCTTGGGTCACAGAAGACTGAAATAAAAGATAACTAACCAGTCTTTCAATAATTTTGTAGAGGAAAAAGTAGAGGAAACCCACCTTGATTTTAATTTATTATAGTTACGCAACCTTGACATCAATAATGATTGACCCACCACATATAACCATAAATTATTGGTGCCCACAAGAGACGTTCACATTAGTGAAATGGATAATCACATTAATTAAAGTTTTAAGATCACAAATTTAACTTCTTCTTTTTTATATTTTTTTAGATTGGGCTTTCTGTATGTACATTATCATACGTAAACCATACACACACATCTAGTTCCACTAAAAAAGGATACAAATGAAATCAGAATTACCTACAAAATTTTTCAACAAAAAAATTTATAATAAAATTATTTACAACTTGTCTACGAGTTTTTTTCTAATTATATAGATATCTTCATTCATCAACTTACAAGCAATTTGTTTACAAAAATTTACCTACAAGAATTTGCCCACGAAAGTTCTCTGGGCAAACTCCTTATAGGTAAGGAATGAAGATGTTTGTGTAATTAAAAAATTTTGTAGGCGATTCCACTACGAAATGTTTAGTTGTAAATTTTCTAGACAATTTTATATTTTCTTATAATGTCCCTTATGAAGAAAGAAAATGAGAAAATTTGAACACAAAAATTTATATGAGACAACTTCATACATAAAATGTACTCCCTCCGTCCCAGACGAATTTGCACACTTTCCTTTTTTGGATGTCCCAAACGAATTTGCACACTACCTAAAAAGGAAACATCGATTTGTGTGCACACTCACATAAATATACACATATTTACCCATATGCCACTACTTTATCACTTTCCTTAATATGTGTGTCATCCCAGGGGTGCAAATTCCTCTGGGACGGAGGGAGTAATATTTTTGTGAGATTTTACAATGCTTTTAAAAAACTTATAAATATATGTCATTTATGGGGTATGAATGGGCTCATATAAGACTCCCTTCAATTTGCTGTTAAGGTACAACAAATTTTAATGAATTGCGTGATGGTTCGATTGTACTTTAGAGACATGTACTGAAAACAACATTAATATCATCAACAAAATTTTATATTATGTTTATAACAGCGAGCAGCAACAAAAAGAAAACATTTCATTATGATTTTGACATATCCTACAATTGACGTATGACGATCATATTATTTAAGACAATGTTCTACTAATAATATTTATATAAAGAGTATGTGTAGAGTGAAATTAATTTATATATAAATTATTTTATAGTAATTTTTAATATAATTAATTAATATTTTTTAGTAAAAAAAAAAACTAATACCCTTCATACTTAATACTCTTCAATGAAAAGAATTGATATTTTTTAGTGAAAACAATTAATATTCTTCAATTGATTTTTGTACGAACCATTTTTACCCTATAATTGCCTTACATAAAACTCAATATTAGCATTCATTATAATTTTAACACGGAACGTTCATTATAATTTTATGATTTTTCACATATCTACAATTAATGACCATGTTATGTTTTAATGGAATCGTCCGACTTCTTCCAAATTCATTGTTTATGTCTTTTTCATGTTCAATAAAAACTGAGAATAAATCATCACATTTATCAATTACAGTATATATTTTTAAATCAACAATTTGATATATACATTTTATATTTTAATAATTACTATATATCACAAAATCCTTTTTTTAGTTTCACAAATTAACACGTGGGCAACTTTGCCAAAAAATAATCACGTGATAAAATTGTAATGATAGTGTAAAATACATGCACTTCATTCATTCCTTATTAAGCGTCTTTTTTAGGTTCTAAATAAATTATGTTCCTAATTATTTTATTTTTAGCTATTATCTCCTACTTTCTTCCTAATTTACCTCTTTTAAAAATCTCAAAAGTTATTACTTAAGGAAATTATATAAATCTATCTATCATATCATTCCTAAGTCGTAGAGGATTCTTTCCTTTAACTTTTAATTATTATGAGTAAAATTATTAAAATTGTATTTTTTTTTTTATGAATTGTTAAAAATATATTCCATGTATCCACCAAAAATACACATTTTTTTTTGTAAAAAAATCTCTTTATTATCGCATTTCTAAATAATTATTTTGTTTATAAATGAATTCTACAATACTCTATGAATAATATTTTAGTGGCCACAGAAAGTACTCCCTCCGTTTCAAAATAAGTGTCATTTAGAGATTAAATTTTGTTTCAAAGTTAGTAGTATCATTTTAGCTATTTTTTTTTCTTTTTTCCCTAATTTATCCAGAATCTTAATTTAAATATCTTTTTTCGCACTAGTGATATATATGAGGGTATATATGTCAAATTGTATGATTCTTAATTTATCAAAAAAATTTAAAAAACAACACTTATTTTAAGGAAAATTGATCATCTCCATTTCGTTAATGTAAATTTCTTGTGAATTTCAGAGAGACACAAATGAAATAATGAATGAAAATGCAAATTTGTCGGACTCATGATAATGAGTAGGACCCATTTACTATGTCTATCTCTCTTCGAAATTTACAAGTAATTTACACAAAGAAATGGAGAGATCCAAATCCTTTAATAGGGAGTATTTAATTGAAATGGAGAGAATATCAAATTATAAATTTGACAAAGTATAGAGTGAAACTGGTTTATACATGAATCACCGAAGGGTATTAATTGTTTTCACTGATCTTGTATTAGTTTTATTTACTGAAAAATATTACTGATTTACATTAAATAGTCTTACTTGTTCAGTGAAAATGAACTAAGACTCTTCAGTGTAAACCAGTAATACTCTTCCGTGAAACAACTAATACTTTTCAATGAAAACAATTAATATCCTTCAGCGATTCATATATAAACCAATTTCACTCTGTACATACTCTATAAATTTTAAAAATATACTATACATTTTAATTGATAAAACAAAAAAATAGCAACCCAAATAAAAACGCGTAGCCTTAGTTCTCTTCTCCAAGTCACCGTCTTTATCCAGACATCCCCACCCACCCCCCTTACGAAACTTCTCAATCCTCAATACCGTGTCCGCACTAATCACACATACCTTATACGTATATATATCTAATATGTAGTATTTATTGTATATATAATGTGTACTAATATTTGTGCGTAATAGTAATACTCTGTTGCATACCTGTATTTAGCCGACTCAGGTTTTCAAATCCCACTTTGTTAGTTTGACATTCGCTCTGCGTTCACATCTCCATTCACACATTTCGTCGAACACCTTATATTCACGACGCATCAATTTCTCACAGAAGAAATCTGAAATCCGATCCTTTTTCAAAGATGATCGATACCAAACAGCAACAGCAACAGAGAAAGAGAAAAAAGAGAGATATCACAATCGATACCGGGGAAACAGATATTAAGCAAGTGAAAACCAAAGGGCTGAGCGAAATCATTACCTCTCTGATTCTGCTCGATGATCAGGAAAAGAAGGAAATTGAAGAATCGGATAACGCCAGTCAAGAAGAAAAGATTCAATTCGACCAAAATCACGCCAGAAAACGGAAAGCCATGATGGATTACTACTCCAATTTGCAGGATTTGAACGAATCGAATCGGAATCGGAAACGGAAGTCGAAGGCGAGTTCGTTAAATGTGGCTGCAATGGCTATTGGTCTAGCAGATGCAGAGGACTCTGTTCCCGTTGCCGGAGATGCTAAATCTCCGGCCGCGGCCGCCGCGACGGCCGGACCGCACCGGCGGCTGTGGGTGAAAACTAGGTCGAAGGACTGGTGGGACCAATGCAACAGCCCTGACTTCCCCGAAGAGGAATTCCGGAAGGCGTTCAGGATGGGGAAAGCAACATTCGATTTGATCTGCAACGAGCTCACCGCCGCGGTCGCGAAGGAAAACACGATGCTCCGCGACGCCGTTCCGGTGCGGCAGCGCGTCGCCGTCTGCATATGGCGGCTCGCCACCGGCGAGCCGCTCCGATTGGTTTCCAAAAAATTCGGATTAGGGATTTCAACTTGCCACAAACTAGTCCTCGAGGTCTGCGCCGCAATCAGGAAAGTTCTAATGCCGAAATACCTAAAATGGCCTTCCAACGACGTCGTTCGCGAAATCAAATCCGAATTCGAATCGATTTCCGGCATCCCAAACGTCGTCGGATCAATGTACACCACGCACATCCCCATCATCGCCCCCAAAATCAGCGTCGCCGCCTATTTCAATCGCAAACACACCGAACGGAATCAAAAAACCTCATACTCAATTACCGTCCAAGGCGTCGTCGATCCGAGAGGCGTTTTCACCGATATCTGCATCGGATACCCCGGATCCATGTCCGACGCTCAAGTTCTAGAAAAATCCACACTATTCCAGCGAGCAAACGCCGGATTCTACCAAGGAACGTGGATAATCGGCGGATCAGGTTACCCCCTAACCGACTGGGTACTCGTACCATACTCACAGCATAACCTAACCTGGACGCAACACGCTTTCAATGAAAAAATCGCGGAAATTCACAAAATCGGGAAGGATTCGTTCGCGACACTGAAAGGGCGGTGGGGGTGTCTGCAGAAAAGGACTGAAGTAAAGCTGCAGGACCTCCCCGTCGTGCTCGGGGCGTGCTGCGTGCTGCATAATATATGCGAGATGAGGGGCGACCACCTTGAACCCGAGCTCAGATTCGAGGTTGTGGACGATGAGATGGTGCCCGAGATTGGGTTGAGATCGGAGTACGCCACGAAGGCGAGGGATACCATCGCGCATAATTTGTTGCATCATAGTCACGCGGGGACCTCGTTTCTATCCTAGACGGTTTCATACGAGTTTTTGTTATACTGGGAATCGGGTATACATGTAGTTTAGGGTTTACATTTGACTGATATACTTAGTCTGGAAGCTGATTGTATTGATCCGTTTGTTACACTTTTAAAGTATTGTATTTCTAATTATTGAAAAGAAAATATGAAATTTGTTCATTTTGTGCATTGAGTTGTTATTCGAGTTGAGCCGAATGAGTATTTGAAGTTTGAATTCAGATTGAGTTTTTGTTGAGGCTAGCTCGTTTGATTATGTTAACGAGATGAAAATAGAGTTTGATCTCACTTGCAAACGAGTTGAATGAGCTCGAGCCTAATGGAATATGCTATGAAGGCGAGTGATACTATTGCGCTAATTTGTTGCATCATAGTCAAGCCTGAGACTTCATTTCTTTCTTAGACCATCTCTAACGAGTTTTTATTATACGAGAATTAGAGATACTTGTAATTTAGGTTTTACATTTGACTGATATTTAGTTCAAATTGGGTTAGTTTGGAAGGTGATTGTATTGATCTGTTTGTTACACTTTTAAAGTACTGTATTTTTAATTATCGAAAAGAAAACATGGAATTTGGTCATTTTGTGCATTGAGTTGTTATTTGAATCGAACTGAATGAGTATTTAAAGTTTGAATTCGGGCTGGGCTTTTTGTCGAGGTTAGCTCGTTCGATTCTGAAACGAGACGAATGAGCTCGAGCCTAACGAATCGTCATATATTACATTGAAATTTCTAAAAATCCAAGTATATCGAGTCTAACAAGTTGAGCTTGAACTGATTCTTAGAGTAATGAACGAATCGAGCTCTCGAGCTAGTTATTTTAAACATAAACTCTAATTTGGGGATGATTATTTTCATTTCATGTTATGCTCGTGGTGAAATGGACAGCATGGATATTATTAAACTCATCGACTTTATGTACTTTGATTATTGTTCTATCACTATTGATGATGATAAATTTATGTAGGGATGGTGCTTGCCCTCCATTGATTTAAAAAAAAACAATTTTATTAATATGGTTTTTTATTTGCCCTACGTGATATCATAATGATTTTGTAAGTACTGGATAAAATAGTTCCACTAAAATCCAATAGCTGACACTGGATTTTGATGTGTGTATTGGTCCTACATTACGTTATATATTTGATTTGATAATGTTGATGTAAGTTGCGTGTGAATGTTGTTGACAATAAAGTCAAGATGGCAAGACAAAGGAGATGTTCCAATTCACACTACTTTCTGTTCAATAATTGTTGAAAACTAGAGATGCATGAGAAATGCCAGTTACTTTCTCCTCCCATAAAATTATGCTCAACCGATGAACACGCAAATTTTAAGGTAGAAAAAAAAAAGTATTGTCAATTATTATAGAGTTTATTTATAAATAAAATTATTATTTTTAAGTGTAAAATCAATAACATGTACTCCCTCCATCCCACTTTAAGTGTCTCACTTTCCTTTTTTGGTTGTCCCACACTAAATGTCTCATTCCATAAATGAAAAAAGCAACACTCTACTACATATAAACTTTAACCTTCAAATTCACACAATATTACAAAAAAATGTCACTCATTCAATCCACTTTTCAACACTATTCATTACTTTATTAAACACTATTCATTACTTTTCAACACTATTCATTATTTTTCCACCATATATTAATAAACAAATACACTTTCTTAAACCATTCAACCAAAAGAAATGGGACACTTAGACCGGGACGGAGGGAGTATGTAATTAAGTGATGATTGAAGGATAATATTAAATTAGATGTTTCTATAAAAAAAAAATGAACGTACTTTTGGTGAACGAACAAATAAGACAAGTGAACATACATTTGATAGACGAATAAATAGGGGAGTATCTTGCTATTCCTACCTCGTGCCTCTATTATTTATTAGAACAAGTCTTGTACTATATATAAATATATATATATGTGTGTGAGATGTGATACTTTTTTCTATTTTGTTATTGAGAAGGGTACGGATAGTTCCATCCCCAAAATTTGATTGTTCACCACCCTTAATTTATTTTTTGAATTCATAAGTAGAAAGACCAAACTACCCAATGAAATCAAAATGTAGAACATTTAACTAATGCGGAAATTATCATATGTCCACCGGTGGGCATAATATAACATATCCACCGCGAATGTGATAATGACACATAAGTGTGGGTCCACTATAATTTTAATTAATAGATATTATTTGCTTATGTGTCTTTATCACATTCGCGGTGAGTATATTATATTGTGCCCACCGGTGGGCATGAGATCATTTCCGCTAACTAATGTTCAAAAAAAAATTTGAACATCTGTTTTTATATTTTTGTCGAACAAATGCTAGTTGTTCAAAGATTTATTTCGAACATAACAAAAAAGTTCGAATAGATCGTAAGAACATCCATCAATTGTTCGAAAAATCAGAAAAGAACAAATTTGTGATGATTTCATGCTCTCGCCAAGTCACGACTGACCTTAAAAATGAAAAAAATTAAACACGACAGTCCTCAAGTACCAGCCGAATTTTTTTTTTATAAAACTTACATTTATCCATGGACAAAACGGCGATGTCGACGGGGAGGGGAGTCGAAACGGTGGTGACGAACAATGACAGCGCACTCAGGGCGACGATGACGGCACGCTCCACGGAGGGACGACAGTGGTGGAGGAGTGTTGGCGTTTTGAAAGAGGTGGTGGGGGTGAGAATGCAAATAAAAGAATATGCTGAGAAGGAAGAGTTATGTAGGGTAATTTGTTTGTGGTGTACTTATTCGAGCGGTGAATAATCAAATTTTGGAGGTGAAAAGATCCGTTCCCGATTGAGAATCCCAAGGTCGCTCCAAATTTCCAAATTCATTAACTAGATATATTGGGCCAATTTGGCCCAATAAAGTACTACATAAACACATGATTGAACTGGGTTAGCAAAAAAAATTTGGATGATCCGGTTATACATACCTATTGGGCTGGATCAGTTTAGAATGGGCCCAATATATAGCAACTACGATGCCCGATATGTACATAGTAGACATGGGCCATAATTTCCCGGCTATATACCCCTCCGTTATAATTAGATACACCTTCTAAATACAAAAATAATTATGAAAATCCAATACTACCCTTACATTTCATATTCTAAAATATCTAATCCCTAATTCCTAATATGGACCAAGAGTTGCCGTCTGCGCCGCCGTCCGCTCGTCGCCGCCACCATTTGCTCGCCGTCGTCTACCTACTGTCAAATTGGTGAAAAAAAATTAATTCTTACCATTTGGTTATGTTTAATTTCATTATTTTCTAAAAAGAATAGTTGGAAGTTAAACATTTTGTTTTGGTAGTACCAACACATGATTTGATGTTATTCCTCTAAGTCTCTGCTTCTCCATTTTAAACTTCTATACATGACCACCCAATTTTGATAGAACCATCGACTCATTTTTAGATGGTGATTTTATTTGGAGGACTGAAAAATAATTAAAGAAACAACTATTCACCTTTATTTTTCTCAAGATCTGTGGTCGGAGGGAAGAACAATGGTGGATTTAGCGGTGGTGACCATGTTGACCGGCGTGGCAGTGTAGATCGAAGAAGAGAGAGGAGAGGCTAGACCAACGACCGCGAAATGAGAGATGAACGGAGAAAAGAACATTGATGAAGAAAAGAAAGATCTGTTGTTACTGTGAAAAAGAAGGAAGATCTGCAGTTTTATTTAAAAGGGGTATAATGGGTAATTTATGATAAATGAGGTGTATCCGGGGTATTTAGCCGGACTCTTAATAAATGGCCAAGGTTATATACATTCCTACCGTGAATACGCTCCACCAAATAATGCTTGGATAGAAATCCGAAAATTTTGATAATTTTAGAAGAAAAAAATCCGAAAATGCAAAAAGAAAAACACTAAGCATATGAATTTTCAGAATTTTTTTCCGAAAATTGCTACATTTTTCGGGAAAAAATTCCGAACATTTTTTTGGGTGGAGTGTATTCACAAAATATGTGACTGTATTTAACCTGGGCCCTAATAAATAAATAAAAAAGTTTACACAACCTTTAGCAATGTGCCAACCTGTAAAAGTTCATATATTTTGTCTGAATATTTCAAGGTTTGATATGGATCTAATCAGCTTTTAATTATGCTTTATGTTCATTTTTAATATTTAAATGCATGATAAGTTTACAATCTAAAATTAATTAATTATATTTATGTTCATACACTTTTATTAAAAAATTATTTACTGATACATAGAAAAGAAAATTTCATTCAGAATTTAATATGTATTTCCTCTGTGGCTTCCCCAATTTGTAAAAGAGAATATAAAACAAGTGGAAGGTTATGACAACTTGAAAACTCAAGATTTTGTCACAATTTGAGTGCACATGATTTTGACCGATCATTTTGTCTTTACTCTAATAAACAATTTATTCATATCAAATTACTTCTAAACTCGCCTCAAACAACAATTCTTTTGATGGTAGGTTTTAAATTAAAATGGTTCATAACAAATTTATCATAAAATTATTTTAAAATATTGAACATTTGATTAGAAATATTAAAAATTTCATCAAAAGTATTAAAAGTTTGGGTTAATTTTTTTTTACAACAATTATATATTCCATCCGTCCATAAAAAATGGGCTTGTTACTATTATCACGGTTATTAAGAAAGTTGATATAATATGTAAAAAGTAAGAATATTGTGTCAAATCAAGTACAAAATAAATTATTTTAAAAATGTTATGTGTGTGTTGAAAAAGTAGATAAAGTTTACTCTTACCATTTTAGGCAACAGGACTATTTTTCGTGGACGGCCCAATAAGGAAACCAGGACTATATTTTGTGGACGGAGGGAATATAATACCACTAAACCTGATTTTTATAGTTCTGATTTGATACTTCTAATCATATATTTGATATTATAATATAGTTTTATATAAGCTTATCATGAACTATTTTCGTATTAAACTGTAAAAATGGAAAATGATATGTAAAGAGGATTTATATTATAGACATGTTATCCTCATTTCGTTTTCGATATATCTAATTAATGATAAGATGTATTAGCTGTTGATAAAGACATAAGTCTTGTTACATCATTTTCTATGAAGCTAAGTTTAATTTTTCAGCATTTCTGGCGCAACAACCAAAAATAATAAATTCGAACATTCTTTTTATGTTTTCTTAGGTCAATTCCATCGCATATTTAATAATAATTTCAATTCAGGGCCTCAAAGATAATAAAATTATCAACTTAAGACCTAAAATATTTTTTCTATCGATTTAGAACCTGCTGAAAGATAGAAAATTATCAATTCAGGACCTGAAAGATAGAACATATCAATTCAAGACTCAAGAATATTAAAACCATGTTTGATATATTATAATTTATATTCTTATTTTGTTTATATACATTATTATTATTATTTTATTTTTTCAATCACGTGAAATTAATATATCTTTTATATTTTTGGAATTATGATTTACAAAAATATTATCGGATAAAAATTATAGATATCAAACATAGTTTTAAAATGAGTGGGTTCTAAATCAATAGTTTTATCTGTCAGGTCTTGTATCAATAGTATGGGCCGCTGAGTCACCATGATTTACCACTTCCACCATTTCTGTTGGGCCAGGAGGTGGGGGCCCTGGGGACGAGGGTTTCGCCTTTTGCTACAAGGTCTTGTATCAATGGTTATCAATCTTTCTGGTCCTGAATTGATAGGAAAAATCTCTCAGACCCTAAATTAATAGTTTTACAATCTTTCAAACCCTGAATTGATAAAACTCCTAATAATAATAATAATAATAATTTTTTCGAATATTTCTTTGCAAGAGTGGTATGCACTCCACAACTATTTTATGATGTTCATAACTCACCATAATCACAAGTGGTAAACAAATTCCTACTTTACATTACAATTTTCAAACAAAAATTACAAAATCATTATTCCTTTCGTTTTATTATTCTCAAACAAATTAAGAAAATCATTTAATACTAATGATTATTTGTACAGAATGACTAATAATCGTGTCACATATTATTAATGAATAATTTAGGATCATTTATCCTATCTACCATAAAACTAAGAAATCCAAACACAGTATATATATATATATTTTCTAGAAATACAGATTTGGAGGGGTAGGTGTTTGTTATCTCATTATTCATTTCTAATTAGTAAAAAAAGAAAATGAAAATAAGAATCCAAATTTGATTCCCCAATTGCAGAAGGTGAGTTATAGTGCACTACAATTTATTATTAATAATAATCTGGAGAACATTTAATATAATAATTATTATTCTTCATAGTTAAATAATAGATTAATTGGATTAATTAATGCTCACCAAACAAACCTTTAAAATATGCCATCTGCCATGTAATTCCAGTTTAGAGCGTACCTGTCATTTGCACCAGATCCAAACCTTTACTAGTGGGTAGCAATCCCATACAACCGATCTTCCTACACCAATCTCTTAAACTCGTATTTTGTAATAATTAATTTGGCCATAGAGTAAAATAAATTATTATTTTTATCAAGAAAAATCTTATCACTTTTGTTAAACTTTTGTCTTAAAATGATGAATTTTACACTTGCTATTAAAGTATTGCAATTTATTTATTATAAAGTGTATCACTTTTCGATTTTTTGTCTTAAAATGAAACATTTTACATACATTTTTTCTTTTTTAAAAAAGTGGTGCAATTTTAATCACATTTTTATTTTAAAAACGATATCGATTTCACAGTAAGAAGGACACATACAACTCTTCTTGTTCTACAAATTTTTAATCATATGAAACATATTCACTGTATACGTATATACACATAAAAAGTCTAATTCGCACCCCCGGTTTATATAATTATCCAACACAATAAAACCGTGTCATCAATATTACGTGGAACTGATATGCGTAATCTTGTTTTTTTATTTTTAAACAAAAGTTTTTTATTATTTAGCCACAAGAACAACCATCAACAGAAAGTCCGTCGACCAAAGTTTGATGGACCAGTCCTACAAAAAACAAGAATATGGAAACGACAAACCCTAGCAAGAAAACTGACCACTCACGTAATTTTGCAACATATCAGTACAAGTTGAGAAGATATCCCCAAACACCAACTCTCCTGATTAATGGGAATTAATGACATTGTAACAATTTTAGCGTCTCTTTCTACGATAAATGTTTTTTTTATTCCAGTGTAGAGCTTCATGCATCCCCATAGATTCCCCAATTTCATCTTTCACGCAACTTAGAATAAAATATGCTCTTGTAGCAACGAATTCTTTTCTACCATCCCTCGGATTCATGTCGATACCCATTTAAAACATTTCGGAAAAAACATAGCAATATCGACGTCGAGCTTTAAAAACCTATTTTCCGTCCTATGTCATGCTGAACACGACGAAACCTTATTAATATTTGTGGAAAGCCCCGAGTTTGTCATTCGACTAAAAAATAGACCGTCGTTTCTATTGCCAAGTTCGTTGGTCGATATTTTCCTCCTCTTTCCGTATTTACTACAACACAACACTTAATCTTATCATATTCTGTTAAACTCTTTAATCAGCAAGAAAATATCATGTATAAAAATGTAACAAAGTTTAAAAACTATTTTGCTACATATATGGGCATGGTAAAATAAATAAAAAATTTAAGTACAAAAATTCGAATTGAAGTCCGGAAACAATCATAAATTCGGAATACGGACTGACTATTCCGAAGTCCAAACACCCCACAAAAGAGTGAGAGAAGGTACAATCACTTTCAGCGCCGATGTGATCGAAGTGCAAAAGAATGTAAAGTAGGGAATCATTGCTAAAATACGCCGACGAGGTAAATCGTATATATACGCGCGCACATTTAGAGAGAGAGAGAGAGAGAGAAACAGGAAACAAAACCTTCGCGGAAATCTAGAGAGAGAGAGATAGTGAGAGGAAGCGAAGATGGAAGAAGAAGGACTCAACGCCAATGGCGAAGAAGTTCTAGGTTCAAGTTTAACACTGGAGAAAGTCGCCGCTGCCAAACAGTTAATCGAGAATCACTATAAGAACCAGATGAAAAGCTTGCAGGAAAGGAAAGAGAGGTAAATTTCTATGCTGTGTGCTCTTACTCGCGGCAAAATTTTGAGTTAGGATGCTGTGCTGAAGCGTGAATTAAGCTACTTTGAGTTGTAATTTGAGTTCGTTTACGAGATCTAGCGTTTTGCTTTTGCTTATTTTGGTAAATTGTAGTTTGTGGATTTTAGGTTCGGAAAATAACTTACAATTTTGGTTGATTAGGTACAATTAGGCAGTCTGATGCAAACATGTATCGTTAATTGGAGTTTTTTTTTTTTTTTTTTTTTTTGTGTTGATGGTGGATTTTTTTCTTTGGAAATTGAAGGATTCCGTTTCTAGCGATTCATTCATACAATGAGATTATAATTAAAGTGTGGTATTTTGATTACTATGATTAAGATACTTTAACCTTATAGAACTCTGGATATGGAGTAACTTTGCATACTGATGTTTTGGCGAGTGAGTTAAAAGGCAATAAAGTGAGAGTTATTGATACTAACAGGTTAGTTGTTGATAAAGAATGAATGACATGAGGATAATAATTTTAGACTTGCATAGAAGCAACACTCAATCTTGACGATGAAGCATTATATCCAAAAACCTCTTCTTGTTTAGATTTTTAGTTTTAGACTATCAAGCTAAATGTAAGGGTTTCATGTTTATGTTTTTACTCCAGGCGATGGATACTCGAAAGGAAGTTGGCATCTTCTGATGTGCCCAAAGAGGAACAGATAAATCTAATTAAAGATTTAGAACGGAAGGAAACAGAGTATATGCGATTGAGAAGGAACAAGATATGTGTTGATGATTTCGAACTTCTAACCATTATAGGTCGTGGAGCCTTTGGTGAGGTTGGTGATTTGCATTCATATCTCTCATCTTCAATTTCAGTATGTATGCTTTGATATTAAAAAGTGGTGTGCATGAATATTTTGATTTCCATATTCGAATAATGAAAAACTACACGTGTCAAATTTAAATCCTGCAGTCCCATAAATTTATTAAACGTTTCTCCTAATTAAGCTATTGAGTACATCGTCATTGTAATATATAAGTAATTATCTCTTCTTTGGGTTGCTCCTTAAGCTCGTGATTATGTTTGAAACTGCAGGTTCAGTTATGCAGGGAAAAAAAATCAAGCAATATTTATGCCATGAAGAAGTTGAAGAAATCTGAAATGCTTTCTAGAGGACAGGTAGTATATTAGTCAGAAAAGTGGAACTTTTGTGGACTTTAATTGTATGACAGTTTATGAGAAACCCTAAGTCTCTCAAGGTTTTAACAATTGGCATAAGTTGAATCCTTTGTTCTCTTTTTTCTCAACATCTTTGTGACTTGTACACTATTGTATAAATTCTTGGAAATTATTTTTCACTTTCAGCTACCTCTGAAATTGTTCCTGCTTTATAGGTGGAACATGTTAGAGCAGAGAGAAACCTGTTGGCGGAAGTGGCAAGCCACTGCATTGTTAAATTGTACTACTCTTTTCAAGATGCTGAATATTTGTATCTTATCATGGAATATCTCCCTGGTGGTGACATGATGACTCTGCTGATGAGAGAAGACACACTTTCTGAAAGTGTGGCTAAATTTTACATTGCTCAAACTGTACTGGCCATTGAGTCCATTCACAAGCATAATTATATTCATAGGTTTGTGTAATCTAAACTTCAACTTATGCATGCAGCTCATCAATCTGGGAGTAGTCCTATAAAATGTTCTAAAGGATAGTGTAATCTTGTTGACATTTTAAATTTCTGTTTAGGGATATCAAACCAGACAACCTTCTTCTTGACAAGAATGGTCACATGAAGCTCTCAGATTTTGGTCTTTGTAAGCCACTTGATTGTAGAGCTTTAACTACTGTCAATGAAAATGAGGCTATGGATGATGAGAATATAAGGGAACCAATGGACATTGATGGCCGCTTTCCAGATGCTGCAAATGGGAGTAGCTGGAGAAGTCCTCTTGAACAACTTCAGCACTGGCAAATGAATAGGAGAAAGCTGGTAAGACGTCGGAGGTTTTCACTTTTCGTATATCTGTTGGATTAGGGACTTGCCTGCTATGCATGCTTGACTTTTGTAGATTAAAATGGGAAAAAATTATGCATTTACTGTTAGTGTCTCTTTTTCCAATACTTAACTCACAGACACACACACACACACTAGCGCATGTGCAAGCTGGTGGTGGTAAGAAGATGTTTTGCAATTAAGTCAATTTGATCCAGCTTCCTCTTCAGTTCCTCTTTGCAAAATCCTGCTCTGCCCTTATAGAGTCTGGTTGTTGTAGCTTTTGTGGGGAGTCTTCTTTAAGATTGAGTTCAATTTAATAAACAGAAGTCTTACTGCTGAAACAGTATTTCAATATACCAAAGAACAAACATTTATGAAAAGAACATGTAATAGGACTCAAACCTCAGTGAGTAAGTGGAGTTGAAATTCTCCTGTTTGCTCGCATTGTTTTTCAGTTCGTTAAGTTAATATCTGCACTCATATTTAGGCATTTTCAACTGTGGGTACGCCAGACTATATAGCTCCGGAAGTGTTGTTGAAGAAGGGATATGGTATGGAGTGTGACTGGTCAGTTCTATTCTTTCCTTTCTTTGAAGGCTAATTTATTTATTTTATTTTTTCTCGTCACCTTAACATCGACATGTGCATGCAGGTGGTCTTTGGGGGCAATTATGTATGAAATGCTTGTTGGCTATCCCCCTTTTTATGCTGATGATCCTATGACCACTTGCAGGAAGGTATAGTTTTCTAATGTAGTGGGCATTAATTACTACAACAAATAGACTATAAAGTTGCCAGGTATATTGTGTATAATCCCACTCTCTGGTGGGTTGGCACCTTGGGGTGAAAGGGAGAGTAAACACAGTCTTTATTCAATTAATTATGGTCATGTGCGATAAGATAAGCTGCTAGTCGCAGGGGAACCAAAGATACTTAGCCTTACTTTAATCAGCCATTTATTTGCTGTTTTAGCGGCTTTTGTATTGGAAATTGTCTCGGTTCATTTATCAGAAGATTTAAGTAGTGAATGCAACATAATCCTACAGTCTAGTATTACTATTGAAGCATTTACGACTCGTGATTCTGATAAGGTTACTAATAATTACCAGATTGTTCACTGGAAAAATCACTTGAGATTTCCCGAGGACACCAAATTGAGTCCTGTGGCAAAAGATCTCATATGTAGATTACTCTGTGACGTGGAACATCGGCTTGGAACTGGAGGAGGCGCTGCTCAGATAAAGGTATGATTTCATAAAAAAATTGAATTTCCCACCCTCTCTCTTCTCTCTCTTAGTCAGTTAAATTATAAATGAACGCTTACAGGCTCACCCTTGGTTTAACGATACTGAATGGGATAAATTATATGAAATGGAAGCAGCCTTCAAACCGGAGGTTAATGGGGAGCTGGACACACAGAACTTCATGAAGTTTGACGAAGTACACTCCAGTCTCTTTGCTTTATTGATTTTCATGCGATCAAATCTACTTTACCTACAGAATTTGACAATTGTTGACTTCTACCAGTTTCAATGACAAGTGATTTTTATAGTCTCTACTTCTTTTAATAGACCAACTGATGCAAATTTATCATTTTTTTCAAACAGTTGGCTCCTCCAGCACAAGCAAGATCGGGCTCAGGGCCCTCACGGAAGGTTTTTCTTCCTCTTTCTCCATACTAAGATTTCAGTTGCAAATTCCTACTCCCTCCATTTCAAAATAAATGTCTTTTTAGCATTTTGCATCTTTTGTAAAATAAATGTCATTTTAGCTTTTAAAACACTTTTCAATGCATATAAAGTAGTCTATAGATTGTTTTGAACCAATGAAATCAATTATTTTTTTTAAAAATAAATTTTGTATAGGGGTTATCATGATGAATATTAGGTGTCTTAATATGTGTGAAGAAACCTAAAAAGACATTTATTTTGAAATGGAGGGAGTACAAACTAATCAGTATATGCTCATCTGCTGCATCTATAATTATTTTGCCCACTTAACTGTACGCAATCATGAAGGGATTCTCATCATTTCTGTAATTTCAAGTCTTTAGCTTGATGATAAAAAAAAGGTATACACATAACTTGACCGTCCTTTTTGATCAAGTAGATGCATCTTAATCCGAAAGATATGAGTTTCGTGGGATATACGTACAAGAACTTCGATGCTGTCAAGGCACTGCGTTATTCATCAGGTAATCAAGGATCTAATCTTTTTACGCAAACTCAATCTTGTTGCATAGAACACTCGTCATTTTCATTAAAAAAAAAATTGCAGATCACACGAGGAGCACATCACCAAGCCGGCCATCAATTGATTCAATATTTGGTAACCGTTTGGGTAATCAAATGACGAAAGGAACAGCAGAGGAGTTGGACGTACAGATGATGACATCAATGGACGACGTAATGTCTCCATAGTAACGTTGAAATATTATCGAACTTTGAGAGGTGGAGCGTATCTACTCAACTGTACAGCATGTGTGTGTATTTAACTATTGTTAGAACATAAACATGGTTTACAAGCCTAGAGTAGGTTTGTTCGTGGCTGCCCAGGTTGGCAAGGGGAACTTGCTTTCTCTTGTGGCAGTGTCCCTTATCTCACATTTTATGGATCGCTCTATTTATTCCTGCTGCTGCTGGCTTTTTTTTTTTTTTTTTTTCTTTCTTTCTTTTTAAAATCAATTTGGGTGCAATATTTGGTTAAATTATTGTAAATTTGAGGAATGGCAATGGAGTCATATGGATAAAGGTAAATTAATTCGTGATCCATGCACGTTGTAGCAGATTACTACTTCCCCGTACACACATTGTACCATCATGAGTACTGCTTGCGTATGATCTTAATCTCACACTTCTGGTGCTACATCTTTTGTCAGATTTCAATAAGATAAAAACTTCTATGAACTCGAATTCATGTAAACTTTTTTATTTTAAGTATCACTATTAATTATACAAACATATTATTATTATTGTGCACAAGAAGTTTCATTGTTCAAAAATCAAATATTTATTTTTTTAAGCAAACACTTGTATGCATAACAGTCACACTCTCGTTATATAGAAAATTGCAATTTTGGTCCGCGTTAACACTTTTTTGCTCTTTGATCTAAAAAACAGTTAAGTTTACTAGCAGTTTTGATTTGGTAAAGTGTGTGGACCAAAATTGCTTGTAAAGTTGAAGATTTTAGTATTGATGGGACCAAATGTACAAAAAAGAAAGCGTTAACGGACCAAAACTATACTTTTCTCCTCTGTATACATAACATTGACATTAAAAAAAATTAAAAAAAATCTCCCCTTGTATAAATACCTAAGGTGTTTGTGGTCACTTATGTCATGGCAAGTTTTAATTAATTTGTACAATTTTCAATCCAATTTGGATTTATTTCACAATCAATACTAGCTCATATATCGATCATGATGAAAAATCAAATAATTATTCTTATTATGTGCGCTTGCATTTTGGCAGAATGAGACTATTAGCAGCTAGAAAATGCGTATTTGTTGGTCGCTATATGGATAATTTATGGAATTAAAATCCATTAATGTATGGCATAAAACAAACAATTCTAGATTCATTACTTTATATTTCTTGTAATTTCAAAAATTTTGCAATATAATAATAATAGATTTCCAAGATACTCCCTCCTTCAGTCTCATGATCTCTTTTAGTCTTTACAATTCAGCGTACTCTTGAAAAGTTACTTTATTTTTATTGAAAAATCACATCTTATTAAATTATAACATGAATGATTTTTCAGTAAAAACAAGGTGACTTTTTAAAAACGTGTTTGAATTATACGATGTTGCACAGCAGCATAAGACTTTACCCTTTAAAATGTGCAAGAACACACAAAGTAAGAAGAAAGTGGTTTAATTTAATTCAAAAAAAGAAGAATTTAACCTTTAAAATGTGCAAGAACACACAAAGTAAGAAGAAAGTGGTTTAATTTAATTCAAAAAAAAAGAAGAAAGTGGTTTAATGAGTAGAAATTTGAGAAGTAAAATTGTAAATTTTAATGCACAAAATAAATAAATAAATAAGTTAGATAGTTTGTGAGTGTGATCTAGAAGTAATGATATTTTTGTTGTAAAATCGTTGATATTATAGAGTAAAGTTTATGGAGAAAGTTTTCCATCTAAAGGAGTCATTTCGTTAAGCTGGTTAGACTTGAACCAATTAAGTCTTCCAAGAATACAATAAATTCCGTCCTAAACAATACATTAGGACCACTTTTCCTTCCGAGATAAGCGGACCAAATCTTCCCAGAAAACCACACAAGTTCTAACATTTATGTCCAACTCCAACATAAATGCTTGCGCTTATAAATACTCAACATCAAGTGCAACATTCATCATCCACACTTAATATCAAAATAATAGAATAGTGAAGCATAACTGCCAAAAATAAGACATTAAGCCCCTCTACAAGCATGAAATATAAAGCAAAAAAACAATACAAATTATACTCTAGGGTAATGCACCCTGTTGACATTTTGCAATATAAACCGGCCAGTATAAAAACAGCGACAAATATCAAAGGGTAACCCAAAAGGACTACAAACACACCGCAAGACACACCAACCAACCTGGACACCAACAAACAAACCAAATGACAAAATACACAATACGTTTTTTCAGATTTTATAGCAATTGACCCTGGACTAATTCACTTGGAATGACCATTGTTCAACCCTCGACGATAAAGACCCAGACAAGAAAATCAAAGCCCCCCTAATTCTCATCCTTTTCAGATTTTTCCTGTTTCTCAGTCTCATCCTTCTTCGCTTCTGTGGTTGATGAAGGTTCTTCTTTGGCCTCTGTTTTCTCTTCTTTGTCTTTTCCTTCGACACTCAACTTTTCAATAAGGCTGGCAGCAGCATCGCCTGATTCACTATCTCCACTGTCCTTTGCCAGAGAATCGGTAATTTCTTCAATCTTATCCTTGAAAGATCTGCAATCTGAATAAAATATATAAACAGAATGGTGAATTAGAGGTTGCTCCAAAAATGACTAGCTGTCAGGAGGGGGGGAAAAATGCATTGATGTACTATTTGCTTTAAAGCATCTAAATGGCAGCATATATATAATGGAACAATATAAGAATGTTCATGTACTTCAACATCCCATAGCATCAAATAGAGCAAATATTCAGAGGTAACCAGGAGATGGGGAATAAATACAACAGAAACTTGGATCACTTGTTCACTAAACTTCGAACTCCAAATCTCAATACCAGTATTTCTTCAGAAACATTTTGTGAATCATTTAGAAAGGAACTACCAATTCAATTAATAATTAAATTAATGTTCCCATTATAACATTCAAATGTAACAGTTTTTAATCATTAGCCTAGACACAAATATGGCATAATGGTTGCAGAGGGGGTGGCTGAAGCACAAGGATTTATTAATAGCAATAAGAAACTATTGTCTTAGAATACATTCACCTGCTTTGTAAGTAAGTTACTTAGCAGATAAAGCCATATGAAATATTAGAACCATTACCAGAACTCGCTAACAGCAAAAATGGGGAGGAATAAGAGTAATAATGCTGGAGACAAAAGCAGGAATCACTTACTCTCCACTGAGGCAAAACGGATACAAAATGTTTCTTCCTTCACTTCTCCATCCGAAAAATCAGCAGCATGCCAC
Organism: Ballota nigra; assembly: GCA_947034835.1. Classification (NCBI taxonomy): domain Eukaryota; kingdom Viridiplantae; phylum Streptophyta; class Magnoliopsida; order Lamiales; family Lamiaceae; genus Ballota; species Ballota nigra. The sequence goes on from OX344720.1 coordinate 137,815,868, forward strand.
ACACACGACTTGTCGTTGCCCTGATGCTCTTGTACTGACATTGTGGGGAGCACTGAAATTGGAAAGAAAAGCTCAATTTTAAGACAAGCACACCACTACATCAGATAACATCTCAATCACACCCTCAAAAAAAAGTGAAGTAGCACTAACATCAAAAATCTAATATCCCGCTTTTCGGCAATAACAGAAACAGAAGAAAAAACACATCTCAATCACATTGAAATAAAATAAAATCTAAAAAACAAATATGAGATTTGCTAACCAAGATGGTTGGCACAGATCTTAAGTGTCTTGTTCTGCCTCATAACAAGCCTAACTTTGTCAGTCTCCTTGTGCTTAAGTAGCTTCACAGTCCCAACTCCCCTCTCTTTCCATTGGTTACCATCCTTGTCAAATCTGTAAAGCTTCGATTTCCTATCAACGGAAAACAATTCACCATCAATGGATGAATATAAACATAATGATCCGCATCATCCACTGCAACAATTCATTTAAGTACCATACAAAAAGCCTTTTCCAGTAACATTAATTTACTTAATTTTCATTTTTATCACATCAATGGCAGATAATAGATATACACGGATAATTCTAAATCTACATTTCTAACCAAAACACTAAACTAGGTTCATAATTAACACATCAATACACAGATCTTCGGTAAATACTAAATCCACACCGTCGGAAAGCACACACATCAACCGCATCAAATCCATCCAAAACTAAATCATTTCACCGGTAAAATCAGCTTAAATTCAGAACCAGATCACTTACAAGTCGATAAGAATATCTTCATTTTCTTCGCCGGTAGTAACGGCAACTTCCTGGAGCTTGACGATCGGAGCAATCTGAGCCCCGGTGTCCTCATCTTCTGCTGCTGGCCTAGAATCGTCCTCCTCTTCTTCCTCTTTTTTCAAAGCCGTAGGCTCCGTTGTGCTCGCCATAACGATCGTGCGGAGAGAAATTACAGAGGAAAATGAGATAGAAAGTAGTGAGATCCGAGGTAGGGTTAGGGTTTTAGCAGAGGGAAAAGGGGAAGACTGATGCTGAGTAGAAATGCGCAGGGATAGACCTCTTTTAAGGCTTCAACAGGCCCAACAATTAATGGGCTTTGTTTCGAACCCTCTTTTATGTTTTTCAAATTCAAATTAAACATTTCTTTTCCTAATAAAAAATTTCAGATCCAGATAAAGTTAAATTAATGGAAGGAATTATATATTTGTAAGTCCTGCATTGTTTTGAATTTGGTCCACATAAATTACAGGTTTTGATATTGGTCCCGTAAGTTCTGAAGTTTTTTTATTTTAGTCCTTTTAAAACTTATAGGACCAAAATCAAAACGTGTGATCCATTTTTTTTGTAAAAAAATTCAAACTTACAGGACCAATATCAAAAAAATCAAGGTAAAAGGACTAAAATCAAAATAATCTCAAACTTACGTGACCAATATCAAAACGTGTAATTCATGTGGACCAAATTCAGAATAGTGCAAAGTTACAAGACTTACAAATATATAATCCCTTAATGGAATAATGTCAATCCAAACCTAAAAATTTTAAAAGATTTTTTCTATCGATTTAGTGCTGAAAGATAGAAAACTATCAATTCAGGACTTGAAAAAGAGAACCTATCAATTTAAGACTAAAAAATATTAGAACTATATTTGACATATTAAAATTTATATTCTTATTTTATTTATATACATTATTTTTTTTTATTTTTTTTTTTTGTTTCTTATTTTTTCAATCAAATGAAATTAATATATATTTATATGTTTGGAAATATTATTTATAAAAATATTATCGGATAATAAAAAATTATTAAAGATCAAACACGGTCTTAAAATGAGTAAGTTCTAAATTAATAATTTTATCTTTCACATCCTGAATCGATAGTTTTCAATCTTTCAGGCCTGAATCGATAGAAAAAAAAAATTCAAATATTAAATTAACAATTTTAGTATCTTTTATGTCCTAAATTGATAGAACTCCTTGAATTAATTACCACAAAAGAAAATTCATCAACATTGAGGTCCTACTGTCCTAGTCAGCCAAAAAAAAAAACTCATGATCCAGATATAATTAGAAAAACAAATTAAATATTGTTTCCTCTTAAAACGTTTTTCCTTATGAATTCTTAATATCACAAAATAATTATGAATGTTTGAATTTGCTAATACATTTTCACTTGCTATTACACCACAATTTTCAATGTATACATTAAATTTTAGGCGTAGTGTATCAAAAGGTTCTCAAATAATCCAATTTTGTTTTAAAAGAACCATAACCTAATTTTTGTTTTTAAAAAATCCTTAAATTATATATTTTTGTGTCATTAGACACATAAACTTATTTTTTTGTTTAAAAAAACTCTAAAAGTATATAATTCTTGTTTGACACCTACTGAAAATCCGTTAAACACATTTTTGTTGAAAATCGATCATAATATCATTGAATTTGGTTGATTTGATATATTTTAATGAAAAAAAATTAAAATAACTTAGTAAAATTCGTGAATTTTAGTTACTAAGGACCTCGTAAAATAAAAATTAATAGTTAAGGGGATTTTTAAAACAAAAAATATTTTAAATGTCTTTAGAAACAAAATGTGGTAGTTCACTGTCTTTTAAATTATTATTCCTAAATTTTACCTTCCCATAAATTGTACCACCCATCAGAAACTGCAAATCGTTGATTCCGACAAAACGTTAAACTTTAAACAATTGTAATAGCCGATCCAACAGTGTATTCTAGTAAATTCCACTACATACTACTTTATACATAATTCATATGCAACATAACTCAACTCACATGGCCACGTTACAAAATGTTCAAATCAGTCTCTTAAAAGTACATCATTATCTTTGATTTTCATTAAGTAATGACATAACCTTTAAAAACACACCTGGACAGAAAACCAAGTAAACCACCCAATCTTGACATATTGTTAGAAAACAAAGAAAAATCTTAGTTTTAAAGTCAATAAAATACAAATCAAATAACCGTGCAATTTTTCTGTGCGTTGATGAATACATATACCGATTTATCGAATAGTAACACATGTAATTATAATTTAATAACCACCTCATTTGCATAAATTTCATAGTCTCCTAAATTTACTGACTTTTTTTTTTTTTTTTTTACTGAAACTACTAATAAAAATCACCACAAAAATTCACATCAACAAGGTCCAATATTTAGAGAGTTGGGGTCTTGAAACACAGTACACAATAATTAGTCCTGTATTGTCCAGTTACAGAATGATGATTGAATAACCGATTTTTATACGCCAAGATGACATCGTCCATCAATATGCACGGAACTTAGTAGCGATATTTGGTGGAGTAATCTTTAGGAGCAATAACAAGACCGCGCCCCTTTCTAGCGCCACGATACACAGTCTCAACAATGTCGATGAACTCCTGCTTATCCTTCAAGGCCCAGTTGATCTTGTTGTTGTTACCAGTGCCAAGATCGATCATAATGTGCTTGTTCCTGAAGAAGAACATGACCGTTGAAGGGTCGTACAGCTCGTACATTGTGTTGAAATCAGGCACCTCGGTGATATCCACCAGGTATATCACAGCAAAGTTCTTTATCGTTTCAGCGACCGAAGCAAGCACCTCATCCATCTGGAAAATTTAATTAAAAACAACAAATGAGAGGGTGGAAAATGCAATAATTAATTACTTAAACTGGCCTGCATAACATGATTCGTTTTCAAGATGATCGGTGAGATGGAAAAAAAGAGCATTAATTTGCACTTATTGATAGCCTGATTACTTCTATTAGTTGGGATCCTTCAATAATGATGAGGCACAAGGGCCCGAGTCACTGTTCATCCACGTGTTAATATTTTTATCTATTAACTAGAGATGGGAACACGGTGATACTTTCCCTAAGGGCTAAAGTAACTTCGTACATACCTAGATTGCATATATTTCTTAAGTCGCTTCCACGCTTTATACTACACAAGTGGTGCTTCTCTTATTAACCTAGTTAGTTAAAATCTTTTTTCATTTTTTTATCCTTATGCGAAAAATTCAGATTTCCCAACTGATTGTTTACATACGTAGAGTTGTAGACAGGGAGTGATTGCTGGTACAATTTTTACGATGAAAAGCTCCGCACTTTTACTTCCTCTCTAAATTCATGGAAATATATCTACATTACAAATCTCTACATAGATGTTGAAGACAAAACAAGGACACGGACTACAAAATTCACCTCAAATGATAAACGAATTTTTGTGGGCTTATAATCTTATTTGTCAAAATAGTCTCTTAATATCTTAAAGTGGGATAGCTCAGGACAAAAACTTAGTCAGGGAACCATTGAGTTGATGTGGTTACTTAAGGGAACAAACGCCTACTTCCAATCTTTCCCACATAACATTCAGAAAAAAGGAAATTCAAAACTTCAACTTCATTCAAAATTATTGCCCTCATAGAACCCTAATTCAAATAACAAGGCAGGTAAAAACTGCAAATAAACACTGAAATATTATGGTGAAAAGATGTATGCACTGAACTAAATGTACATGAAGATTGGTCAAGCCTATAGAGGAATGATTAGCTCCTTTTGCCAAATACTATGTCACGAAATAGCTGAATTCTGATGTGATTAGGATGACATTATAACAAAGCCCTAAATATTCAAAACCCTAATCTTCAACTTCAGCCGAAAATATACAACCATGTAACCCTAATTTTAAGCAATTAGGCAGCTAAAAACCGCCGAAAAACACAAATCCAGAGCCATGTATCCAACAAAAACCAATTCATTATATCATTCACTGAAAGAAAAATGAATAACATAAATTCTACACAAGTACTAATTAATTGGATAAATAGCAAAGAAAATTGACCTGCATACAGGTTTCGTCCCAATCGTGGCCGAAACGGATGATAACGAGGCGTTCCTCCTCGGCGAGAATAGCCTGATCGACGGCCCATCCGGAGTGAAGGTGCGGCAACAAATACGACATCGTTTGCGGCCTCTCAATGCAGAGAATCAGCAGAGAGAGAGAGAGAAGGAATTCGCTCTTTGCGAGTGAAGGAGAAGATTTTGTGAGTTCTCCGACTTTGAAGCCTCTAGAAGATTCACGCGCTAAGAATTCCGTTTTAGGTGTCGCTGCAATTTTCTACAATTCGTACTGAAAGCGCATTATTGTTTTTGCGTTCTTTCCCAACTGGGTGTTTTGGTTTTGGATATGTTTAATTTTGTTTTATAGGGTACTAGTTATATCCCCGCGAATTTCGCGGGTTTGAATTAAATTTTCAAAAGATTTTTAAGTACTACAAATAAAAAGAATTTTTTTTTATACTAATAAAGTATGCATAAATTTATTTTTCATATAAACAACACTCAATATCAGAGTAATTATTATAGTTTTCAAAAAGAAATTTGTGTAAACAACATTTATTGTATATTTAAATGACTTTAATGTACATTACTTTAAGTATATTTATTATTTTTAAATTCGCGAGTCATCTCAAGTAAGAATGCTAGGAGGATTTTAGAAGATTATTTGAAGTTAGCATTATGCTTATAAAAGAGAGTGTATAGTAGAGTTTAGTTTTATATTAATTATTATTGTTGATTAAACTTTTTTCTTTAATGTGATTTGAAATTTATTAGCATAGTAGAAAAAGTATTACACCTAATTGAAAATCTATCATGAAATTATTTTAAAGTATCAAAATACACCTAGTTTGATTTTTAATACTTTTAATAAAACATTTAATACCATTTACATATAAAATTGATTGTCCTTAACTATTAAATACATAGTGTGAATGTGATGGATTATAAATTGCACATGACACATTAAAAGTTTGACAGTTTGAGTTATAATTTATGTTGTATCATGTTATGAGACGACCTCCCACAAATTTTTGCCAATTTAATAAATCAAGGTGGCAAACTCATATACTTATCAACACAAAATTTAATTTTGAATGTAATACAAACATGAACTTTTTAATATTAAACGGATTTAGAAAAAATTTAAGTAAAAACTATAAATATAATATAATGTAGTATCTAAACATTTATTGGGTAAATGCTAATTTTGGTTTTTATTTTTATTTTTTTGATTGAGCTAATTCCTTATCTCTAAAATACCTAATTAAACATACGGTTTTGAATCATTTTCTTTGTATTAGTTATTGTAAAAAAAGCTATTACGTTTTCTTGATTCAAAGTATAATTTAATAAAAATAAGATAATCGATCTGTATAGAAACTTCTTTGGTGGTAGAGTTTGACCATTTTTTTTATCGACTAAAGCAAAGTAGATCAATAAATGTATTAACTGCAACGAAGAATTAAATATAGCGAGATAATATGCGAAAATAGATATCGAACATATATTTGTAAACATACTTATTTTTATTTTTTGTAATTAAAGAAAAATTAAATTATTATTGAATTAAACTAAATATGTAATTTATTCTGATTAGCATTATATATGAATTAATTAACTGTTACAAGTTTTGTAATATTTTTCACATACTGATTAATGAGCGATCAATTTCAAGTCATCAAAAGATTGATTATAAGTAATTAATCCAATGAAAATATAGAAACATAAGGTCTCCACTATAAAGCATAGGACAATGGTAACGTAGCCGAGATTTGTGGAAATGTAGTTTTTTATTTAAAAAAATTTAACACGGAAAGGTAGATGAATTAAATTTTTGGAGATGCAGGCCGCAGGCATATATTAATATGAGTAGTGTCACTTTTAGAATGTAATTATAGATTTAACATAAAAAAAATATTAAATATTGACTGAAATTGTGGTTGTTTCTTTCATTATTTTGCTATAATTAATTTTATCAACCACTAACCCAAATGACTAATCATTCACGGTCTATTTGGTGACCATTTAATATAAGATTGTCTAAAAAAATCTTGCTTTCTTCCATATTTTTTATTTTTATGTGAAAAATTAGTGCATTGATTGATTTGATTGGAATATTTTTGCCTAAATTTTTGGAGAGATGGAAGTGAATAATTTTAGGGATAATAAAAGAAGAAAGAATGAATTAAAACTAATATGCTGAAATTAAGGAAAATTGCAAATGACATTAAAAGCAGATTTCAAACCTTTCTATTTGTACAGAAATTTCAAATCTTATTTCATAAATATTTTAGAAGATTTAGGAAATATATTTAATTAATACAATATTTATTTATTTATTTAATTTGGTCAAATTAATAAATTTTGAAAAACTTATGCGCCGAAATTACGGAAAATAAGATGTGCTATCGCATTTGACTTTTAATTAAAAGCATATTTCAAAATTTATGATTTGAACATAAATTTCCAATTCTCATTTCATAAATATTTTATAAGAATAAAGAACCATATTTAATTAATGCTATATATTTATTTGATATTTGATTTGGTCAAATTAATATAATTTTGAATCAATGTAGAACATAAACATGGCAGATGAGAACTTTGTAGATAAAATCATTGAGTTTCATTAATTATTGAAAATATTGTAAGCCTTTAAAAAAAATAATTTAAAAAGTATTCATAGTTGATTAGCTTATCAGTGTGTTGATAGGCGAACATCATCTAGGTATGGAGCGAACAATTATTGAAGTCTAAAACAAAGAAAATCACGATTTGGGTGCATTAACCAATCTGGGAGGTGTATGAAGTGATGAACAACTAATAGGCGAACAGGTATTAAGGCCCGAGACCAAGAATGAGTCAACTGTGAAGTCATCAATGACGAACAACTTGGTCAAACTATGATACAACAAATAGCCAAGGAGGTGTGTACAAGTGAACAAAGGACAATGATCCCAAAGCCAAGCTGAACAAAGCCATAAGGCGAGCAACTTCCAAAGTACAACCTCTAAAGGCGAACAACTTTCAGTTGGAGAATCAACAAGATCAATCAAGCCGACCTAGGCGAACAACAATGAGTCCGAGATAAGACCAAAGAAGACTTTGTAACTAAGGTTCAGCTTAGATAAGATCAAAGGGACACATGTCAAGCATGCAGGCTAGGGAGACCAAGAGTCTTGGACACCTCATGCTTGCTAGTCTCTATAAATAGTTGTTCTCCAGCTTACTTAAGGAATTAATTCGAATTTCAGACTAAAAATACACACAAATACACCCAAACTTACACACATACGAAATAATTTCAATTTCGATCTTCATTTTACCCGAATTCATTAACCCAAGACTCGTTTTACCATTTACGGTGGTAATCAATCACACGTTATTGATTGGTGACGTAAAAACGGATTAAAACAGCCACTAATCCTCCCGATTAGATTCGTTCACCAACAATTTGGCGCTAGAAGGAGGGTTCGAACCTCCGGTTTAGTGTGATTACTCAAGAACTTCAAGTTGAAAACTTGAAGATTCAAAGGAAATCTCAAGAAATATTTGAAGATACAAACAAAAGTGTTCTTGGTGTTCTTGGTGTTCTTCAATTTATAAATTAAGAAGTAATTTAAATTGAAATGCCTCAATCTAAAGAGACCCAAGGATCACGTTTGTCAAAAAAAGCATCTCAGACCCGAGCCACGTCGGCCGACCACCAGGACCGTGACCCGAGACATGCGAACAGGTCACAGCATACGGCCATAACACATAACCTCCCCCCTGAGATGGAGGCTTTGGCGAACAACCCCAACGAGTTGGCCAAAACCATTGCTGCTCTCCAGGCCCTCCAGAGGCAACAAGAGCAGGTTAGGCCAACACAAGCAAGGCCAAGGGACAAGTCCCTGGAAGTTGTTAGACCCAGGACTACTAGGGGCGAACAGCGAGAGGTTGATAGTGCCCAAGTCAGACGGAACAAGGGAAAGGCCAAGGTGGTCGACCAACAAGAAGTACAGGCTGAGTCTGGTCGCGGACAAACAACTATGTCTAGCCATGGGACAACACGTTCCAGTGCCCAAGACAGGCTTAGCCAACCCCAACGGGAAGCTGCTCGCCGGGGAGCAGCAGACGGGCGAGCAACTTTTGAACAGCCTCGCCCGTCAGTCCATGAAAGACTCTCTCAGTCAGTCTTCAGGCGCCTAGGGCCGAATGCGGCGAACAACATTAGGAGGCAAGCCCAGGAAGTGCCCACTCCAAGCGAGGGACTGCGACGAGCAGAAAGGTTAATGCCTTTGCTCGCCGAACAGCCTCCAAGTCAGGGGGCACCTCTTGATGAATTATCAAGCCTAAGGAGGGCTGTAGAGAACATGCAGGGGCAACTAGACCAACAGAGGGGGATGGGAACGACCAGCATGCCATCCTCACCTTTGGTAGCTCATATTTTGAAGGCCCCAATCCAGAAAAAAATTCAATTTCCGGCTAGCATTCAATATGAGGGCATCACCGACCCCCGGGTCCACTTAACGAAGTATACGGACTACATGGTCTCCGTGGGGGCCAGTGACGCCACCCAGTGCCGGAATTTTCCGTTAACATTGGGCGATCGGGTTCACAAGTGGTTTTCATCAATGCCACCGGCATCAATCCACTCGTTCGTCCAATTAAGTCGAGAATTTCTTTCTCACTTTTCAACGGCGGGGTCGTATCTTTCCCAAAAACACCGGCTATCAGATTTGAGGCAAAATGATGATGAAACTGACCGGGCGTTTATGGAAAGATTCGATAAAGTTTTACTAGAAGGAGAACCGGTGAGCGAAGATACAAAGATCGTCGCTGTGATGGCCGGGTTGAAAAAAGGGTCGAAGTTATGGAAGGAGGTACGTCTGAAGTGCCCAAAGACTTATGCCGAGTTCAGAAACCAAGCTGGCATTTTCGTTTCCATGCACGAGGCCCTACAAACAAATTTAGGGGAGAACAAAGCTGATCCTAAGGAGAATAACAAAAAGCCCGTCGGGACAAGCTACAGGGTCCCGAAAAACATGAAAGCATTCACTGAAGGATCGGATTTGAAAGAAAAATTGAACCAAGTATTGACAGTATCAGTTGATACTGTGTATGAGAGTGTAAAGGAGAGAGAGTTGCTTTCCCCACCACGTAAAATCCGTCAGGATACTGGCAAACTCAACCCGAACAAGTATTGTGCCTACCATCAAAGTGTGGGGCATTTTACGAGTGAGTGTAGAGATTTGCTTAAGCAACTCTGGCGATTTTATGAGGAGGGAAAGCTCTCTGATTTCGTTAAAAGGCAACCTGGGAAAAGAGCCCGGGAGAACAACTCAGAAGACGAAGAGGATGGTCAATCCCAGAGAAACAACAGACCCGGGCGACCAGTTCCCAATATGCCAGCTCAACCTTTAGAAGATCTGTTCATGATGGAACCCGCAGGTCCCGCGGGAGGGTGTTTTGATGGACAACCACCTGAATCTAACCGGAAGAGGAAAGCGGAGCTACGAGCGATTGGCCAAGTACAAGAGATGGGAGTTAAGCCGTCTATTATGCAAACGGCAGAATTAACCTTCACCGAAAAAGACCTTGAAGGCGTCTTAACCCCGCACAATGATTCGCTCGTAATCTGTGCAAAGATTATGGGGACCAGAGTCCATAGACTGTTGGTGGACACCGGAGCCTACACGAACATCTTATTCAAGAAGACCCTCGATAATCTGGGAGATTATTCGGGTTATATTCGGAATACAACACATAGAATCGTAGGCTTCGGAAATGCTGTGACAACACCGTTGGGAATTGTAACATTAGCTGTACAACTTGTAACGGCCGATGAACCCGAAAGAAATATAACAAGAATGGTAGATTTCTTGGTTGTAGACCAGGAGTCGACCTATAACGGGTTTCTTGGCCGACCTTTTCTTAATGAATTTAAAGCTGCGTGTTCCACTTACCACTATTGTTTGAAATTTCCAACAGCTAGTGGAACAGGCACAATTAAAGGAGACCAACGGAGAGCACGAGAATGCGTTCAACAGCTACGAGCAAAATTTGTACAAATATCCATGATGGAAGCAACAAGTTATCCCATCGACGAACCACCAATACTAAACAACATGATGGACATAGACGACCACATGGATACGGACGAACAACACTTGAACGAGCAAGTGTTGGACGAACAACTCGTTACCACCCGCGAGGAACCTCCATCTGACGAACAACAAAGGGGTGGTGACGACCAACCTTCAGTGGTGGACTTGGAGGGCCAAGTACAAACGAACAACAATAGGACGGAGCCAAATGATGATCTTGAACCCCGCCTGGGGGCAGAGCCCATGAACATTGAAAATGATTCCAACCCTGAGGAACCCATACTTGATCCCCGTTGGAAGGGACAAAAACGACGAGCGACTCCAGTCGAAGAGCTGGAGGCGTTCAAAGTTAATCCCAACAGCGAAGATCTTGAATTATTCATAGGATCTGAGCTCCCAGAGCCTTACAGATCCCGAATGAAAGAGTTCCTCACCAAGAATCTAGATGTCTTTGCTTGGTCTCATGCAGATATGGTGGGGATAGATCCAAAACATGCTTGCCACAAGCTGAATATAAACCAAGCCAGAAAGCCCGTCCATCAAAAGCGGAGGAAGTACGGCCCAGACAAATACCAAGCTTTAAATGAAGAAGTTAAGAAGTTGCTAGACAACGATCTCATTCGACAGGCACTCTGTCCACAATGGGTAGCAAACCCAGTACTCGTGAGGAAACCAAACGGGACCTGGAGGCTATGCATAGATTTTACGGATCTGAATGCAGCATGCCCGAAGGACAATTTTCCTCTCCCACATATCGATCAATTGGTGGACAGCACTGCAGGTCACGAAATGTTGACATTTATGGATGCTTTCGCCGGGTATCATCAAATTCCTATGCATCCAGATGACCAAGAGAACACGGCGTTTTATACAAACAAAAACTTGCTGTGTTGGAAGAGAATGCCATTTGGCCTCATAAATGTCGGAGCAACATACCAAAGACTGGTGAACAAGATGTTTGATCAACAAATTGGAAACACAGTTGAAGTTTACGTGGACGATATCGTGGTTAAAAGTCCCAGGAAGGAAGACCATCTTCAACATTTGACTCAAGTGTTCGAAATTCTTCGACACTATAACATGAAGTTGAATCCAAAGAAAAGCAGCTTTGGAGTCCACTCAGGGAAATTCTTGGGTCATCTTGTTAGCCAGCGGGGAATTGAGGCCAACCCTTCAAAAGTTAAAGCCATCCTGGATATGCAACCACCACGTTCGGTGAAAGAAGTGCAAAGACTCACCGGGTGCCTAGCAGCATTAAACCGGTTCATATCCAGATCAGGGGACAAGTGCCGTCCATTCTTCGAGGCCGTCAAAAAAGGGAAGTTTGCATGGACTAACAACTGTCAAGCGGCCTTCGATCAACTTAAAGACTACCTGGGAGATGTCAAAATCCTATCAAAACCAATCCCAGGAGAAAAGCTCTTTCTATACTTAGCCGCATCAGAAGTTGCCATCAGTTCTGTTTTGGTGCGGGAGGACGGCAAATTCCATCAACCAATCTATTATGTCAGCCAAGCTTTACACGAAGCAGAGATCAAATATGCCCCAACCGAAAAGCTGGCGTATGCTTTGGTTATGAGCGTGAGGAAGTTACGACCATATTTCTTTGACCATCAAGTCGAAGTTCTAACAACTTTCCCGCTCAGGCAAATTCTCCATCGCCCCGACACTGCAGGTCGTCTCTTAAGATGGTCACTAGAGATTAGCCAATTCGGGGTGACCTATGCTCCTCGAACAGCGATCAAAGGGCAAGCATTAGCCGACTTTATAGTCGAACTAACTTTCCCACCAGATCCGACGAGAGGACTTGATCATCCTTGGCATCTCTATGCGGATGGATCATCAACCAACATAGCCTCGGGGGCAGGAGTAGTATTAATAAGTCCAGACAGACAAGTATTCACCTCGGCGATCAGATTTGGTTTCATGGCAACCAACAACGAAGCTGAGTATGAAGCTCTAATCGCTGGTCTCCACCTATCCCTTGCAGTTGGTGTCAGACGTTTGCAAATATTTGGCGACTCACAATTGATCGTGAACCAAGTCCGAGGTGAATACGAAGCAAAAGATGATCACATGATCGAATATCAGCGGATAGTTGCTCACCTGATGTCCATGTTGCAGCAAGTTTTCATACAGCAAATTCCAAGGACGAGCAACACTCAAGCAGACGCGCTTGCCCGACTAGCAACAAGTGAAGGCCCCGTAGAGTTGGCAGATATTATAGTTACAAAGATGAAAGATCCATCAACAGTAAGCTATAATGTCAATCAACTCGACGATCAAACCAGTGAAGAAGAAGACTGGAGAACAAGTATAGTCAAATACTTGAAAAATGGGGAAAAACCAAACAATCCTTTTGAAGCTGCCAAGCTAACAAAGCGAGCCGCCAAATATACTCTGGTAGGCGAGCAACTCTTCAAAAGGGGAATATCAATCCCACTTCTCAAGTGTTTGCCTAGGGGGCAAGGGCAAGTAGTACTCGAAGAGATACATGCTGGAGTATGTGGAAATCATACTGGGGGGCAAGCTTTGGCATACAAGACAATCAGACAAGGCTATTATTGGCCGACTTTACGTCAAGACGCAATCAAAAAAGTCAAGACTTGCCATCAATGTCAGATTTTTGCCCCAGGCATCCATACCCCGGCTCGAGAACTTGTGTCAGTATACAGCCCATGGCCTTTTGCAAGATGGGGGATGGACATCATTGGTCCTTTCCCAGCTGGAGTTGGAAATGTTTGATTCGCCGTCGTGGCAGTCGATTATTACACAAAATGGGCGGAAGCAGAGGCCATGGTGAATATCACACAACAGAAGATGATCAACTTTATTTGAAAGAACATTGTCTGTCGTTTTGGAGTTCCACAAGCAATTGTGACAGACAATGGTCCACAATTTGATGGACAAGAATTGAGAGAATTCTGTACGAAATGGGGGATCAAGAAACATTACTCCACACCTTATCACCCCCAGTCGAATGGACAAGTTGAAGCTGTGAATAAAATCATAAAGCATACATTAAAAGTGCGACTGGCGGATAGTAAAAGCAGTTGGTCTACAGAACTTCCGGAAGTCTTATGGGCATACAGAGTTTCTCCCAGGTCTAGCACCGGAGAAACACCCTTTGCAATGGCTTTCGGGACAGAGGCTGTAATACCAATTGAGTTAAAGGCCACTACATTTAGGACGACCAACTTTGATGAACAGGCGAACAACTCTGCTCTAAATGCTGAATTGGATTTGCTCGAAGAAAAAAGGTTGAATGCCGAGCTAAAAAATGCCACATACAAGCAGCGAGCAGAACGTTACTATAATTCCCATGTAAAAGTTAGGGAATTCAGAGTTGGAGATTTGGTTCTAAGAAAGTTGCTCGCCCAATCTCCAGGTGTATTGGGACCAACTTGGGAGGGCCCGTATCGTATAACAGAAAAATACATCAATGGCGTATACGATATTGAGGACATGGAAGGCAAGCCGGCCCAATACTCCTGGAATGCTGTACATCTAAAGAAGTACTATCAATAAAGTTGGGCGAACAAATGTCTTGGGGGGCAAGGGATGCGTATGAGCTGAAGGAAGGCTAAGAAGGTTAAAAACTTGCCTAATTTTTTAAATTTTCTTAAGTATAGATTCAAAAGTTGCTCGGCACATTGTATAGTCTGGTGCTAGTGCTTTTGATTTTATAGATAGAGTTGCTCGGCAAAAAATATTATAAGCGAGCAAGTTTTAGTTTGTGTTTAAAGCTGTTCGTCAGATTGTATATGATAGTGATGGATGACTTGAAGCGACTACACTAGCTTCTACTAGTAGCTACCCCGCAAGAGAACGGGTTCACTGTAGCATGGGCAAGTATAGGGACCAAGTATTATCGAACCCAAGGGATGGTATGTATGCGAATAGATCCCTGAAGATCTACGCGTCGTAGTTAATATGAGTGTGATGTTTTTGGGTTTTTGAAAAATTAATTAAAAGACTAAAATAGACTAATTAACTAAAGAATGAAAAAGAACGAATTAACTAAGGTTGTTTTCTAATGAGAGATGGTGATGCTCAGGATAGGAATCCCTACGTATACTAACGGAGCAGGTACATAATCAAGGTAATCGTGACAAACAAGAATTAACCTAAGTAAAAGATCGTAGAATGAAAGCTCAAGATTTCTCACCCTAATACTTTATCCTAGCAATCGACTTCACTAATCCACTAACAAGTTAATGGATTGTGCTCAATTAATGAGACCCTAATTTAACTAAGGTGATGCGGTCGTCCTCCTTCGCTAAACCGGTAGATGAATTAACCTTTCCTAAACCCTCTCGTTAAGACTACTAATTGTTATTGAGTGATGCGGTCGTCCTCTCTCTAACACTTTCGTACGAAATTCAAAGGTAGAGTTAAGATTAATTATATGAATTCATTAATTAAGAGAATTAAAACTAACGTCACCAATTACCTTAATTATGTACCCACATCCTACTTCTACGAGTTCATCCTAACCCAAGCATGCAAGGGTTTTAGCCGGACATGGTTTTAACATAAATAAAAGCAACAAAAGAAACAACGAACAAAAACATAATGAATTGAATAAAGAAACTAAGAAACATGAACTAGGGTTTAAAAAGAAAATAAATACGAAGAACTGAAATTGAATTAACTAAAACGAAATTAAAAGCGTTTAAAGTAACGAACTAATGACAAGAAACTAAGAATTCGAATGCAAAACCTCAACAAAACGTAAAATAAAGCTTGCTCGTCTCGTTCCTCTCCAAAAACTAAGTCTAAAATATTTCTAAAAGTTCGGGGATTCGATGTTGTCCTCAAAACGTATTTGGAAGAGGTATATATAGGCACCGGGTCGAAACGGGAGTTAATGGGCCGAAAATACGCATCCGGAGGCAAAAGTATATGGGCGCTCGAGCAAAACGCTCGAGTGGTCCCGCTCGAGCAGTGTAGCTCGAATGACGCATTCGCTCGAGCGGTCGCGCTCGAGCTGCTCGAGCGCTGAAATGACTCTGTATGTTTTTGGGCGCTCGAGCGATTCGCTCGAGCGGTGGCGCTCGAGCTGCTCGAGCGCAAGAATGGTTCTGTATGTTTTAAGCGCTCGAGTAAGGCGCTCGAGCGGTGGCGCTCGAGCTATGCGCTCGAGTGCTCTCTAATCCTTCCAAATGATACTTTTCCTCGTCCGCACTAATACCAATCGTATTTCTTCAATATCTTCTCATCCGGGCATCCGTTTGAGTCGATTCAAAGTCCTACGAACTCCTCTTTTCGTCCTCTATTCACCTATGAACATCAAAGAGACAAATTTATCAATGTATAGAAATAATGCTCATTTGACTCCAAGCACTAATCGAAAACACTCGAAACATGAGTAATTTGGGCACCAAAACATAACAATTTCACGCCTAATCAATGGACAGTCTTGCAACACTTGTAATTATTTTGCAATGTAAATATAATAGTTGTTCGTCAAAAAAGGAAAAGTCCAAAAGCTCGAGGTACAAGTCCATTCAAAGGTTGTTCGTTTTACAAATGAACAGAACCTAAGGACCAAAGCCACTTAAAGGTTGTTCGTTTCTTAAAATAAACAGAACCTAAGGCTGAACCCTGATTCCACTAAAGGCAAGTTCAATTCGAACAAAAGCCCAACATTATATGTTATAATTGTAAAGGCATTGACAGAAATGTAAAGGCAATTAACATATATAAGAAAATGAGCGAACATGAGAAAGACGTTCCATTAATCAAAGGCATTAAGCCTCAAAAATAGTACAAGCTGGAAGCAGCCATTACAAGTACTACAAAAAGGAGCGAACAACTATTACAAAGAAAACAGGAAAAAAGCTAAGTCCTAAAACTACTGCTGTTCGGCGGAAGGAGGATCTTGAGGTTGCTCGGCAGAAGGGTCGACAATCATATCTCGAGCAAGGTCTTCAGCTGCCTTATCCTCCGCCTCTTTGGCAATTTGCTCGTCCGCGGCAGCCGGGTCATCTCCTTGCTCGCCATCATCAACAATCGGTGGAGGATGAGTGATGGTGATGATGGGGTCGAGTTTATCCAGTTTAACCCCTAGCACAGCCAGATCCGCCAACTGGATTGTAACGTTGTTCGGCGGAGGATAGTTCTCGAGGAACTCGTTCAAATCTTTGCTCATCTCCTCCACCATCTCCTTGTAATCATAGGTATCGGCCGTGCGGATGCTGTCCGCGTAGGCACAAATATATCCAAGGTTGGAGATGGGGCCGGTACGAATTTGAACCTCCTCTTCAAGTTGCTCGCGGGTAAAGAGGTTGGTTTCGGACTCCCGGAGATGAGCAACCTCCGCCTCAAGATCAACAATTTTTTGCTCGGCCGCTGACAGTTTACTCTTCTCCTCACCAAGCAAGGCCTCTTTGCTCTTCAGCTCGGCAGATAAGCCTTGAATGTCTTCAAGGTGCTTTTTCTCGCCGACAATATAGAGGGAAAGCTGGTCATTGAGCCGAGCAATCTGGCCATGCAAGTTGTTCGCCAGTTTGTCTTTTTCCTCGGAGAGTTGCCGAGCAGTACTCGCATAATGGCGAGCAGACTCTTCCTGCTCGGCAACTTGGGCAATCGCCCTTTGGGCAGTGACGAGGCCGTTGGCAACGAGCATCATCGAGAGATGGAGATTGTCCATTTGCCCCTGTTGGAGGATGGCCTTGTCCAGGGGACGCGTCCAGGATCGGGCGACCAGCTCCGTTGCCTTGCGAACATGCTCGCCAGGAATCTCCCTTATGTTAACGGGAGTCTTCGAGCAAGCATACTGATGTACAACACTTGCTCGGCCGGGATAATCGTCGGCACGATATCTGCAAACAAGAGAGAGATTGATACTTAGAAAAGGAAAAAAAAAAGATGAAAGTTGTTCGGCAAGAGAGAGTAGATACTTACTCGGCAAACTTCCGATCATCCCATCCAAGGAACGTAAGATCTTCTGGGCCACGGGGTGAGCATACATCTTTGCTCGCTTTTCCCGACCTTTCCGTAGGCTCCGCAGAAGAACGCTTAGTGACATCCCCTTCGCGGTGAGCATGACTTTCGCCCATCTTTTCTTTCCCCTTGCCGGTGACATCTCCGGCCAGTGGGGTCCCGTCTGCCTTCTTAAGGCGTTTCCCACCACGGGGTGGGGAGACGGGAGGGGACCGGATTTAGACTGGGGGGGCAGCCTGTCTCGGAACTTTAGCCCCCTCAGGCTTGTTCGACATGGCGAGCACTGCTTGAGGGGGATCGCCTCTCCTTTTCTTCCCTCTTGGTGGCCCCATCTCAAGGACCCTTTGCTCAAGAAGAGCGTAGCTTGGGGGAACGGCAACTGTTACTTGCTCGGCTAAAAAAAAAAAATGAATGAAATGAGAAAAAGAAATTAGGCGAGCAAGTTAAACAAGACAATGACGAACAAAGTTTGAACCAGGAGTTAGAAATTTTCATACCTGGGGGCACCTCAGCTTGAGCCTCCAGGTGGTGAGGATAAGTCAAGAGGCGAGCAGCTTTTTGACACCTTGATCGGCAAAGATAGTCAATAGTCCTATCTGCTCGGTTGCGCAGGCCGACCAAGCACGAGGTAAACAGGAATTTGGAGCTCAACTCCTCTTCTTCCGAATCCCACTTGGGTAGACGAGGGCCTGCGAACAAACAAGAAAAGTTAAATTAGAACAACTGTCCAAAGACGAGCAAGAATTGAACTTACGTTTCAGTTTTCCATAGGCAGCTGGAGAATTTATTCGTCCAGGGCCGCCGTGTGGACCAGAAGATGCTCGCCAATCACCCCCAATCCAGAAGAAGTGCTGCTTCCAGTCACGAATCTTGTTCGACACCTCTTCCACCATTTTCAACCCAGTCCTGGCCTTGAGGTAGTGATAGCCTTCTTCTCCTCGGGGGCAATTTGTGATTGTCATCAGGTAGTTGATCTCTTCCGCAGTGATCCGATCAACGTACCCCTCCAAGGCGAACAAGCACATGGAGCCTAAAAGGTTCATCCACCCAATTGGAGTAATTTGGGTGATGGCCAAGTTGGTCGCCTCCAAGAATCGACCAACAATGGGTGGAAGAGGCAACTTTAGCCCGGCAATTAGAGTGTGAATGTTGATCGCCGTGCACCCTGGAGGCGGGCGATCAGCTCTTTCCTTCCTCTGAGGAGCCCACATGTGAATATCAAATGGGATCTTATATTCCTCTCGGATGGAGTCCAGTTCATCTTCGCGAACAACACTCTTTATCTTGCTCGCCTGGAATCCAGTTTTCACCTTATCCATTATTTGTCTCTGAGGACGGGGAAAGCTGTTCGCATATCTTTCAGCATATGCTCGCCATTCGAATAGACGAGCAACCCCAGCTGGGATCTCACTTTCCCGCATCTTTGGGGATGGAAAATTGATACCCTCCAAAAACTCGCGAGTAAGTTCGTTGGATTCTGGATCTTCAGATTCGGCGGAAGACGAAGAGCTTTCGTCCCGATTGTTGTTCGCCACAACTGTTAGTTCTCTCCCAGATGGACCCACACCGGTGTCCTCCGCTGAGCGAACAACTGAATCCACGTGAAGATCCGACGCCGAAGAAATCTCGAAAGGAGGTTGATCGACAGGGATCGCAATTGAAAAAAGTGGGTCTAAGGTCTCCTCAGTTTTATTGCTCGAGTGCGAAGACATAGGAGGGAGAGAAAAAATCTAGGCGGTGGCGGATAGTGTTGCAGACGGCGGCGTTTTCCCGGAGAAGACGGTGGCGTTTGGGTCCACACGGCGGTAGAAAGAATCTTCGAAGAAAAAAGATAGAGAAGAAGAAAAATAACTACCTGGGAGTGGAAATTTGAAGCCAAACGTTGAAGAACAGATGCCGGAGAAGCTTCGAATCGCCGGAGAAAGTGGAAGTCGCCGGAGCACTGTAGTAGGAGAGGAAAAAGTGGGAAAATTTTTAGTTTTCTCACTACTTATACCCCAAGTAAAAACGGGGTCTCACACATAATTTCTCGAAAACTCAGGGGCCAAATGGAGAGAAAACGGGGTTAATTCCGAGCTAACCCACAAGATGAAGGACCTATAAACAATTATAGGGGCGCGTGACCTTGGGGCTGCTCGCGCGTGAGCGGCGCGCAATCATTGCGCTGGCGTCATCTTCGTGATCTCCCCAGATCATGGGAAGACGAAACGGTTATTCCAACATTGCTCGTCACAGAGATGCTGTTCGTCCAAATCTTGGCCAAGACGATATCCTAACTACAGTTGCTCGCCACAAAATTGCTCGTCTGATACAACATCTAGTCAGG
Source organism: Ballota nigra (assembly GCA_947034835.1). Taxonomy (NCBI): domain Eukaryota; kingdom Viridiplantae; phylum Streptophyta; class Magnoliopsida; order Lamiales; family Lamiaceae; genus Ballota; species Ballota nigra. The sequence continues at coordinate 137,836,093 of OX344720.1, forward strand.
ATAGGGGGCAATTGTTGATAGGCGAACATCATCTAGGTATGGAGCGAACAATTATTGAAGTCTAAAACAAAGAAAATCACGATTTGGGTGCATTAACCAATCTGGGAGGTGTATGAAGTGACGAACAACTCTCCCGACGAACAACTAATAGGCGAACAGGTATTAAGGCCCGAGACCAAGAATGAGTCAACTGTGAAGTCATCAATGACGAACAACTTGGTCAAACTATGATACAACAAATAGCCAAGGAGGTGTGTACAAGTGAACAAAGGACAAAGATCCCAAAGCCAAGCTGAACAAAGCCATAAGGCGAGCAACTTCCAAAGTACAACCTCTAAAGGCGAACAACTTTCAGTTGGAGAATCAACAAGATCAATCAAGCCGACCTAGGCGAACAACAATGAGTCCGAGATAAGACCAAAGAAGACTTTGTAACTAAGGTTCAGCTTAGATAAGATCAAAGGGACACATGTCAAGCATGCAGGCTAGGGAGACCAAGAGTCTTGGACACCTCATGCTTGCTAGTCTCTATAAATAGTTGTTCTCCAGCTTACTTAAGGAATTAATTCGAATTTCAGACTAAAAATACACACAAATACACCCAAACTTACACACATACGAAATAATTTCAATTTCGATCTTCATTTTACCCGAATTCATTAACCCAAGACTCGTTTTACCATTTACGGTGGTAATCAATCACACGTTATTGATTGGTGACGTAAAAACGGATTAAAACAGCCACTAATCCTCCTGATTAGATTCGTTCACCAACACAGTGTAACCCCAATTCTTAAAAGAAGAAATACGATAAATTAAAATATGTGCACTAAATATGTGATTGAGATTTTAATATTTTATTTTATAATATAAACTTTAATATATTTAAACATCCACAAATTAAGCAATTAGTTGCTTAATATCATCATAATTCAATGATTTACTTCCACTTAATAGCACTTAATACGCGATTAACATTTTAGTCATTGATTTTAATAGCACTTAATACGCGATTAACATTTTAGTATTATATTTTAGCATATTAATTTACTTAAATATACCTTATATACACAATTAAGTAAAATCATCCTAACAGCATAAATAAATATGGTATTTATTATGAGTATCATCTTTGTATATATTCACTGATATTTAAATAAATAAAATTTTATAATTATAAACATGAAATAAAATTAATTTGTTAGTTGTATTACATAAACTGTATATTGATTGACATTAATTAGCATGGTAATTAATCTAATGAACAAGTAATCCAATACATAATCATTATATTGAACCAAATACTTCTTATAAGTATTAAATTACGTGAAATGCTTCTTATATGTATTCATCGAATTATAAGTATTAGTTAACAAACATTACTTACTGATTTTAAGTTGATATATATTAAGCCCTACTTATTATGTATCTTTAATACACTAATACTTATTATGTTAAAAAATGATTCATTTTAATTATGGTTGTTATCATTATTGCTGTTAAATTTGAATTAATTGCATTACTAAATTTAAGAAATAATTAACTGTGGATCATTAATTTATTCAATAATTAAAAAATTGAATGTGATTGCAAATATTAAATGGAATATTACATGTTCCTAATGCAAATAAATCGTAGAGTTGATCTTCAAGTCTAGAAAAGACGAAATCTTCAAGGTACATAATCTTCAAGAATATCTATTAATCATTGTATTATTCTGCAAGAAAAATAAAAATATCTATTGTTATAAACCTGCAAAAAAAATAAGAATATTATCAAAAATCATTAAAAAAAATACCAATAAATATTTCCCAACATAATATATAAATTTTATATGTTTGTAAAGATACTCCTATCATTCACAATCAACCGAACGTAAAGATACCCCCATCATGAGAATTTTATTTGATGAGAATATTATCAATTAATTTATATAAAATTAATTATCTCCTATTTTAAAAAAAAAAAAAATGTGCATCCCTTGTCTACAATCAACCGAACATAAAACTATTATATTCATCCACCTATTTCGTTTCAAATAACAATCAACCGGATGTAAATCAATTTCTATAATGTTCGATAACCTCCTGTACATCTTTTTCTTTACCGCTTTATAATTCACGAAAGGAATGCTAAATTGAGATTGCAAACCTGGATTCGCTTTCAACCAACGAACTTTCAGAAGTTTGAGAGTCATAAAAAATGGAGGATGAGTGGAGATCATACAATAATTTTGGGATTTTATAGAAAAAATTGGATAAAATTAACGGCTAAGATTAAAAATATAAAATGAACAGCTTAGATAAGATTTAGATAGTTGACTCAATGAGAAATGAAGGATTTTGAAATAGAGGCAAAGCATAGATGCCACATAGGCATATAATGTTTTCTCTATATATAAGTATGAATAATAAAATCTATCAACTACTATGTTTTTTTTTTTTTAAATCAAATGTAAATTGAGGGGTAAAACTTATAAGATATCAAATCAATTATTTATTGGGCATTTATATATTAGTTTAAAAAAATGACCATAATTATAAATTAGTTCAAAAAAATTACATAGATGCATAATTTTTTTTTTTATAGAAGCATAAAAAAATTTGCACAACACCAATTTGTAACTTGTGTTCCCTTTTTAAACCATTTGCATTTTTTCCTTACTTATTTACCATATACACAACGTGATAATAATTTTTCCCATCGTTTATTTTGTGACTTAATATATGATTTATGAGTGAATGAAAAATTAAAATATTTATTTACAATTCACCTCCACAATTTCTAACATGCACTCAAATGTGCGATGAGTATTTCTTTTTAATTCATAGTAATTAAACTAGATGTATGTTTTAAAATACCATTTGATTTTATTTTCAAGTAAAACTGTGACTGGAACCTATAATCACTCAGTCATAAATAGTGAAAATCTAACCATTTGAGTTATACCACTTTGTCGTATCATTTGATATTTTATTGCAGCTTTATTAATTTTAATTAGTTAGACATGTTTGAATATAACACAATTTAATTTAACGTTGTTAATCGAGTCGAGTCGAATACTTGAAGTTCAGATTCTACTCGAATTTTTGTCGAGCTAAACTTGATTGCACTATCTAGCTAATATAGATAGGCTTGGCAGCTGAGCGGGGGGGGGGGGGGGGGTGCCATTCCCCATCCCCGTCCCCGTCTAATTAATTTTTCTTCTAATTTTTAAAATAAAAAAATTAATATATAAATTAATAATTTAATCATACACAACAATTAATTTAAGTTGGTGTTAAGAAAAATTAATTTAAGCAATTTGAAGAGTCTCTAATTCTAATATTTTTTGTTAATATATGTATTAAAGTGAAAATTATATAATTTGAAGCTGATAACATAATATTAAATAAAATATAGGTGTAATTTTAAAATAAATAATTAATTGAGTAGGAAAATTATGAAATATTTATTTATAATTTACTTCTAAATTAATATATTATATACATATATAAATATTAATTATATAAAATTAATACAGGTCCCCGCGGGGAACGGGGCGGGAAATACTATCCCCGTCCCCGCCTCGTCCCCGTGGGGATCGGGGATTCCCCGCCCCGTTGCCAAGCCTAAATATAGAGTTCGACGTGATTCACCGACGAATCAAACAGACCCTAATGAAGCTTCATATATTACATTGTAATACAAGTATATTCTTATATATCGAGGTTAACCGAGTCGAACTCGTTAGAAAAAATAAATTTTGTATACAGCTTGAGTTCAAACCTTAACAAATCGAGTCGAATTGAGCTGAATTTTCGAGTTGTTGGATTCGAATAACTCTAAACACATGTGCAAAGATATGGAATTACAAATCAAATTCTTATATTTGATTCAATTGCTTGGGAAAATCCATTCACCCTTTCACTAGAATTTTTATTCAAGCCCAACATAATAACTAAATGAAAAAAAAAACAATATTTAATTTTTAAAAGAAAATTAATTAAATCACACATTAGAATAACCATTTACTCAAACTCCTTACATGCTCATTCTAAATTAAATTATGTTTAAGATGAATTATAATTTACAAACAAACTAACATCCTAATTTGCTGCAATTCGTCCGATGTGCAAACCAGAGAGAGAGAGAAAAAAAAGAGAAAAAAAAGTGGTGTTGACTCTTAAAAGGAAGAACGCTTGGCAAAGAAGTGAACGAGTGGAGAGATGCTTTAATAATTAATATGCTCAACATCTGTCGTTTATCTCCCATTCTTTTTCTCGAGATAATAGTATATTAGTATATCTCTGAAATCAATATTGATAATAATAATAATAATTATTATTAATAGCAGCTGTTATATTCTTTTTCTTAAATTATTATTTATCCCCACCCCCCACATTGCTTTGTTGGCGTTTTAGTGTTGGCCCAAATTCAGAAGCTACAAAAAGCAAAAAAGAATTTTTGTTTTCGAAACATTTATTATTATTAGCATTATTATTTTTTTGTTGGGTTCTTGATTTTCCAACATTTCTTCCTTAAGTTGCAAGCAGATGTTCAAGGAAGCAAACAAGCACAGTAACAAGTAATGGGTATTACTCTTTCTGTATTATAATAATACTAGTAATTGCAATTAGTGTACTGATGAAAGTGAGTATAAGTAATTATTGGTGAAAGTGAGAGTTAGATTAAAGAAAAGTGTGAATAAAGGGTTGACATGAATTGCCTCAGATCCAGGGAACTCAGCTGAAAGAAAAAAGTGTGTCTTTCTGTTTAATTTCAGGGCTTCCATGTGATTCTTGACACTTTTTTTCTCTGCTTTTATGACCCATTTTGTTCTTTCTTTCCTTTTCTTGTGTTTGATCAAGAAAAGGGCCTGATCTTGCTGCCCAAATCTGATTCTTGAATTTCTTTTTTCTTTTCTCACTTATATGTTTCAGTTTATGATTGGTTGAATTTAAGGATCTGTCCTAATGTTGTCTTCTTTATTGTAATTGTGACAAGTTTCTATATAAAGATGACACCTTTTCATGGATGGTAGTTGGTGTTTATTTTTTAGGTCTCCGGATCTAGCTAGTAGTTTCTATTTTAAGCATATCTTTGATTGGTGAGTTGGGTTTTTAGTTAGTTTATCTATGAGCTTTGATGGTGGGAGTTAGTGTTATTGTTTCAAGAGTTTTTCTTTGTGTTGAAGAAAGGTGATGATGAGTTAATTTAACAATGACAGGTTGTGTAATGTTAGATGGGTACATATGGGGTGGTGCCATTTAGTTTAGGTAATCTGATTCTTGATTGTATGGATGTGATGAACTTGGAAGCTAGCTTGCTGCCCGATTCGGAGATTAAAAGCCCGGGTAATTCTATAGACGGCGAAAATGAGGATAGTAGCGTTGGTGATTCGGGTAGTGAGGTTAGTTTTATGGTGTCGGGTATGACGAGTGGGGTGTCGTCTTTGCTCGCCATGACCTCCGAGGACGAAATGAGCTTCGTGGTGCGCGAGAGTGAAGAAGACGGGTCGTCATCTCTGGAGGGCGACCCGGTTCTTGACTCGTTATCCGTGGTGAGCGACACCAGTAGCCTGTGTGGCGATGATTTGTTGGGTTTCGAGGCGAGTATGGAAACCGGGGCCCCGTTTTTAGAGGCCCAGAAGAGTGTGTATGATGTTGAACTCATTCCGAGGAATGATGCAGTTTTGGGCGATTCTTTGTCTTTGGATGTGGATGGGTCTAGTTCCAAATCATCTGCGAGTGATCTTCAGTTGGATAAAGGGGTGCGTCGTAGTATTTTTGAGGTCGACTGTGTGCCTCTCTGGGGTGTTACGTCGGTGTGTGGTAGGAGACCCGAGATGGAGGATGCCGTTGCAACTGTACCTCGTTTATTGAAAATCCCGCTCCGGATGCTGGTTGGTGATCGTGTTATCGATGGAGTTACGCCCCGTTTAAGTCATCTGACGGGCCATTTCTTCGGGGTGTACGATGGCCATGGAGGCTCTCAGGTATTTATCTTATACATGAGATGTATTATGTATATACATTACATATGTTACTGATATTGTTTTTCCAGGTTGCTAATTACTGTAAAGATCGTATTCATTCTGCTTTAATGGAAGAGTTGGAGATTATGATGAGCAAGGTTGAAGATGATGATAACAAGGATGATTGTGAGGAGCGGTGGAGAAGTGCTTTCAGTAGGTGTTTTCTCAAGGTTGACGACGAGGTCGGGGCTAAAGACGTCGCCCCGGAAACGGTGGGGTCCACGGCCGTGGTGGCCGTAGTGTGTTCGTCACACATAATAGTGGCCAACTGTGGCGATTCCAGGGCCGTGCTCTACCGCGGGAAAGAATCCATGGCGCTCTCGGTGGACCACAAGGTAATCATTACACGATTCGATTTTTTTCTCGTCTTGTTTGGGAAACGAACGTGATGGTTGACACGATGCTCTTGTATTCGGTAGCCCAATCGGGAAGATGAGTACACGAGAATCGAAGCGGCCGGAGGGAAGGTGATACAGTGGAACGGGCATCGAGTATTCGGGGTGCTCGCAATGTCTAGGTCTATAGGTATGGCCTTTATTTCATTCTTACTTAAGCTACACATTTGTGGAGTAGAATATGGATTCAATTTGTGTGAGTTGTGATGATAGGGGACAGATACTTGAAGCCATGGATCATCCCCGATCCGGAGGTGATGTTTGTACGGCGGAGCAGGGACGACAACTGCCTCGTTCTGGCGAGTGACGGACTGTGGGATGTGATGTCGAACGAGGAGGCGTGTGAGCTTGCTCGTAAACGGATACTTTTGTGGCATAAAAACAACGGAGACGGGCTTCCGTTGGAACGAGGGGAAGGGATCGACCCTGCGTGTCAAGCAGCGGCGGAGTACCTGTCGAACCGTGCAACTCAAAAGGGGAGCAAGGATAACATCTCCATTGTTGTAGTAGACTTGAAACCTCAAAGAAAGATTAAGACCAGAAACTCATAATTGAACTCTGATTTGGTTCATTCTTCATAGGTTTTTATAGAATGCAATATTAATGTCTGGATGCAGCAAATGTAATGTAGGTAGATGGTGATATGTACTTGTTTGAGCTTTTCACAATAAGAAATGTAAGAAATTGAAAAGCACTAAACCAACCAACTCAAGTATTCTTGATTTATTGCTTCAAAGAATTTTTTAATATTTGGCATAAGTTAAAAACAAAGCAAGAAGAGACTCTCTCAACACAGCAAGGCAGATTAAAGAAAGTTGTTTTGTTTCTAGTATTTCCTGTGTGCAAGCTCTTTGACAGCTTCAGCAAGATGCTTTTCTCCTTGAATGCTTTTGAGCCAAGCTGCATTAATGTGAACCCTTTCGATGCTCTGCTTCAAGGTTCGTGCGATGTAAGGCTTCATACGGCTCGCAAAGAATTCTTCCACTTCCTTTGCCTTGTCGTACGATGCAAACTGAGAAAAGACGACAGAGCAAATTAACAACGTTACACTTTTTTTTATCTAATCTAATCTAATCTTAGACGGGTGGGCGTTGAAAGGAAGAAGAAGAAGAGCACTAACCGGAGATACAAGTGCGCTGATGAAGTAAGTTATCAGGAATCCAGCGCCGTAAGTTTTAGCCAGATGGTCCCAATGCTCCTGCAAACCAACAAGCAAGGTGAGGTAAATGAATTCGTTTAAAAAGTACTCCCTTCATCCCACAAGTGTTTGCACCATGGTGTGGACACAGTTTTTAAGAAAAAGTGTAATGAGCAGTGTTTTGTGGGGTATAAAGTGAATAAATTGGTTGAATTGAGTGTATTGTGGGCCCAAAAGGCAAAAAGTAATGACAATTTCTGTAAATATGTGAATATTGTGCGGGTGGAGTTTATATTCCTTTTTTGGGTGTGCAAACAATTATGGGACGGACGAATAAGGAAAGTGCGCAAACAATTGTGGGACGAAGGGAGTATAAACAATCGATGGACTTACTTTCAACCAGTTCCATCCTATCTCACGAGCCTCCTTACTAAGATTCAGCCCTGTAACAGCATCTTGGCTCCTAACCTACAACCAGAACAAGAAAATAAGAAAGCTGAGCTATTTCAAGGAATATGCATGAAAAATATATAGTGGTATTGTAGTAACAAAATAATCTCGATTAAAAAGATCAACAGTACCTCAGAAGATAACAAGAAGTTGAGAAACTCTTCAATAATTTCAGGATCTCGGCAAAGACACAATGACCCTGAGGAAAATAGAGTATCCCATTAGTGGCTGCAAAATAAGTTGCAATATGGAAGCCCAAAATGCGATGAAGTTGTACCTAAAACTCTTGTTTTCTCCTGGCTGAGGTCGGTTTCTCGATAAATTTTCAGAAGAGAATCATAGCCAGATCGGTTTGCTTTACTCACGCCAAGCACAACAGCAACATAAACTGCCTGGAAATGGAAGAAAAAGAGGTGTAAGCGGAAAAAAGAAAGAGGACAAGTCCAAAGATCTTGATAACGCATGGAGGTATGTTTGTGCAAACCCTTCTCAAATCAGGAGGAAGAAGAGGCGTGTTTCTATCATCCAAAAATATGGTAAACCGCCTATTTGCTTCACTTAGTGTTTCCTCGTGCCCAAACGAAGCCAAAGCTGTTAAGAGCTCTCCCCTTAACATGGAATCAAGGTGGCTCTCCCCTTCTTTTGGATCCCAACCAAGCTTCCTGATAGAGAAATTAAATAGCAGCAAAATTTATAAAAAGGAATATTGTGTTACAAGGACAGAGGAAATTACAGAAAACAATAAGACATACTCAGCGGAATACTGGAAAAGGTTGATATAGAACAGTTTGATGTCATTCAGTAATTCAGGAGCTGCATCAGCAACAATTTTTCCCACTTTAGAAGCTATCTGCAGAATTAGAAAATTTGGGTAAAGGGGATTAAACTAGGAGCCAATGCATTTTGCAATTAAAATAAAACATAAAACCTAAAATTGGGAAACATTACCTTAATCAATTCAGATAGGACAGTGTAATCAAGCTCCTGTCTGAACGCACCCATCAAAGCGAGCAAAGAGGTCAGTGATTGTTGGCATGCCAAGGACAATGAGTAATAGTCGTCCAATATTCCTGATCAACAAAAATAAAAGGAAGTCAACATCCCCTGAACTATCAATTTTGAAAGAATCAAGTCGACCACCAGAACCTATTGCAGATATTGTAGAGATAAAAAAGAAAAGAATGTGTAAGTCAGAATTACCATGTTTATCAATGGTTGATAAGCTTTTCTTCTCTATTGCATCCCTCAGTCTAGCAGATAGGTCATCATCATATTTCACCCGATAGAAACCAGCCTGCTCCACATTAACTTTAATCCAAGGGCTGGCCGATGAAGCTGAGGCACCCAAAAACTCCTTAACATCAAGTGAGTCACTTTTTGTTTGCAACAAGAAACTTTTACGAGCATCATAAGAGCCAGAACAGACAGTTATTGGAACAATCCATTGCCCTTCACCATGAGAACCACTAAACAAAAATCGTGACTGTCCATGAACAATAGATAAACAGCTGTCAGAAACTCCATAAAGTTTATCAAATATCAACCAAGGAAGACACAATTCAATGGATCATGAATTAGTTACACATCAATTAGGAATTTATTTGGTAATCAAATAACCTGTTCAAACTCCAAAGTTTGGTCTTTGAGCTTCACTGAGACAACAGGATAACCAGTTTGTTTTGTCCAAGAGTTCATTAGCTTGTTTACAGGTTCACCAGATTCTTCTTCAAGAACTGACCACAAATCTTCTGTCTTTGCATTTGAGCAGGCATACCTTTTAATGTAGGAAGCAAGTGCCCTCTAGTGATGCCATAATGAACAATGTCATGAGATAAAGAGAAATTATAAAAAAGATGGTAAATATAGAACGTCAATAATAACTCTCGCAGTTACGTATATGGCATAAATGTAGAGTTGGACATAACAGCCAGAGGATTCCCATGTCTTATATCAATTTGGAACACAAATCACGTGATTTATTATGCATTGAACAAAAGCAAACTAAATTCGACAAACTTATGTGCAGAAACAGTATAAGACATTGGCAATTAAAACTAAATAGCCATACATCCATTTCCATTATATTTACGTCCATAAGATTTCCTTAGCAAAACATAAGGGTGGAACTACAGTAAAGTATACATCTGATATCAGTCTTGTGATATCACTGGGTTTTGGTAACAGTAGGTTTCCCTTCAGCATTAGCAATCAAAACAAGGCTCACTCGGTAAATAGATTTAAGAAAATTTTCATGTGTTTCCAAGAAAAACAGCGCTTTTGTCAACATCCATCACTAAATTAGAATAGAGAAAAGCTCAAGTTAACATAGGCTGATGCCACAAACTGAGAAATTTAATATCCATTTATACAATATAGATGTTAAAGCCTTAAAGGAGCGACAATAGTAAATTAAAATCCAATTTATGAGCACAGTAGTTGTTAAAGGAGTGTTTATAGCAGATAGGCATAAAAGGATTAACGATTGGAAGGAATGAACCCAAAAAGAAAAGGGGGAGAGAGAGGGACTTAATTTTACTTAGTTGTAACATTTTTGACGTGTTTATGATTTAAAACAATTTATAACAGATGTAAATTTATTAAAATATACAAAGGAAATATGACAGCTAACAATATTTAGATAGAACAAACTATAACTGCAAAGAACAACAGAATAACTTAAAATATTTGAAGAAACATAAAGAGTGGTAGTTTTAAAACCAAATGACCTACCTGAAAAGTTTCAGGTCCAAGATAGCTCTGTAGCATCCGGATGACAGATGCACCCTTCCTGTAACTGATTGCATCAAAAATCTCATCAATTTCACCAGCATGATTAATGTCCACCTGAAAGGAGCTTGCTAGTCAACTGAAGTTACAGATGCATAACTGAGTCAACATTAAGATAAACATTTCTAGGTCCTCATTATCTATCCTCCCAAGATTTCTTTCACAGGGATAACAAAAAGACAACAATTGTCATTTACCTCAATAGGGTGAGACCCTGCAAGTCCATCCAGTCGAAGGCCCTCAGTAGATTCACCAAGAAACTGAGTCCAAATTTTCCAATCCGGGAACAAACTATCAGCGGCTAAGTAGCTTACCTGGATTAGAACAAATTCAGGTGAACTCTAGGAAACCTCTCATTATGAATAGAAGAATTTAAACACCAATGGTAAAAGATACCCATGTAGCGAAGCCCTCATTCAGCCATAAATGAGTCCACCATTCCATTGTCACAAGATTTCCAAACCACTGGTGTGCTAGTTCATGAGCTACGACAGTTGCAACCTAAGTAGAAGATAAACACTTCATCAGTTCATTAAGGCACCATATGCTTGGTAGTGTTTGACTAAGAGATGCGCAATCAGCCCCAGTATGCTGTCTATAAGTTTTATGGGCGGCCCAACATTGTGTTTGGATCAGAAAGGGGAAGTAATGATACTGCTCTATTCAGCAGGATAGGACATGTAGTGACACTGACATCATTTGACCTTATTAATTACATCATCAATTCTAAACCCTGAGTGGTGGTGAAGGTGAATGGTGGCATGACACAGAAAAAACAACGATGTTGCATCCTATGGTGGTAGTAAAGGAAATATGCGCTGCAAAAGGAAGAGAAAAGTGGAAGAAGCAAAATAGAGAAAAAAGAAATGTATGAAAAGTAGGATTACAACAACCGTGATGGGAAGGGCAGATGGAGAAGCTTCTTAGATCTGGAGGGGAAAATAAGAGAAACAGCAAGAAGAAAGAAGAGAGCGAAAAAGAGATGAGAAAGGTTAGGGTGGTAATGGTAGCAGCAAAGAAAGCCGGTGGGGGCTGAGGAAGACAAGGAATGATATAACAAGATCATTAAAACAAGAATCAGACGCTAAGCAAAATAATATTTAGATATAAACTCATAGCTGGTGACCCTGGTATACAACATATTCAAAAAAACAAAACACATTATTTGTATTCAATTCAGAAAATTACAAGCCAATTAAATTTACCCTCTGTTTGTTTGAAGCTGCAGAGTGCTTCTCATCAAAAAGCAAAGCAGTTTCTCGGTATGTAACAAGACCATAATTCTCCATGGCCCCCGCAGCAAAATCAGGAATTGCAATCATGTCCAATTTAGGAAGTGAATACGGCACCTCAAAATACCTGAATATTTTAAATAGCAAGCATTGAATTACATCATGATGAGCCCTTAAAAATATTTAACTATGTAACCTGATAGCACAGGTAATTAAGAAAAGTTATGAACCCAATCACTTTAACTTTCACTACTAAAAAAATCTAGGGAGTGAAAATATTAAAATTGAACAGCACATACTCTTTATAAAGGCCAAGGGTTTTGACAGCAACATCCAGGGCAAATTTCCCTTGACTTGCCTTGCCCACCTGACAGTAAACCCTCACAAGGATTCCTGGGAGACAAGGTATTGCATCAAGAAGAGAGCAACACAAATCTTAATAAACAACACTAACATGATCTTTAAAGGACAGTTCCAAATATACCATCAGGTGTATGATCTTCAACATAGTCAAACAGGCCAACAACCACAGCCACCAAGTAAGTGGACATGATTGGTGATTCTTGATAGGATACTGTCTTAAGATTCCCATTTTGCTTTTCTTCTATGATTGGCATGTTGGAAAGAGCTATCAGTTCTGATGGTACTTCTAATGTAATCTTGAAAGTAGCCTGAAGTTCAGTTATGAAATAAATGAGACGATAATCAAGATTCGAGTAGAATTTTTTATTTCATGTGTGTTGAGGGGTGGGGGGTGGGATAACATACTAGTTTAACCTCTCCCAACATGTGCTACCCCAAAAAACATACATAAACAATTCAGCAAAAGCTATATACTGTGTACAATGAACAAGTACGGCTTTAGATACATCTGGCAGTAAGAATTTGTAATGATGCCAACCACAAGTAAGATTGCATGTAACAATTTTATTTTATTTTTGCATTTAATTTTTGTTAAAGGGCTGATATCAAGTGTATTGAAGAAGATTATTCATAGTGGGAAAGTGAAAAAACACAGATGACACTGAAGAGAGAATTCCTCAAATCTCGATCAGTTTCTTCCCAATTTTTTCTTTCTTTTAAAATGGGGATTCGTTTTCTAAAGAAAAAACAACCCCACCCCACTCGAGCCTCACTTTGTAATCACAACACGTACAGAACTTTGAAAGAAAGTGTTATCCTTTTTTAATCTAGTGAATGTATTTTATACTTTCTTAAACAAACTTTATCAAATGCCAACCACCCTTTACAAAATTTGGTAAATTTATTGTTCTATTCTTAATTAAAATAAATTTCAAACTTTATCGACATGAAATGTGTAAAAGAGAATGAAATAAGATCACTGTGCCACGCAAGAAACAACCAAACTACTTGAGTGGATGCAAACATGGGACTGAGAAACTACTAGAAATACCTTACAAGCAGGTTCATCCCAACAGGGAAAACACCTTCTAGCATCGGCTGGCTCAAACTGCGTAACAGCCATATTTTTCTTCTCACCATTGTGCTCATAAGTGCTGCATTAAGGCATCAAAAAGTTTTTATTTTAATGAAAAATATTGGAAAATAATTGTTAAAGGCTATATTAGAGTGTTGATAGTGGACCAACTGATGCAAAACAAAAAAAAAAAAGTATTCCCATAAGAGTTAAAGTGAGCTGACAAAATGCATATACATGTAGACATACTTTTTTCCCATTTGCCACTGTTAGTTAAAAAGCATAGTTCAAATAATATATCACCAGATATTCCAGCAATAGATTCCACCCCAAAATTACAAATCTTCTGTCAAATACTGGTGCAAGTAGGACATGTATTTAATAAAGAATGCACACATGCCCCAGTAAAACACACAATAATTAACAGAAATCAGAAGTACATACAACTGCATCTAGAAAACACGAACTCGTAATAATGCCAATATCTACTAAACTATCATTAAAAGGTAGAACTTAAAATTAACACAAAGAATGCATGTAACTATGTAAGCAACACATTCATATAAATACATAAATAAAACAGAAAAATCACCTTCTGTAAAACCCCTTCATTCTATCATTTAGAGTACCCTCAAATTCCATATTCAAAACCCCAACACCAATTGGCAAAGTCTCCTTGAACTCCAGAACAACTACCTCATCCTCCTCGAATAACTCTACCTCCAAGGCCGGCACCACCTGACAAATTCCACCGGAGAAAAATGTATTAGATCAATCTTTGCAACGTGAAATTTTCAGTCAGGAAAGCTTTAGAGGCCGTGCAGCGATGGAAGTAAGTTAATCAGATCACAAATGCACTGTTTTTTCCTGACAATCAAATAAGTTAAACAATAACGGATGTCCCGATAAAAAAAAATGTGAAGAACTCTTTCGATCAAAACAGGCCAATGACAAAAGAGAGTAAAACTTAACTATAATCACAAACTAAAAAATCGTTCAATATTTGCAACATGAAATTTTGAGTCAGGAAAGCTAAAGAGGCCGTGCAGCGATGGAAATAAGTTAATCAGATCACAAATACACTGTTTTTTTTTTTTCTGACAATCAAGTAAGTTAAACACCAACGGATGTCGCGATAAAAAAATGCGAAGAACTCTTTCGATCCAAACAGGCCAATGACAAAAGAGAGTAAAACTTCACTATAATCACAAACTAAAAAATCGTTCAATCGAAAAACTATCACAAGTATTTGTTCAGTCAACGGTACCTTGGTTCCGGCAGCGAAAGTGACGGAACTAGGGTTGACGGTAACTTCAGCGGCATTGAGGACGAGGAACTTGGTATCGGAAACCACGTCGACGGAAATTTGGACGGCGCCGGCGAATTTACAGGCGGTGAGATCGGGCTTGAGTTTGAGATCGTAGCGTTTGGGGATGGCGAACGTTGGGAGGCGCGGTTGGCCTCTGAATTGGGAGTACTTTTGCTTCTGGTCCGCCATTGTCGCCTACTGTAAAAATCAAATCAATCCTTTGTTTGTGCTAGAATTGGAGTATAAGCAACGATCGAGAAAAAAAAAATTAAAAAAGTAAAAAGTAATACTTGTAGGTGGGGTCGTGAGTGGGGGTTGTGTGGGGTTTTTCGATGTGGGAAATTTATAGCAAAAATCCTCGTACCCAAAAATCCTCTCAACCGATTCTATCCCTTAAACTTACCCTAATAAAATAAAAAATTAACATATACGGAAATGATCATATGCCAATATAATATACTCACCGTGAAATTCACGGTGGATATATTATATTGTATTCACCGGTAGTCATGAAATCATTTCCGTTAACATATATTATTAAACATATCTCATTTTATTTCTATAATATTCTTACTCAATTTAAACAAAATAAATAATATTTTCCCATCATCCTATATTTTCATGAATGTCTCTCTCCTCAAAAAAAAAAAAAAAAAATTCTGTATTTTAATTTTTGATTGAAATTTGAAAAAAAAATATATTAAAATATTAGATATATTTTGAAAAATAGTATAAAAGAATTAAATAAATCTTAAAAATATATAAATTTAAAAAATTAATCAACAAAAAAAAAATCTAGGAAAATATCAAAAAGTTAAATAAAATATAAATATAATTTTAATAATCAATTAAATTTTTTAAAATTAAATTAAAAAATCAATTAAAAATATAAATCAAATAAATAGATTTATAAATAATTAAAAAAATTAAAAGTATATTTTTAAATCATTTAAACCTAAATAAACTCTAAAGAAATTAAATAAATCAAATTAATTTTAAAAATAGAATGAGAAACTTAGTTTGGAACATTTGAATATTATTTAATCAACCATATCTATTAATGGGCCTGACCTAGACCCAGTATTAAAAGTAACAAATC
This sequence comes from Ballota nigra, assembly GCA_947034835.1. Taxonomy (NCBI): domain Eukaryota; kingdom Viridiplantae; phylum Streptophyta; class Magnoliopsida; order Lamiales; family Lamiaceae; genus Ballota; species Ballota nigra. The sequence continues at coordinate 137,851,957 of OX344720.1, forward strand.
ACAAAGGGTCCGACTATATACCCCTCCATACTTATTAGATACCCCCACCTAATTTATATATTATTATAATATTATTTATTAAATGACTCTCATGCCCTTATTATTCAAAAAATAAAATACTGTAAATTTAATACACCCACCAAGAAATCCAAGAGTCACGACCAAACACAAGAAGCTACGGAAGAGTCGGAGCCGGCGCCAGCACTGCAATACTGGCGTTGGAAACCTTCTTGTGGGTGCTGCAACCATTACAAGTTCGATGATAAGTGTATTAATATTATTCCTACACTTTTAAAAAAAAATTCCCGACATTGATTTTTCGAACCTGGTTTTTCGAAAAATGGTTAGGGTTTCGGCAAAAGCTTGTCGAAATGTGGTTAGGGTTTCGGAAAAATCTTGTCGAACAGAGATTTTCGAAAATATTTTGCCGAAATATTTGTCATTTTTCAACAAGTTCTTTTCGAAACTCTAACAGTTTTTCGAAAAACCAGGTTCGAAAATTTTAAGCGAATTTTTTTTCGAAACGATTGTTCTTCGAAATCTCAGCGATAAAATCCACTACTTGACCCAAATTGAAATATCAGGGCATCAGACCCACATAAATCAACAACACAGTCATCTTCTTCATGAAGAAAAAATTGTCACAAAGGCTCTTGTCCTCTTCCCAAGATGAAAATTCGACACACAACGTCGAGTTTCATCGAGACATGGAGCAAAGAGAGTAGACTGTAAGGTAATCGGTTGGGCGGATAGGAGTGGCACCGGAAAAGCTTCTGGCGTTTGCGGCGGAATTCTAGAAGGGAAGAATGAAGTGGGAAAAGAGCAATGAAGAATGTAGAACGTGGGGAATTGGAAGGGGTTTTGTGGGTGTATCAAAACTTTAAAATAATATTAGAGGTAGGGGTAATGTAGGTATATTATAGGGTGTGTATCTAATAATTATTTAAAATATGGTGGGTATATTAAGTGGGTGGGGTATCAAATAAATATGGAGGGGTATATAGTCGGACCCAATCACAAATGGGCCGGGCAAGACTCCGAACTCACTTTATTTCGGCCCGGGCAAGACTCCGAACTCACTTTATTTCGGCCCAAATTCATAACAGAGAACATATACGGTGCTTAGGAATGATTAGTGTGTGAAAAGTGAAAACCACCCCAGCAATCAAATTCTGCAGGTCAAATTCCATTGTAGAAATCTGTAGAAAAATGGGGATTATAAGAGACAACAAGCGCCATTCTTCTTCGGCAACTTCGCCCTGTGCTAATCTCAGAACTGCTTATCACAATTGCTTCAACAAGTAAATATCCGATTCTCTTTCTCGGGTTCTTTCTGTGATATTTGCTGTATTTATGGTAATTTTTTGTGGTAAAATTCCCTCGATGTGAATATTTTGTTAAACCCTAACGTTTAAAAGCCCTAAGCTGATTTTTATGTGTAGATGGTATTCGGAGAAGTTCTTAAAGGGTCAGTGGGATAAAGAAGAGTGCAATTCTGAATGGGAGAAATACAGAGAGTGTTTATCTGTAAGCTCTTGTTTATTCGATTGAAGTGAAATTCACATCGATTTTTTGAATTTATGAAGAAAAATAGTACTTGCACCCTAATGACTTGTGAATTTTTTTAAGAAAGATGTGTTTTTAGTTTTTTAAATAAATTAGTGATATATGGGTAAATATGTGAATATGTTCGTGAGTTTTTATTTTATTTTTAAATAAAGTAGTGACATATAGGTAAATATGTGTATATGTTCGTGAGTGTGCACGAAAATCAACGTTTTCTTTTCAGTTAGTGTGCAAATTAATGTGGGATTGACCGAAATGACAAGTGTGCAAATTGATGCTAATCAAAATGTTGCACGAAAACTTGCATCGGACGTCTCTTGTACATGATATTTTGTTTGTTTTTGTGATACTTTTTAGTATTACAAATACTCGGCAATTGCAAATGAATCACGTCTCATGTCTAATACAAGAGTTGCTCAAAATGTTATGAAATTTTGTGAGTCAAAGAGTTGGTATTTATTTTGCTTTTACTGTTCCTCCAGCAACATTTGGATGATAAGCATCTCAGTCGATTCTTGGATGCTGATGCGGTAATGGATTTAAACAACCAAGTTGAGTTTAAAGGCCAAACTGGTGTTTCATAGTGATTTGTTGTTGTCGAAGGTGACGAAGTTTTCGTTTGGTTAAGATTGTTACGTTTCAATTGCTACTATAGTGTTTGCAAATGTTATTTGAGCTCGTATTTTGCTTTGCGCATCTCTAGAGATCGATGAACCATACTTGATGTCCAAATTAAGTATATAAAGTTATCTGGATGGTATGTTTTAGTACAGCAATGATCTTCAATAAGCAGAGAATCATAGGTCCATTTTTTGAATTCGAATTCTTATGGAACTTGGATATTTACTTTGGGTTCATTATTGTAAGATGATTCCGAAGATAATGTAGAACAACTCATTTTACCAATTTATTCGATCAAGATTTATTAATTCGCTCTAGGTAGTAACAAATTGAAATGGACAAGAACAGTCCCAGAATGCTTGAAGTTGTCTTTAGCGCTGCTGAATAAAGCATTAGGCATTTGACGAATAAGAAAGCGTCGAGGTACCAAAAAATTCTATCATCTAATCTACTTATTTCTTCTTGAAAAGGAAATGTGCAACCATCCATTCATCTCCATTGTTGTAGTTAAATAGTTCTGCAACTGCAATGAAGAATGTTCTCCAGTAGACTGTCCACTTGACTGCTGAATCTTTGCCGTAGGTTGATTCCATTATCGGCTCTATAGAACTCGATTCCTTGTCCATTCTCTTGAGCCATTCTTCGCTGTGAGATTCGAAGATCAATCAGTTAGGTATTGAAAGAGATGTTGATGATCATAATGTTAATTCATATTTCACAATGTACCTTGTTTGTGCGTAGTGTTTTCCATTTACGAGCCAATGATTAATTATAGAAACATCGTCCTACATAAAAGACGTCACAAGATTACGGGTTGTGATCGTAAAGGTCAAACGTAAGAATGTGATCGAATAGACAATTAGGCAGCTAACCTGAAAGTAAAGGAGCAGGTTTGCGGAGGGCATTGTGCCTCCAGTAAAGAAGTATCTAGTGATCCAATCATCATCATTCACATCCTGGCATTAAAATGGAAAATTTTGCTGAAACTCATTGATGTTTAATCATAAATGTCCTTCAAATTGAAAGAAAAATTACCTCAAAGTGATAAGCAAATGTTTTATGACAGAAATAATGGACAAATAGAAGAGTGTCCACTTTCATCCACCTAGATATCTTCTTAAGGAGTTCCTGATAGTTTTTCATATGCTGTTTCAAGGGAGAAGAGCAAAATTCATGAATTAACTTACACCCATGTCTAATTTTACTAGAATAAGGTGAGGATTCAGTACCTCAAACATTTCAATGGAAAATATTCTGTCATAGGTTACTTCCATATCAAATGTGCTGATATCTGCAACAATGATCTCCACATTCTGCAGCTGATGATCTCTGTTAGAAAGAACAAGTGCAGTTACAGTGATTCTCTCTGCATCAGAAATTTAACAGGGGAATAGAGGACATAAACAAACGACAATTATCTTAAAAGCTTTATATTCGTGTTAATGAAGCATGGCCAATCTCATTCTAAACACAAGCCTTTTCAAAAAAAAAAAAAGCATAATGCATCAAAAGACTTCTGAGCTAATCAAATTTTGTTTTTGAAAGACTCCTAAACTTTTTGTTTTGAAAAGCACTTAAACTATACAATTTTTGTTTCATAAGACCCCTTAACTATTTTTTTATTCTAAAAGATCCTTAAAGTATATGTTTTTTTATTTTATAAAGCCCTTTTTTTGACACTCTGAGATTAATTTTTGTTGAAATCTGATCTTAAATGATATTTGGATTAATGGCATTGAAATTCATCATATTTTAACGGAAAACATTAAACTTACTCGACAAAAATTCGTGAGTTTCTGTTACCAGGAGCCTCTTGAAACAAGAATTACAGTTAAACCTTGATACAGTAATGTTCGATAAAGTAATTATCTCAATAATAATAATAATAATTTCTTCCGGTGCCGACTCAGGTCAGTGTCCTAAAGTAATAATTTCGCTAAATGCATTAAGTTATAAAAAATAAAATAAATCCTTAAGGTCCCAACAAAAATGTAAAGTAATAATCATTAGATTTCATAATATATATTTGTATAGCCAAAATATTTGATCAATCAACAATACTTTACAATAATCATTTCTTTTAAAAGTATGAGTCTATAGTTTGTTTTTTCCTTCCTCTTCTCACCTAAGCTTTGTACTTAGTTGGTCAAGGATATCAATGTACTTGTATTCTTCTTTCAATATTCTAATGACTTTAATTTAACATATTCAAGTTTGATACCTAATAGTACTGAATCTAGTCCACTAGATTGGTATATTAGACTTACCAATTTACTAATTAATCATGATTGTTCATCTTACAACACCATCAAACTTACTTCATAATTACGCGGTCATGTACTAAGCCGGTGACAAACCGTAAAATGTATGTGTGTTTCCTATATGTAAAATTCACTCTAAAATAATAAATATGCATTTATCAATAAATGACTTATTTTCTCCGGTCTAAAGTTTATTACTTTATATTCAAAGGTATATATTCATATTGTATGCATTGAGAGTACCTGCATTGCTCCTCAATATGTGCTTTCTGCGTTACTGAATTGCAAATCCCAGTAACCTGGCAATTTGGGTACTTCTGTGCTATGTATAAAGAAAGAGATCCCCAGCCACAACCAACATCAAGTACTGAATGACCATCTTGTATCTGTGACCTCTCACAGTACAATTCCAGCATTGCCTTCTCAGCATCCTCTAATGTGCTCGATTTGTCCGGAAACAAGCAGCAACTGCAGAAGGCCATTCACAAGCTTAGATCATCTAAAAAAAAAATGCCCTTAACTATTATCAGTAAGTAGTAAAATGATTTATGGAACCATTGGCATGTAGATTGATGGAATACAATAAACAATAAAAGTTAGATTCTGGGTTTTCTGTAGATTTTGCCTGTATTTCAGATGCTTTCCAAGGACAAGCTTGAAGAAGGACGTTGGAAGTTCATAATGTTGAGATTTGGCCGATTCTGTTTGGATTGCAATTGGCATTTCTCTCAAAGCTGCAAGATGAAGCCATTAGTATTGCAATCTATTATGTATAGTAAATTGTGCTGGATATTCCTATGAAAAAGTAATAATAGAAGTAGCCATTAGTGTATTGCAATCTATTTTGTATAGTAAATTGTGCTATATTCCTATGAAAAAGTAATACACCCTCCGTCCCGAATCTTTTTTCACGTTTTTCTTTTTGGGACGTCCCAACTCTCTTTCATATCCTTAAAAAGGAAATAATCTATACTTACAAAAGTCAATAAAACACATTTTATTATTTTATTGTTTAACTTTACACTCATACAACTCCATTTTTCTTAAATATTGTGCAAACTCACATATGAAATAAGATTCGGGGCCGAGGGAGTAATAGAAGTAGCCATTAGTATTGCAATTTTTTTTTTTTTTTTAAGGAGTATTGCAATCTATTATGTATAGTAAATTGTGCTGGATATTCCTATAAAAAAGTAACAAAAATGTTTTGCGTTTATGTAAATTTCACTAGGGGGTAGCAGACTAGCAGCATTCTTTCAAATCTCAGCTATGAAAACAGAAATTATCAATAATACACAAAATCTGGAGTTAATAATGTTACTAGAAAACAAAATTGGGCGTGAATCGCAACAATTGAAAAAGTATATACAATTTGAAGCATTCATCGAACAGTTTGGCAGAAAATTATCAGTATAAACCTCGCGATGAAACTCAACTAATTCTATCAACAATCGATCGAAACCAAATGCATTAACAGAAAAATACATCAACGATTGAAAAAGGTATATATAATTGAAGCATTCATCGAACAGTTCAGCAGAAAATTAGGCGTGAATCGCAACAATTGAAAAATGTATTTATAATTGAAGCATTCATCGGAATTTCAGTTTAGCAGAAAATTATCAGTATAAACCTCGCGATGAAATTGCGCTAATTCTATCAACAATTGATCGAAACCAAATACATTAACAGAGAAACACATCAATGGGCAGCCAAATTCAAAGCAGCAAAAATTCTGACTAAATAATTAACAGGAAATACATACAGTTGGCAAAGTGGAGGAGATCGGACAACTGGACGTCAGCGGAGGGTCGGTAACCGGAGCGGAGGCGACTGGCGAGGAGGAGTCGAGTGAGGCGGCGCACGACAGCATCAGGCAGTAAATTTCGCTCGAGTGACGCCAGCATCAGGCGCACGGTAGCGCCGTAAGGTACATGCACAATTGTATCCACAATGCCGCCGTTATCTGCCGCCATTGCCGGGATAGCACGAGTGACTTTCAGTTACCTTCTATCTTTTTCGCGTTGCCTAATCCGTTGATGTTACGTGACTGGTTTTGACATTAAAGCAACAACCATATCTTTTCGGGATTGTTGCCCATCTCTCTCTCTCTCTCTCAATAATCCAACTCACAAATTGCGAAGATAGTGTGAAAAAAAAGTTTTTACCACCTTCTAAAATTTGACAAAATCACGAGTGAACAAAGTTTGAGTGATTTTTTTTTTCAAGCATTATTACTGTGCGTAATTTTACGGTAATATAATATATGAGGAGTCGTTCAAGTAAAGGGTAATAAATGAAGAGTCATTTGATGAATAAATTATAACTCATTTTCAATTTTATCACAATGTATCGATAATAACAAGCACTACTAATAGATTCATTTCCATTACCCTATAATTATCACCCCAACCAAGCGGACCCTTAATATATTTATTATAAATGCGCAAAGTATAAATTAAAGTTTATTAATAGTGTATATTTATAAAGATAATATGTGAATTAATATAATTCATTAGTATAAACACAAATTCAGACACAAGTGCATGACATGCACTTAAATTTTAAATTCAATTTTATTTTTTCAAAATATACACTAACATGTCGAATTATGTGTTTTTTTTTTACTTGGGGTATTAAATTCTATTTTGATTTTTTTTTTTTAAATTCAAGTGGATATCATGCACTCAATTGCACACTAAAATTAATCTGAGTATAAATGTATGATGATACTCTAAAAAAATTAAAATTGCTCTCTCTATTTGGATGCAAATCATAGATGTTTTATTCGATTCTCTAACACGTCGAATTGTGTGTGTTTTTGCACTTGGGGTATTAAATTTTGTTTTGAGTATTTTTTGTTTTTTTAAAATTCAAGTGTATATCATGCTCAAGTGCACACTAAAATTATTCTAGAATAAGTGTATGATACTCTAAAAAAAACTGCTCTCTATTTGGATGCAAATCATAGATGTTTTATTCGATTCTCTAAAACGTCAAACAATGTGTTTTTTTGCACTTGGGGTATTAAATTCTGTTTTGAGTTTTTTTTTTTTTAATTTCAAGTGCATATCATGCTCAAGTGCACACTAGAATTACTCTAATATAAATGTATGATACTCTAAAAAAATGAAAAAAAAAATTGCTCTCTTTATTTGGATGTAAATCATAGATGTTTTATTCGATTCTCTGACACCTCGAATTGTATGTTTTTTTGTATTTGGGATATTAAATTCTGTTTTGAGTAAAAAAAATTCAAATTTAAGTGCGTATCATATACTGAAGTGCACACTAAAACTACTCTAGTGTATAAATGTATGATACTCTAAGAACATGAAAAAAGAAAATTTATCACTCTATTTGGATGCAAATCATAGATGTTTTATTCGATTCTCTGACACGTCGAATTGTATGTTTGTTTGTATTTGGGGTATTAAATTCTGTTTTGAGAAATTTAAGTGCATACTAAAACTAATCTAGTGTATAAATGTATGATACTCTAACAACATGAAAAAAGAAAATTTCTCTCTCTATTTGTATGCAAAACATAGATGTTTTATTCGATTCTCTTCTTAGGATTCTTTTTACTATCCACGACGACACAAGACAAACATATATCGTGACTCTTATAGTACGTCGATTTAGTCTACACACTTGACATGAATAAGCTATTTCTGAATACAAACAAATTTCAATTGAAGTGTGGTTTTACCAAGATAAAGAAAATGAACAACGAATTGAATATAAATCATGTTTAAATGAAACCATGACTAAATTAGTTTCGCCGGACATTCCTCGGGTTACTGCAGTGATGGCCTCCCTAATTGAATGACATTATTTTCCGTTTAAAATCATTTTAAGGGATTATATATATATATATATATATATATATATATATATATATATATATATATACTGGAAATAATAGTGAGTGAAAAGTAAAAGGAAATTTAAATGAATTAATGGACCTTAACTTGATCCTTGAACTTTGGATTGAACTTGAATGAATTTGGGCATGTGAAAGCTCTCTAATTTTTGTGGAGCCCAAAATTTTGGATTAAGCCAAAAAATTAGATGTATTCAGATTCAGGTAAGGAAAACATGAAAAACATAATGTTGATGACCTTTTCTAATCGAAGTGATTAGTGGTTGTTTTCTCAAGTTAAGATCATCAAACAAAATCTAAGATCATGTTATTTTGTTAAGTAAAATACAAGAAATAGATTTGCAAGAGTTTAGTCACTTTTTGAATTATGGAAAATCCTCCCTCCTTCATGCAAATGAAGGGGTATTTATAGATATACAAGGAGGTTATGTGTCACTTTTCTAGTGGTTTAACCATTGGATTTTTGCCAAGTGTTGAGACACTTGTACAACATCTAAACTATTATCACTTGGATGGGTGCCAAGTGTTGAGACACTTGGACCATATCTAAACTAATGACTCTTGAAGTTCTCAATGTTGTACTTAGTCTTCATGACCACTTAGCTGCTTTCCTAGGTGACTAGTTGCTTGCTAGTATATCTTCGTTGTGCGCTATGGACCTATTGCTCGCCTCGTGTTTGGACTTGATGCACGGTTGCTCGCGTGGTTGCAAGGTTGTCCGCCTTTCGTCTTTATCTTTTGCTTTGGTTATTCATTTCTTCTGTCCTTTGCTTTTCTGGTCGCGTAAAATATACCTGATCGCACTCCTGGTCGTCAGTGGGGTTGATTCTCTTTAAACTCTGATGGTCGCTTGTCTCCCAACTTCGGCTTATTAGTTTCTTAATTCTTAATCATTGTTGCTCGCTTGGTCGCCTATCAACACATAAGACAAAATTCCTAGTTGAGAAACTTTATAATTATTGGCTAACTAGAAGTGAAATTAGTTTACTTTCATTTTTGGCTGAAAAGAACCAGGACTGCAGAATGTCCAGGTTCGTGACTCACAAGTCACTCCACTTTCCCCTCATATGTGGTCTTTGGGGATACTCTTAGCATTTCACAACCAAAAAGACACCGGAACACTTTTGCATACACCTTCTCCTTGTATTGTATTCATTCGAGTGAGATATTTTCCTCACATTCTTTTCAGTTCGATGGAGCCTTTATTTGTGTAGTGCTATACAATAAAGGACGAGAGTCATTTTATCTTTTAAAACATTATCTTGTAGGCCAGCAACACTAGCTGAGACATTATTTGTTTTGGGGGAAAAGAGTTTCCCTTAACTCGACTCGCTCTAGTTCCTTGAGTTTTTAAGTGTTTGTGATCGTAAATATTTTAGGTGCTTCCGGTGTCTGTGCTCGAGAATTAAAGTTTTCTTATTTGTTATTTTAGAAATGAGTTATCCAGAATGTGTGCTCATGACATTTGAACGGTGAACTCAATCCCAATATTCGTTTATTTGAGAGATATTTGAAGAAGTTAAAGAAAATATTTCTTTGTAATTTTATTTTTAATTATGTTATTACACTCAATTCCAGATATTTACCTTATTGGAATCAGCCACAACATGTGTAGTTCAAAAGCTTCGTGAAGTTGATACAACTTCATGGTATTAGAATAAATAAACTAGCCTGCAACCCAATTTATTACGCAGGTTTATTGAAATCATGTTATTAATTTTAAGTTAAATATTTCAAATATTTATTTATTTTATCGATTTAATTTAGTTTTAGTTTTACTTATCTTTTCATAAAATAAATCAATTCAATTAATTCAATTTTAAAAATAAATAAATATTATTCTCTTAATTAATTAAATATTTTGTCTTATTTTAAATTTGTGACCCTTAATTAATTGATTATTCTCTTAATGAATTAGATTAGCTAAAAAAATTAAGACACAACCATTTAATAAATTATTCAATCGTAACTTATCTAATAAGACCTAGTCAATTAATCAGTTGAAATTAATAAAGTCATATATAAATAAATATCCTACAAACTCAAGAATTCAAAATAGTCTCTAAAAATATAGGGAGCGATCCACATATAGATTAAAAAATTAGAAAAATAAATGATTGAGATTATAAATTGAAGTAAGTATAATCAATCAATACTATTATATAGTGGAAGCAAAAAATGCTTATGTGGCACCTCCCATCCACTCCCATTTCCCAACCCTTGTCTCCTCATTGAGTCAAGGTGTGCAACTAATCGTGGCCATCTATTTGATATTTATTAATCTCATCTTGACCGTTCAAAAGTTTCCTATTTTCCTATAAATATGGGATCCTTCCTCCTCATTTTTTCATTTGTATTCATCTTCATCCTTGCTATTTGACGGTTCTTATTTCTTTGTGCATGTTTTGTTCATCTCTTTCCATTTTTCCGTCGTTGTGCTCCCGTTGTTCGAGTATTCGTCGTTTGGCATTTTTGCCGCCGGTGTTCTCATGTTGTTCGAGTACTTTTGTGGTCGAGGAGTGATTCGGATTTGGACGATTTTGTTTCTTCCATTGTTGTTTTAATTTGTGTAGAATATTGGTTTTCACCGCACGAAATGTAGTGTCGATTCTCATTGCATCGTTATTCTATTGGTTTAAATAATATTCCACTCATTCTATTTATTTTTTTTCCATTGTTTTGGCTAAGTTTGTTGCATCCGATCTTTTGTTTTGTGTGCTTAGCATAACTTAGTATCTACCGTGGAATTATATAAAACAATAACTATGATCGACAATATGGTTTGTGAGGGTAGATTATGTATTACCGTGATTAATTTCTGATGGAATCTTTGTTCGATTATTCCCTAACATGCAATTGTATACGAAATACAATTACAATGCCTGTAAATTTTCGTCCAATTTTTTGTTCGTTCATATCGTTCGGTTGATCGTGCACGATTTAATGTTGTTTATTGTGTTTAATTGTCATAAGTATCATTAATTTTTTATTATTAATACAATCCTAATTGGAGGAAATTATTTATGGTGCTAGGTAATGTTCTTAAATTTATAGTCTCGTGTATTTTTCTTGATTTACCAAGTTTGGTCCTGTATTTAGGATGAATTCGGCCAATCATTTATACTTGTGTGCTAAATAATATGAGATATTTTAGATCATCAAGAATATATTTTTTGGTAACAAATAAATATCAGCCACTATAATTAAGGGGCTAATGTATGTGTTAGTTGAATATTTCAAATTTAAACATAGGCTAAATACCCGGTGCATTTTTATATTCACTACACGATTATATAGTTTATATCTGATTAGTATGCAAAAACGAAACAAGTTTTATGGTTAAAAAGTTAATTCCACATTATATAAAATTGGGAATTTTGTAAAATTGGAAAAAATAATTCGGTCAATCCATTTTTATAAATGTGTTCTAAATAATAGGTAGGTGTTGATGACTAAATTCATGCATGATATGGTATGCTATTAAATTAGTATGGTTTAAATTCATGCATGATATGATATTAAATTGTTTTAAATTTGTATAGGTTTTAAATTGTGAATAATTGGTAAGGGAAAATGTAGTCTAAGAAATTGTCACAATCAAAGTGCAATTTGTATGGAATTAAACTGTGAATAATAGGACCCATTGTCTTGGTGGTAATGGTTGTTGACAAATTAATGCTAAATAAATAATATATCATTCAAATAAATTGTGTTTAAGCCTCGTGATTATTTGACATTTCTAATTTTTGGATTATGAATTTTAATGTTTAATTGGTGCTTTGTGAATAATTAAGGACCGTATTTATGAAGAATCTATAATATATTTTGCATGTGACTTGTATCTTGCATGAAAATGTATTTATTGTATGATTAATTTTGTCTACTCTTCCTATCAAGTTTTTAGGACTTACCAAATTGAATTGTTGTTAATAACTTATGGTATAATTTGTATGCAAATTATATCTTATAATTAAGATTTAATTTGAATTAATTTTGTATTCATATATAAAAGAAGAATCATATATGGTATGATAATAAATTGTATTAAATTTACATATGTTATAAACTTTTAGCCATTTTGAGTTTGGTCCTAGCAAGTCACGAATTTCATTGTTTAGTTGGTGTGCGAATAATTTTTTTTTTTTATGATGTATAAGGATGGGTGTGTGGAGCATTGACTACAGCCGTATCCTTTCCTCTCTAGATAGAGTGTGCATGGATAGTGACATCTATCAAGTAAAGAATATGAAAAAAGGTTTAAAAAGCATGTAAAGAATTCCCATGCTCCACATTCCTCTCTAGATAGAGTGTGCATGGATTGTTGCAAATTGTCTGTTCTCATGGGACCAAATTAAAAACTATAATTGGGTTAAGATTCATATATCTGTCTCTATCTTTATACTTGGAGATTTATATTTTTTTATTTGCGTGATATTGTTTACCTTGAGTGCCCTCTGTACTTTATCTGTGATTTTTTATATGGGGTCAGTATGTACAAATAGTAGTCGAGTTATAATGGACTTATATGTACAAATATGTAATAATTTTGGTTCACACTCCTTTTTGGTCCTTTTTTTCTATGTGTGTGTTTTTTTTTTTCAGACTTGTTATCATCCACTAATTTTACTGATTGAGGCTACAATTTTTTGTGATCATAATTGCAATTTATGCATTCTTTTTGGACTTCACTACAACTATTTATGGGACCATATTCTTTTGTCTAACTTGAGTGTCGTCTATACTTTGTTAATGATTTTTTTGGTATGGCGTTAGTTTGTGCGTATAGTAGTCGAGTTATAATGGAAGAATATGTACAAATATGTATAATTTTGCTCCACATTCCTTTTTGGTCCATTTTTTTTTCTTTCTTTTTTTTTTCTTGTAAATTTGTAGACATTGGACTGAAGATAGAATTTTATTGGACCAAAATTGCAGCTTAGGCATTCTTTTGGGGCTAACCTATAATTATTTATGAGACCAAATTTATAAAACACTATGTGGCATGAAATATCGAAAAAGCACAATTGTTGCAAATCGTTTGTTCTTATAGGACCAAAAATTAAATTTAGCATATATATGTCTCTATTTTATATTTATGCATTTATATTTATTCACGTGATGTGGTTTAAATTGAGTGTAGTCTATACTTTTTTGATAATTTTTTTTATATGATGTCAGTCTGTAAGAATAGTATTCGAGTTATAATAGAAGTATATGTACAAACAGGAGAATAGTTTTGGTCCACATTTATTTTTTGTCCTTAATTTTTTTAATATGTATATATATTTTTTCAGTTTTGTTCCATCCATTAATTTTATGATCCTCTAACTGTTACACACACACACACAAATATATATATATATTAGATAACAGAATAATGGTATCAAACTTTTTGGTCTTTTTTTTTTTTTGCAAATTTGTTCCAACCTTTAATTTTATGGCCCTTTAACTTTTGTTCCATCAATTGATTTTGATAGTATTCACATATTAGAAAGTTTATTTAAAGACAAAACAAATTGACCCTATTTTTTTTTTTTCTAAATCTTGCTTTTCTAAAATATATTGGTTATAAGGAAAATTTTGTTATTATAGGATACTACCTTATGTTGGTTTGTAAAAATGGGACACTATCTTTGCGGGCGTGCAAAATTGAGAAAATATATTTACGAACTTGCAAAAAAATAATTGTTTATTGCTTATATGAGTTAATTTAGTTATAAATTATATGGTATGATTTATTGTATACAATTCAATTCGTAGTTCAGATAATATTGTCGATAGATTAGAAACATGATTAACCTCATCTTGGTATTACGTGTTTTAACATTAAATATTAGTATTGAGTGTATGTTTTGGAATTAAATTATTTCATATATGAACAACTTTATAATTATTTTTAGATACACTTTACTTTAACCAATTAATGTTCTTTAGATTTAAAATTAGTTCTCTTCGTTACCATCAACTAAATTGGCAATAACTAAAAAAAATATTATTTAGGACACTATTTTTATGAGTATTTGTTCAATTAGGACACTATTTTTACGAGCTTGCAAGATTGAGAAATTATTTTTACGAACTTGCAAAATTAGATCAATATCTTTACAAACTTGCAAAACTAGGACACTCTTTTTTATTTTTTCCAATTTAGGCCGAATTTTATAAAATATGGGTTAAATAAAGTCCGATTATGATATGCCAAAAAACGTTTATACATTTGCCAAAAGTAAATAATTAATAATTAGATATCCAAATTAATAAAAATATAGTAATATGATGTTCTTAACAATAAATCTAATATTTCTTTCTCAGATTTGCGTCTAAGCAACGAGGAGTTGAAGAATTGCGCCTTAATTGAGCTTAGGTAACTATTGCAGATAAATGACAAATTCAAATTAATGCATGTACCTGATTGCAAGTTTTTCTTTACATAATAATTAAATTTGTGGATTCAAGGATGTTTTATATGTTTTATATGTTTTTTAAGTACTATTTTTCATATTCATATTACAAATTTAAAATAATGGTACCGCGTATTATAAATGTTTAGGTTACTAAAAAAATTTAAACCAAAAAATTACATTAAAATTCAGCAGTTTTACATAAAAGTTTACTTCCAGTTCGCGATTTTTCCGGGTTTAACACTATAATTTATATTATATGATTTTAAGTGTGTGTATATATATAGGTTTTGTTGGGAGATGTAGTGTTGCACAAATTAGAATACAACAAGAAATATCAATTTTCAGGATGGTAATGATTCCACGTATTTTTTTTTTTTATCTTTTTTTAAGTATAAATAATTTTAACTAGAATACAATATTTGTAGGTTATCTCGATTTTGGTGATCCTATGTATGTCTGTATTTATTGCAATGCTAATACGTGGTATGAAGAACGAAATTGTAAGAAGGGGAACGACAATCATCCAAAATTTCCATCGTAATGATAAAATAAAACTGGTCATGTTGAGGCCGCCCCAACAAATATTGAAGAATCTTCTGTCACATAACGATGATAAAAGTAGGCATTTTCTCAGGTACATTCAAGCCTACAATATGATGGACTTTACATCCAAGTGCGGTAAAGTTGATGATACGATAAACAATGGTATTACACCATATGTGTATAGATAACGTGAAGTCAATTACCACAGAATAAGTGACTTGGTCGGAGTTTTCGAGAAATATTTTCCTACTCCCCCACAAGAGTACGGGATCGTCGTAGTAGTGAAGTAGACTAGGACCAAGTAGTTATCGAACCCAAATGATTTAGGAGTGCAGTGGAGTCCCAAAGTTGTACGTCGGCATGGTACTATAGTGACGAGCAAGTTGGCATTCAAACATTAATCTAAATGAAAATTAAATCGAGAAAACAATAAAACAATCAAACTAACTTTCAATTAAGAAAGTGCAAGAGAGAGAATTGTTTCGAGTGTCTTCACAATATAATCCACTAGTGTGTGTGACAAATTCACAACCTATCATTGCCTTTTTCTAGATGTTTGCTAAGAGCGATCACAAAAGTGTGTAGACCAATCCCTTTTGAGGCCTAGGTGAACAACGTGGACTAACTAGCAACTCCTAATTATGCCCCATAAGCTCCTAAGATCGTGAATATCTAAAAACACGCGATGCATCTCTAGAATTCCCCCTTCACTAAGTACCCGAATTATCAAATTAAGATACATAATGTCTAATGATGGGGGATCTAGCAACCGACCCCCTCTCGGGCAACCGATTACTATTTAACTCAAATTAATTACCCAAAGCTTTCACCTAAATACCAATCATGCATACCCAACTCTCGTTGCAATACACATAATTAAATACCTAAGCTAATAAAATCAACTAATTAATTGAGACATACAAAGCCCATCAATAGAAACATTCACATCAAGAAATAAGCATAATCAAAGCTATAAATCCATCAACACACTAATTTCATACATTGATTCAACACTCAAAGCAAAGAGAATTAGCTCATGGTTCTATAAGAGACACCCATGGCTAATAAGCTAAAATAACAACTAAAAATGAAATTAACCATGACTTGAATTAAAAGAAAGATATCACCTCTTGTGATGAAATGGAAATACAAATCTTCAATAGCTTCAATCCTTGCTTGAAATGTAAAAACAACTAATGAAATATAAATCTAATCTAATCTAGAAATTAAAAGAAAAAAAAGCAAAAGAAAAAAAATAAAAGAAAACTATCTAGGGGATTAGGGTTCTTGTGTGTGTGTTCCTCTCTTGTGTTCTTCTTCCTAAATCTGAGAAATGAAGTATATATAGTGTGGGAATAGGGCTTGAGATGAATTTGCAATTAAATCCCTGAAAAATTGTGAATTTTCGAATTTTTCCATAATTTTCGCTGAGTTGACCCGGTCAACTCGAGCGAGTTGACCAACTCGAGCGAGTTGACCAACTCGAGCTGACCTCCCGGTCGAGTACGGCAAAATTTTCTTCTAACTCTCTGTTAAAACCGACCACGACTCGCACGAGTTGCCCAACTCGACCGTAGCGCTCGGTCGAGTACGACTTTTAAAAAAACGCATTTCAGTTTCCCAAGCTACTCGACCGTGTTGGATAACTCGAGCAGGTGGCTCGGTCGAGTAGCTTGGTCGAGCTCGGTTTGGCTTGGAAACGGCGTCGTTGATGGTTTCTCAAATTCCGGCCAAGTCTGCGTTCTTTCCGGCGAGTTAACGGTGGTTTCGAGCTAGGCGTGAAGCTTCTCCGGCGGACCAGTGCGACGGATTTCAAGCGTGGGGAGCTTTGAAACCCAACTTTTCCATTTCTTCTCTCTCTGTCTTGCTTAGAGATAAACATGGGGCCCCCTTTTCCTTCTTTTCTTGAGTAGCTCACGTGAGTAGCTGCTGCTTTGACTTAGCAAAATTAGGCTGCTATCATCAAATTTCAATGTTGGGCCCTCAATCAATTCTTTACTTTGGGCCGCCCAAATGGGCTTTAAAATTTAATTCATAGGGCCGAAAGTCTTGGGCCTTTTTCAATTAATTGGGCTACAACAATTTAATTGTTAGCCCACTAACTTCTCTTCCTCGATTTTTCTCGACTCAATTCTCCAATCATCTTCACAAAATTAAAGGCACGTGTTTTCTTCTAAAATTACTCAATTTCCTGCAAAAAATAACAAAAACACTTTTTTCAACGATTAAGCACAAGTGATCAAATTAATGTAATAAATGCAATAAATTCAATAAAATTAGCAAATTAAATGCACAAATTTCGAGCAATTTTCACACTAATCAATAAGAAGTTTGCTGCCTCAATTTGGAAACAAGCCAAAATTCTCCCAATTATACATCTACGACACCGAAAATGAATCACGAATAGAATAGATGCAGTCCAGTAAGATCATTGATAAAATATTATACTTAAATTTATTTTTTTATTTAGTTGTTTTTACTATTTTTAAATGCAATATTTTGTGATTTCATTAACGTTTTATATGTTTTTCATTTACAATTTATTTTTTCATATTGCAATTTTAAAGTAATTTTAACACGTGTAATAATTGTTTATGTTATTAAAAATATTAAAACATAAAAAATTCAACAAAATTTAACAGATTTACAAAAAAAAAAATTATTTCAAGTCCGCGATTTTTCGCGGGTTTAGTACTAGTACCAAATATATATAGCACAAATGTATATAACCAAAATATTTTTAAATAGAGGCTTTTAATATGGTAGGAGTTAATTCTCAAATAGGGTATATAAGATCAATTTCATACTATAAATAAGTTGAGTAGGTCTTGTATGAGACCATCTCTATGGCATGAGACAATGAGGATGAGTGTAACTAGGACATTGATTCATTAACACTTTGAGACGGATATGTGTTAATTTGTGTGGTCTCATGCCATTAGACGGTCTCATACAAATTTTTTAAAATAAAATTATATATATATATATATATATATATATATATATATATATATATATACATACATACTCCCTCCGTCCATGAAAGTACGGTTGTTAAGAAAATTAATGTAATATGTATAAAGTAAGAATATTGTATCACATCAAGTACAAAATAAATTATTTTAAAAATATTATGTGTGTATGTTGAAAAGTGTAGATAAAGTTTATTATTTCTATTTTACGCAACATGACTATTTTTCGTGGACAGCTAAATAAAACAACATAAACTATATTTCATGGACGGAGAGAGAGTATATAACTACATTATTTGCAAGCTGTCACCCAGCGGCTGCCCCATCTTACAAGTCAAAGACTAGTTGACCAACCAAGATTCACGGCAATCTTAAATGGTCCACCTTTTAGCTTGGCATATGGAATCTCACGGTTTAGGGGGTTTCTAATCTGACAAAGTATAATATGAATCAGTTTTAATGCGATTTTTATTTTGTTATATTTGAACTGTATTAATTATTTTTTGTTTACATTAATTTAATAGCAATATTGTATAAAAAAACAACTAATATCATTTTAATTTGCAGAACGATATTAACATATAGATTGGGGTTTGATAACTAATTATCTAAAGCAATTTTTTTTTTTTAATTTAAGTTACAAGTGAAAGTATAGATAGATTCGAATCTAATTAAAAACACTATTCAAATCGAGGGATGTTAGGCTAAGCCTATGATACAAGCAAAATTTAGGAGACTAGCTAGTTTGTTGGACATTCATGATTGTGGATTCCCTCGTACGTTGTTAGAACGTATCTTCTATCCTCGTTATCTCTTTCAACTCTCTTTTTCACCGGACAACCTTCAACTGAACATTTGTAGTAGTTCCTATAAAAGTAAGGGATACCTTATATCATAGTTTGGATGTGAAATTAAAAAAAAAAAAAAAAAAAATGAATCACCATAATACAAAACCCATTACAAGAAAACTGACATTTATTGACAGTAATCCTGTCATTCAAACTTCTCTAGCTAAAAGTATTTAATGACAGTAAATAATTTTTATTGACAAAATCTTGTCATTAAAAATTATTTTCTATCAATAATAATTTTTAATTAGAAAAACAATAATTATAGGACATGACAAAATTATTGTGGGTTAATTGCAAATAAAATCACAACATTTTTCACAAATTGCAATTTAATCTAAACTTTTGAATTGTTGCAAACAATACCTCAATTTATAATTTGTTAGCAATTCCAACTAAAAGACCGTTTTCAATATGCTCAAACGTAATGATTAATTATGTGTTGTCATCTGAACCAATCTAAACATATTAATACGATTATTTATTCATTGTCAGGTAGGTGAAACATTATTTTTGGACCGTAAAAAAATTGGTTGTTAGTTCAAATTGCAACCAAACATTAAATTGGAGTTTTGTTTGCAAAGACTCAAAAGTTTAGATTAAATTGCAATTTGCGAAAATGTTATGATTTTATTTGCAATTAACCCAATTATTATCACTAAAAGTGCATTTTCTTGTAGTGATCCATGTGTGTTAAAGATTCAGGAGGTGAAACATCAAATAAAATGTGAAAAGTGGAACAGAAAAATCGAATTGATCTCAAGGTACATAAATTTTTCATGCATATATATATATTATATTAAATTTTAATTAAAATTGTGTAAGTACCTTGGATATTGGTTGTTCTTCACCATTTTCTTTCCATATTTCCTCCACTTAAAGCCATCATCAAGTACCTCAATTTCTGACTTAGTTTTGAAAGCCACCTTATCTCTGATTTCTCTCGTATCCGTAATACTTCCATTGTTTCCTGATTATAAAGGAAAAAGAAATTATTTCATATTCTTATATTACACATAAAAAAAATCATGTATTAAATAACACCATTCTTGAAAAACAAAGACTTTTGTAAATATTCTGATTCAAAAAAGTTTCACGATGAATTCGATAATACATTAGCATATGAAGTATATGTTTTAGTATCAGTGACCACATAAAATCAAATATTTTTTTAAAATATGATTATTCTAATACTAAAAGATATGTATTACTTCAAAAAAAAGGAACAATTTTAAACATGATTCTTTAGAGTCCTATATAGCATCATTAATTAATTTCATAAATAAAGAAATGCTTACTTTTGATCAAATCCCCATCTCGCAAGCTAATGCTGTTAATTTTTCTTTGATCGTACAAAACTTGATCGTCAACAGTAGTACTATAATTGGCATAAGGATTATAATCGGGAGAAAATGAAGAATACGTCGGAATTTCATTCTCAAACCACTCATTCAAATAAAAAAAATCATGATCGGAAACCTCCAAGCCCGCCTCGTTGCCAGCACTACCATAAGTGCTGGCAAACGAGTCGTGGGAGCCCGAAGAAGCCCCCGAAGTGTTGGAAAAGGGGAAATTAAAAGCCATGATGACCATCAACATGTGTGCATTGGTGTGTATATAAGCAAGTTAGAGAACAAAGTGTAGAGGAACTTGTGAGCTTCCTCTTATGAAGAGAGAAACTTCTTAGTTGTTGCATAATATGTTATGAGTGGTGGCTAATAGAATGAGAGTGGGGCCCGGGGAAATGGCTAATATCATCTTTGATAAGTGCAAAGTGTAATATTTAATGGACAATTTGGTGGGCCCCATGCATGGATGACCTTGTGCGTAGACTTTTCGATCCTTGGTTTTTCTTGTGTGAAGTCTGCTATGGTCTCGTGCTTAGACCAACTCCCAAACCTTTTCGTGATTTTTGGGGGCAAACTATGAGACTCTTTTGATTACATTAGTTAATTATCTTGTTTTTTAAGATTGTTTATCTCTCAAAATTAATGAGATTATTTATCTGGGAAATAGAGATTATAAGTGGAAAAATGAGTTTTATTTTGAACCAACAAAATCCTACCAAACAGTTTGAAGATCCGATAACTAAACTATATTTGCTTATCTTAGACACCAAAATGAGCCTGAAAAGATATAATAGTGTGTAGTAAAATGCTTGTACATCACGATTTGTATTATCAAATATTGTTCCCTCGATCCATTAAAAATATGTTCATCGACTTTTGACAAAAGAAAATGTAGGTAATTAAAATATGAACAATAAATGTATTTTAGTGTATTGTGCAATCCGTTTATGAATTAAGTCGTTACTTGTAATGTGAACTCAACGACACGTGAAATAATTAAATGATGCTTGAATGATAAAAGAAAAAAAATATTATAAAAAACACTCTTTTAATGGACAGAGAAAATAATAAATTAATTTTTAGTAAAATATTTAACATTCATATAAAATCATAACTGAGCGACACAGTCTCCTTATATATATATAAGTTTGAGTATGTATAGTGTGAAAATTTGTTCATATATAAATCACTTTGCAATACTTTTTAATAGAACAATTCATTTTTTTTTATTATGAACAACACTTACATTATAGCGAAATAACTCATAGTTTTCAGTGAAAAGTTCGTGTATGAACAAGTTTTACTCCATACTTTGCCCACAAGTTTTTGGGTATGTATAATGTGAAATTTGTTTATACATAAAACATTTTACAATACATTTTAGCAAACCAACTCGCACCCTTTAATAAAAACAAATAATACGCTTTAGTGAAAAATGCATATCAAAACATAGTACTTTTTAGTGAAAATAATGTGTACTCTCTTAAACTAATACTTTTAGTGAATACAAATAATACTTTTTAGTGAAGCACCTCATAACAATCAGAGTGATTTATATAAGAACCAATTTTACTCTATGCTTTGCCTTAAGTTTTTATATATTGTGTGGGTGCAGTTTCGTGAATAATTTTGAGTACTTGACCCATTCAAATTTAATTGGATTGGACTCGGGTACTATTAAATGGGTTTGAAACGGGTTTGCAAATTCTTTTTGCTAAGGTTCGTATTCATGACCTTGGATATACGCTAACTGAATTCATGACCTGTCGTTTAAGAACCATTCCACTTCTTATTTTTACTTGTTATTTAATTGATAATTGGCACGTCAAATTTCCGTCTCATCTAAAAGTCTAAATTTATAATCGGTAGGGTTTGATCCCAAAATATGTGGGCAGACGTAAACCAATTGGTTCTGATGCCATGAAAGAATTCCGTCTATTTAAAAGTTCGAACTTGTAGATGAGTGTGTGTTGTAGAAAATAGGTTTTGACTACGAAAATAATAATTCAAAAAGTAAAAAGAAAAATTACAACTCGAATAACTGGTACAAAGAGAGAATAAAGAAAAACAGCAGCAGTGACGAGTCAAGGAAGCCCACTTCCCGCAAGAGAATATTTCCCCGGTAGTGCTCTTCGGTCTTGGAAATTTGTCCCCAAAGGTAAAACGTCATTACCGTCTCCAAAAGTGTAGCACCACAGGTCTTGGAGCTCCGGCGAACAGGATGAGCGCTTCAAACTGGACTGACCTTAAGACTCTATATGTAGAGACAGGAGGGAGTAGAGAAATTTTTGAATGCCTGGCCAGACAAATGCATGAGAACGCTATATATAGGCGAACCTCCACTCAATGCAGTCTTATGAAGCATGATCCGGTTTGACCTCTCTAACCGGGTGGATCTCTGATCCGAATCGACCCAAACTCTGTGGACCTGATATCCTAATTTTTGTTTTCCAAAAAATTAGATACCCACTGGGCCCAAGGCCCAAAGTCCACCCAAAGTCCAATTGCCAAGAACCAAGACCAAGTCCAAGGCCTCGAGCGCGTGTGGCAACTTTGATTGACTAACAATCAACTATAATTTATTATACTTCATAGTTCCCATACTAATATCATGTATATTAGTATTCCAAAAATTCAATGTGGGATGGTGAATTAAATGACTCATTTAATTTCTTCATTTAATCCCATATTTAGGTATTGAACTTTTCGACTTCCAATTCAATTTCTCACTCACCGAAAATCGGTTTTGCGAGTATGAATACACCATTCTCATCTACTTCAAGAGTAGAACGCACTTGTAATAATTAATTTTCGAGAAATTAATTTCAATATCCAAAATTAATTGGTCAACTATTAAAGTCTCAAATAAACTTTAATACCAATTAATTATAAAATAATACCACCAACCAATTTTCTCTAACAATGTGAAATTAATTCATTTGTATAAAAGTTTCCAATAAATACGTCATGTCGAGTTTAAATTACAAATAGTCCCATAACTTTCTGATAAAATAGATTTGGTCCCAAAATTAATTTTTTATCAGATTTAGTCTCAATTTCACTGACAAGGTTCAATTTTGGTCCCAATTCTCACTTTGAAGTCCGAATTTGGTAATTTCCGACAAGGGTGTTGATGCGGCGTTTATGTCTACTATTTATATTTGATTTTTTCTTTACATTTATAATTTTATTACACATAATATATATTTAAAAAATTTAAAAGAAAATAACAAAATCAAATATAATTAGCACATATGGACGCGACATCAACACTCTTGCCATAAATTTTCAATTTCGGACTTCAAAACGACGTCGTATTGTCTTATTGAACATTGTTAGAGAATTTGGGACTAAATCCGATAAAAAGTTAATTTTAGGACTAAATCTATTTTGTCAGAAAGTTATGGGACGTTTTGTAATTAGGTACTCCCTCCGTCCCTGAAATATAGTCCTGGTTGTCTTATTTGGCTGTCCACGAAATATAGTCCTGTTGCCTAAAATGGAAATAATAAACTTTATCTACTTTTTCAACATACACACATAACATTTTTAAAATAATTTATTTTATACTTGATTTGACACAATATTCTTATTTTTACATATTATATCAACTTTCTTAATAACCGTGCAAAAAGTAACAGGACCGTATTTCGTGGACGGAGTGAGTATTAGTTATAAAACAGTTTCAAAAAGATATTAGGTATATCAGAGTAAATTGTCACAAACTAGTCAAAAGAGTCTCATTGAAGACCTTTTAATAAAAGAAAAGGACATGTCAACAAAAGGAAAACTCTAATCTCATCTCATGTTGTCACGCATCTAACAAGTAAGGTATGGTATGAAAATAGTTAATAATAAACTTATCATAAAACTATACTAAAATATTGAATATTTGATCAGGAGTATTGATAATTTCATCATAAATATTATTAATATGGATCGATTGTATTATATGATAATTGTTGTAAATTTTCTTAAACCAAAATTAATGATACTCCTTGTCAAATATTTGATATTTTAAAACAATTTCACGACATTTTCATATAAAACTTCCTCTAACAACAAATATTTTGGGGATGAGGATTTGTCTGGAGTCAATAGTAGTATATTTTGAGACTAGTCTAAGTTAAAGTTTCGTTACGTTGTCTTAATTTATATAAATTATATGTTGTTGAAAAACAAAAAAAAATCTAATTTCAATCATTATTCGATATATTATAGTCCAATTTTTTCAGTTTATCAAGCCAAGCTAGCAAACGATGCCGTTGATAACGGAAACCACGTCATTTGACTCACATTCGTGTTTTTCTCTACGTTCAAAAATTGGGTTTTATTTAAGAAGTTAAAATCCATCAATCAATATTAATAAGTTTAGGGGTGCTTGATTAGCAATTCTTCAATGGTAATGAGAATGAAAATTTATTTCCATCTATACCCTTATAATAAAAATTATATGTTAGAGAAAGAAGTGTTCCAATGGTGACACCATTGCTAATGTCATGCCCCAATTTTGGAATATAAGTAGACAATAAATGGTTGTTGGTGGAGGAAGAGAGGAGTGATTGACGAGGATGATTGTAGGAAGAGAATAGGGTAATAAAAATGGATTAGTGATTATCTTATTTAGGAGGAGAGATAGTGATTTTGTTCTCATGAACCATGCTAATTACACTAATTTTCAATTTTATTCTCATTACCATTGAAGAGTTGTTAACCAAATGCCCCCTTAGGTTGTATTTGGAATTTAACAATTTTATTTACTTAAAAATAATATAGAAATTAATCATAGTGCGTTTCGTGTTGTCTCACAAATTGAGCGCACCCAATATATAAAGGGAACTAGTAATACCATTAGAAGTTCCATTATAAAATCAATTGGTGATAGCCTGATGGAAAGAGTAATTCACTAGCTAAGTTTATAACTAATTTCCATCTATTTTAATTCTTTAATGTGAAACATTTTACACGTGTAATTTATTATCTTCTCTTTTCAATGACTAATTTGAATAGTAACAGCTTATACAAAATATTAAATAAAGAAGAACAAAAGTAAAATAATTATATTTCAATAATATGACTATTGAATTACAAATTTTAAATTTGTGGTTTCAAAATTGATAGATTTAAATGATATCTATTAGCACGTATAATTAATTGATCTTATGAGTCCTATAAAGTCCTAAAAAAATATGAGGAAGAGTTGCATGGAATCTCATGCATCCGACATGCATGATATATTTAGTTATTTTGTGATATTCACTTAATAGATGTATAAAAAAAAGTTTATAAGTGACAAATCTCATAAAATCTTCTTTTTCTAAAAAAATTGTTTTATGATGCAAAGAATGTTACCATCAAGGTTTATGTATGCAATGATAGGTTTATGTATGCAATGATGTATACATTTATATCATAATATTTAGTACGGTAAGTTTAATTTATAATTAAATTTAATAGTATCAATGAATGTATCGTATTATATGTGGATATAAATGCTCGAGGACCCACCTCTTGTAATAGCATGTACGGATTAAGATTATAAAGGTAATTGATATAATTATTCTTTTTTCGAGTGTAAAGCTTCCAGATAAAAGTTGCTAATAAAAAAAATTAAAAAAAGACTTGTTCAATACATGTCAACCACCAAATTTTATAATAATTGATTAACACATAAGTCTTTGTTGATTTATAATATAAGTGTCTGCAGGATATAAAAAGTGTCATGGATTCAAAATCATTTTAGATTTGAACTTTACGAGTTAGATGCCTATTGTCCTTTTCTTTATTTTATTTTTTGGTTTGAGACTTATATAAGAGCATATTCAAGAACAATATTTTGATTTATTTTTCATTCCATTGTCCATTAAAATTATCATTTGAAAAATGAAATAGACCATAAAAGCATCTTTTTAGCTTTAAAGCTTCTAAATTATAGTTTATAAAATTTAATAATTTTATATATAGCTTATAAATTCTCGAGCACTGAAAGCTAAGAGCATTCCCAGAGACAAACGCCTTCCAACAATAAAATCACTTCCAATCATTCCATTCAAATTTTAACTAAACGGGAATATTCTCATATTTTAAGAGAATATTCCTAATTTAATCAAATTTATTTTCTATTTTATTTAATATTTGTATATATTTACATTTAAATCTTTAAAAATTAAACACAAAAAAAATGTTATATTTAATAAAAAATTAAAAGCCCAATGATTTAAAAAAAATTGAAAACAGTTGATATAAAATACCCAAGTTCAAAAGCATAATTCATCACAATCACATATTAATACTAAAGAAAATTACATATTTAATACGACATAATTATATATTTAATATTTGATATTTTCTTTAATGTTGTCTTATTATATTTCAATTGATTACAATTTGTGTTTCTACTTAATAATTTGTTAATAATACAACCAAGATTAATTTAGATATTTAATTTTTATGTCATATTATATTATAAACACAATTAATCAATACATAAATATTTGTATTGTCTCGCATCATGAAATAATCTTGTGTAATTTTTATCTAATATTGAGTATTATACACTAAAAAAAATAGTATATAAATTCAAATATAATTAAAAAGTGATTTGCTTATTGAACAGTGTATAAGCAAATTGCTCATTAATTGTTCAAATTCTTTTAGTTTGCTTCTTGAGCAGAGGCTGCATTGGGGGAGGATTTTGGAGGCTTTGGAGGCAAACACCCCATTTGTCTCCACTCTTGGGAATGCTCTAATGACTCAGGAGCATGCTCCTCTCTAAATTTAAAGCGCGAAATCCACAATGCTATAAAATTCTAAGATGAGTCAGTTCATATAAAAAAAAATTCTAACTTAAAATGGGTACTTTGTTAATAGACGGTGGGTTATGGATTTCTCATATTAATCGATCACTGGGTCGAATATGCACTATCAAAGAATAATATGAGTTCTAGAAACATCAATAGTACTATTTTATGCTTACTTGAGTTGTAGGCTAGGCCTTAGAGAGGATACTTGGTCCAATAGCAATCATAGTGCATTA
Source organism: Ballota nigra (assembly GCA_947034835.1). NCBI lineage: Eukaryota > Viridiplantae > Streptophyta > Magnoliopsida > Lamiales > Lamiaceae > Ballota > Ballota nigra. The sequence continues at coordinate 137,879,443 of OX344720.1, forward strand.
GAAATTTAGAATGATGGAAAGTCTTTAACTATGAATTAGTCAGTGTGGCATTTAGTGCTTGTTATATCTTTTATTCAATAATAATCTAGCATTTCTAACAATCTAGATTTTGTTCATTTATTACGTAACACAAAAATAAAAAAATTAGTGAAAACTGTTATGAAACAATGAACTATTATTCTCTAATGTCCAACTTCCATTCTAAGTGACCTTGAATAATATAGAAGCAACAAAATTGAAGGAAAAATACAAATGAAGAAGAAAGTACAAGGAAAAAAAAGTCATTTGTATTTGTAAAAAGAATAAAATACAAACGTAATTAATAATATTGGACGAGAGGTATAGTTTAAGTGGTTAAAGCTCACCGAAAGGTTATAAGTTCAAGTCACAATTTTACTGATAGAAAGAAAAAAAAATGAATAAAAACAACACCTTGTTGGCCCCAACAGATCAGTTGATCTAATTCTCATATCAACAGTTTCCTGATTTAAAATATTAGTGTGACATAAATCATCTAAAATGATTCTCTAAACTTGTTTTGTTTGGCTAGGAGGTTTTGTTGATTAAATTGAGCAATTTAAGTTTTACATTGATCGGACATGTGAATAATATTTTACAAGTGTGGATATACTTCTACCAACATGAAAATTCTTGTCCAAATAAAGGAACACACGTGAGTCCCAAAAATCAAGTCTTAGACCATCTCCAATGCTATGAGGCAAATTGCCACAAAAAATCATCAATTTGCCACCAAATTTGCCTCAAACAGTAAAGTATCTCCAATCATTAAACTCAAATTCTAACTCAAATGAGAATATTCTTTAGAATATTCTTAACTTTATTTTTTATTTTACATTTTATCCAATATTTATAATTAAATATATTTCATCATATTTACCACTAAAATAAAATAAATTAAACAAACCAAAAAAATAAGAAGATTTAATAAAATAAAACATCGTGATTTCAATAATATAAAAAAGCAAAATACAATTGCTTAATACAATTGCTTAATATTGTTGTAGTTATAATTTATGTTCGTATTGATAAAATATTAAGTTGTATATTTTTTTTTTAAATTATCATAAATATTAAGGCCACACAAAATAAAAATTACACTTAATATTGCATAATACTCTCACAATATCAACAAAATCTATATAAAAGAAAAAAAAAAAAAAAAAAAAAAAAAGAGAGAAGCCATTTGCGTTTGGCAACAGTGTGTGGCAAAAAAGCCAACATTTGCCACAAAAAAAAATTTGGTGGCTATTTGGCTCAACATTTGCCTCACCCTTGGAGTACCATTTTGGTGGCAAATTGCCTCAACCACAAGATTTGCCTCAGCCTTGGAGATGCCCTTAATAGGACTTTATTTGAGAAAGGATGTCGGATGGATTGAGCAACTAAACTTCCATATTAATTAAATACGAGGTAATAATGAATTTATATTGGAACTTTCTAAGAATGACCCTAAAAATAACGACCTTGATAGAGGGACAATTTGGGCCCGGCTCGCCCGACATATAGGTCGGACTGGGTTAAAAAATAGACGCCCGAAAAATCGGGATGTTTTTGGCCCGGCCCGACAGGCAACGGGCGGCCCGCTTGGTCTGGTTAATTTTTTTTAAAAACCAAAATTATTGTTGTTACTTGTTATGAACTAAATTAGATTAAGATATAAAATATATGCAGATTGTAAAAATGTTCTATAGTACTTTCTCCCTTAATTTATTTATTTTTTCAATAAAATACTAATTTATATTAAATTTTATGTCCAACAGTAATGGGAAACAAATTCATGGACGGAAGGAATATAATTTTAAAAAAAAGATCGGGCTGTAATTTTATAGCCCGATCCAACCCGTGAATAGTGTTTGGCCCGACGGGCCGGGCAAGCGGCCCATTTTGCCAGCTCTGGTCACGGGTGTATATATATAAACACGGATAAAAAAGAAGGTAAAATACGGCCTAGGTATATTTATAATTTTTTTTATTATCCCTGCAAATTTAAATAATTTCATAACATTTTTAACGCCTAAAAAAGTAATATCAAAGCAATGAACAACTATGGTTAATTTAATATAATACAAATTCATTTCAAGGTCAAAGTGTTATTAAATATGCAAAATTTGACCTAAAAAAGTTATTAATTTTGTAAATTTGATCTCCACACGTATCTTATTTGTGTCTGACGGGCCGATCAACCGTTGTACTTGATATCTTTTTTTTTTTTTAATTAATCGGAACATGCCACATGACATATCAAGTATGTATCACAACTATATTATTCTCGAAGTATTTAACACTGCATATTTTAAAAAATATTAGCATTTGTAAATTCTTGTAAAATAATAATTTAAATTACACGATAAAACAAAATAACTCAAATGGATAGAATTGTGCTATTTATAACGTGAGATCATGACTCATGAGTTCGAACGATCATCTAATCGATCAAGAAAAAAAATTTAAATTACACACAAAAAGGTTACCCATAGTCGAAAGTATATAGTGAGTTAGAGGGGTGTATTGGTTATAGAGTTTGTAGGATTTTTTTAGACTTTTAAAATATGGGGGTATTCAATCTAGATTTTCAAAAGTCTTTAAAAATCTTGAGGTATTCAATACGGATTTTAAAAAGTCTTATAAAATCTTTAGGTATTCAACAGTCTATGGATTTAAATATCCACGGATTTTCTTAGATTCCCCTTCCAAAATATGAATATATTTCACTCTTCAAAATATCTTATAATAACCAGAGATTTCTACGGATTTTGAAAAGTCTTAAAAAATCTTTAGGTATTCAACAGTCTGGGAGGGGACAGGGGGTCATTCCCCATCTCCGTCCCTGCAAAATAAATGGAAAATTTTTCCCCCATCCCCGTCTCGCGGCGATTCTCCTTTCCCCGTCTACTTATTTTTTTATCTCATTTTTAAAATATAAAAAAATATTTAAATTAAAAACTTTAAATATATACAACAGTTATTTTAAGTTGATGTTAAAAATTTTAATTTAAACAATTTGAAGAACCTCTAATTCTAATATTTTTAATTAACGTATATAATAAAGCGAAAATAATATAATTGGGAACTAATAACATAACATTAAATAAAAAAATATAATTTTTAATAAATAGTTAATTGAGTAGGAAACTATGAAATACTATTTATTTGTAATTTACTTTAACATTAAAATTATATATAAAATATATTAATTATATAAAAAATAATGAGGCTCCCCGTGGGGAACGAGACAGGGATCCCCAAGCTATGAATTGTAATACCCCGTCCCGTTCTGTACTTTTTTCTTAAATTAGAAGCCTTATTTTATTTTTCTTTCTTTGTTTCTTTTAAATTTAATTATTTTGTGTGCTAATTGTGTATTTAAATATACATACCATTTTTATAAAATTCCTAAATTCGAAGAAAGAAAACGAATTCTTTCAAACGAATAAAGGACTACGAGAAATTAATTATTCAAATTAAATTAAGGATTTCGATCCGTTTAACTTATTGAGAAAAATCAAAATACAATAAAATATTATTTGAGTTTAAAAACTGTATTAATTTCTGAATCGGGGTTTCACTCGTGAACCAAACGACCCCTAAACCGTATCAGTTGGGAACGAAAATACTCAAATTTTTGGATAAGATTTTAGAAAATGGATAAGACTTAGAAAGGGAGGAGTATAAAAGAAGAATTTGTCTCTCTCTCCTCATTTATTATTTCTTTCACGCAAAAATTTTCTCCTCTCAAAATCCTTCCTCCTTCCTTCGGCTTTTCCTCCTCAGTCCGCCTCCTTCTCCCCTCCGGCGAACGTCCAGCGCCGCCGCCCTCGCCGTCCCGCCGCTGGAGTCCAGCCGAGCGCCGCTGTCCTCTCCCCTCCGGCGAACGAGCTCCACCGTCGCTGCTCCTCCGAGCTCCGCCGCGTCGCAGCCGCCTCAGCTCAAAGCCCAGCGCCACCGCGACCACGGCCCAGCGCCGCCTCCTCCGCCGCAGCCGTCTCTCGCCTCGCCGAAGCTCCTCCGCGACCGCGACCCAGCTTCCCCTGCTCTCCGTCGCTCTCGCTCTTCCTCCGTACGAAGCGCCGCAGCCTCGAAGCCGTAGCTCCGCCGCACCGCCGCCGCCGTCTCCTCCTCCATCTCCCGTAAGTTGAATCCTCTTCTCTTTTATTCGAAATTCTTTCCGTTTAAAATTCGATTTCGAACATCGGGTTATTCCAATTTCTAACCGAAGCCTTATTTTCGTTATTTCCGTTCAATTTTTGATGCCGTTGAAACCGGTTGCTATTGCCAAATTTCTGGAAATTTCGATCGACGCCGTTAGGCTGTTCGATTCGTTTTTCCGATTTCCCGAACGACGTCGTTAGGCTGCCCAATTTTCGTGAGCGAATTCCAAGTTTCAAAACGACGCCGTTAGGCCGCCCGTTTAACGTCTCGAACTGAAGCTCGTAAGGTTTCTACCTTCGTTTTTCTTCTTGGGTAAATTTTGGGTTATGTTGTTATTTTTGATTAGGAGCTTGGGACAAGAAATGAGAAAAACTCACTGTTAGATTAGTTAGATGATAGGTGTTAATTGTTAACTTAGTTAGTATTATTGATTTTGCCCACTTGTATCACTCTTTAGAAGTAAGACTTTTGGATAGTCGTTTTTCTTTGTTTTATCTCCTTCACAAACCATGAGATTGGAAATTTGTAGTTTAGTATTTTTAGTAATAGTGGTTGAATGTTGAAGTATTATTGTTTTAGATGTATGGTATTGATGACTTAGTGGACTAGTATTTTTCTTGTGAATGTTTAGTGTCATTGTTTTAGTATTATGATGTTATTAGCAAAATCCTTTAGTATCCTTGTTTTGATGTTTTTTAAGGGTAAAACACTTTTGAGTAATTTTCGTAAACAAATGGAAACTCGTCTTCCCCTCGTACCCCTGTTAGAAATTAAGAACCCAAAAGATAAGTCTTTTAATAAGTTAGAAAAGAGAAGTTTTATATTCAAGTTTTCGTTTAAAAACAAGAAATAAGAATCTTAAGAAAGAAAAACATTTTCTTTAATTTTATTAAGTAATAATCTTTTTCTAAGTATTTTTCCAAGTTTAATAATTTTATTTTTCCTTAAAGGGCTTTTTTTAGAACACCACCGAATTCAGTAAATACACCCCCTGTTACACCACTGATTTCAGTAAATACACCCCCTGCTACACCACTGATTTCAGTAAATACACCCCCTGCTACAGCACTGATTTCAGTAAATACACCCCCTGTTACACCACCGATTTCAGTAAATACACCCCCCTGATACACCTCCTCTTAAAAAGGAGTGTACTTACCAATTAAAAATCAACCTTTGAAGTTTTCTGAAGACAACAATCTACTCAATCCTCGAGTTTCACACTCTTAAGCTTTTCAAATTCAAAAGTCAATCTTTTAATCGGAATACTCCTTATTAGGATTCTGTACTTTCGAAACACGCACGAAGGACTCGACTGTCTGCCTACACAATATTCCCGGAACCCAGAACAATCAGGTGGGTGATGATCTGTTGATTGATCTGCTAATAATAACGTCGTGCCGGTATTTTCTGAACTCGATTAAATCAAATCTAAAGTATCTAATCCAACATAAATGTAACACCTATCTATATAACTGTTTGGATTATGTGATATAACTATATGTGTTATATACTGCCCGTTGTTTTGTGAATCGATCATCACTGCATGAGTAAACAACTTACGTGAGCATGAATCAGTTCAGTTATCAGTCAAGTACTTTTCTTTGTAAAGTTTATTGAGTCAGTTTTGTGGAGAGTCAGTATGTACGGAGTCGGGATCGAGTTTTAAATCCGACCTCCGGGGCAGCTGTCGGGGACGCCCTCAGAATCAAGGTTGTTGAGCAAGTAGATCTGGTCCCCGGTCAGCTGTCGTTTGACGCACTGGGAAGAAGGCCATTGATACTTGCTTATTTTGAGGGATGTTATAAGGTTGGACGATGTGAGCTTGTGTGGTTGGATGAAGTAAGTTTTGTTGGAGTTGAAAAGAGTAACTTTGTTGAATTTGTTGGAGTTGAAAAGAGTAACTTTGTTGGAAGTGGAATGATTGTACGCTTATGGTTTGATAGTTGTGATAATATGTGATATGACTTTGGGCTTTGCCCTAATGTGAACCAACTTGTGCTATTTCAATTATATTATCCGAAATATGCTTAAATGCCGTTTGAACTTTATAATCTTTTATATACGTCAACTGATTAAATAAAATAAACACTTTATCAATGAGTACAACTTAATATATTTTGGATTTACCAATCCCATGATGTTGCAATCACCCATAAGTGAGAATTCAATTCTCACGCCCCTTTTTCCTAACCCCTTGCAGATTTCAATTACGGGGAGCAAGGACAGTGACACAGAAGACACAAAGTCTCCCATATGCTTAAAATATTATTACTAATACAACGATGCCTATTATTTCTATTTCCCAAATAAATGTTATCGCTACTGCCATGCAAGACGATACTCTTACCGTGTGTTTCAAATATCCAAATTCAGTGTATATTATTCTGAAGATACAGAACCCTTTATCTATCTTTATATATATACAAATACTCATACGCTATAATATTTCTTCCCACTTATCCGCTGCATGAAACTTCTCTCTCAATTCAGTTATATTCCCTTCAAAAATTTTATAGTTGGACTTTTGATCACAATAACACTTCGAATTCGATATAATTTATATATATTAGGTTCGGGGCGTTACAAGAATACTATCCCGGTCCCCGCCTACGGGGCAAAAAAAAATCTCCGTCCCTGTTTGCTTTGGGGATTACTCGCCCCGTTGTCAAGTCTACTCTTCAAAAAATATAAAAAAAAATTACTCTCCAAAATCTCTTCTAACATCCTGAAACTTCTAATGAGGGCGAGGTATAATGGTGATAGAAATGAAGATGAAATAATAATGTATTTTTTTAACTAATGTAATGTTTTTAAAAAAATAATTTGGATAATTTTTTTATATACAAGTGTGTCCCATATATATTTGCATCAATGGTTCCAGCGCCGGAGTCTATGTAAATCCATGTAAATCAATAAAAAAAAATGTATTCCACAATCCTGTAAAGTCTATGAAAATCCAAATAAATTAATAAAAAAAGTCAGTCAAACTCTGCATGGAGTCTATAGATTTTCTAAATCCACAGACTTTTAAAGTCCAAAAAAACCCGATAGAAACCCAATTGAATACACCCCTCTGCTAGGGGTTTCTACAAAAGACTGTATGCTAATGAATTTTTATAGTTTAAAAAAAAAGGGTTAATTTTATATAAATTCACAACCTTTATGTTTTAGTATCAATTTAATCACGGACTTTTAGATTTTTGGTAAAAAACTCAACCTTTGACATTGTTGCAATTTAATACACATTTTTTTTCTTCCAGCCGGCAACCGATGATGTGGCTCGCCGGAACGTGTGTCATCTTGCCACGTAGGATTACACATGTTTACTTTATTTATTTTTTAAATCCACATCACAAGTAACACTTACAATTTAAATAACACCTTTCTACTTAAAATTAAAATAACAACCAAATAAATTGAACAACAACCAACATAAATTATATGTAATAAATCTCTTTACGTTCTTAGTTTTTTAGATTTATTTGGTTGCTATTTTAATTTTAAGTAGAAATATATTATTTAAATGGTAAGTGTTACTTATTATATGGATTTAAAATATAAATAAAATAAACATGTATAATCCTACGTGGCAAGATGACAGACGCTCCGGCGAATCCCGTCATTGATTGCCGGCCGGAAGAAAAAAATGTGTATTAAATTGCAACAATGTCAAAGGTTGAGTTTATTTATAAAAATCTAAAAGTTCGTGATTAAATTGATATTAAGCATAAAGTTCGTGAATTTATATGAAATTAACCCAATTTTTTTTTTTTAATTTTATCAAATACCACGATAACCAAAATCGCGTCAAGTCAAAAACTAGTCTAAAGTAGCAACTTTCGAAAAAAGAGAAACCCTAAACCCTGACGAATTCCTCTGGTTCGCTTTCCCCGTAACTAAACGAAGCTTGAACCATGAAGCGGAGGAAGCCGAAGCCAATTGCAGCCAAAGGACCGGCTGCTAGAAAGTGGAAGCCGACTACAGCCAAAGGACCGGCAGCTATAAAGCGGAAGCTGAATGCAGCCAAAGGACCGGCGACTATAAATCGGAAGCCGATTGCAGCCACAGGACCGGCTGCTGTAGAGCGGAAGCGGACTGCAGCCAAAGGACCGGCTGCTGTAGAGCGGAAGCGGACTGCAGCCAAAGGACCGGCGGATGTAGAGCGGAAGCCGAATGCAGCCAAAGGACCGGCGGCGATAGAGCGGGAGCCGAATGCAGCCAAAGGACCGGCGGCGATTGAGCGGAAGCCGACTGCAGCCAAAGGACCGGTGACTATAGTGCGGAAGTCGGAAGAGAAGCGGCGGACAAATGTCGAACGCTCGGCTTACTTCGCCCGGAGAGAAGCGGCTAAGGTCTTGCGGAGCGCGCTGCAAGGCGATGCTCGGCGCCGAGCCGTGGGCTCAATTAAGACGCTTGTTTATAGCCCTTCCGTTAGGAACAAGAAGGCCACATTTGCTCTGGTTTGCCAAACTCTCAAGCGTACGTTAGCAGCACTCATTTAACCTTTCCTGCAATGCTCAACATTTTGGAATATTGATTAGTTTAAATAATATTGAGCTTCATTAAGAATTATAGTTGAATCCATACAGCAGGGGAGTAAAGTGTTTTAGACTTGTATATTTGATATTTATGTCAATGAATTGATATTGGATAAGTTGTTTAACTCCGAATTTGTTCATTTGATAAAGAATGCTTTAGATTATCAAGTTAAGACTGAGCTGAATATCATGGAAATTTGGCAAGCAATTGTATAATTCTTTCATTTTTTCTTTACAGATCTCTCAATTATTAAGGAGATTATGGAGGAGGCTGATGTTATAGGGGCAAAATGGAAGGTAATATATATATATATATATATATATATAAATGAAAGAGTTTATGATATGATTCTATTGCTTTTTCTTGGCAATGTTGATGGTATTTAGTTAATTTTATGTTAAGTTTTGTTTTTTGTTTCTACAGAAGCAGAATGAACTAATGTACATCATCACATATGATTTACTCTTTGGACAGGTGAAATGTTCTCTATTTCTCTTTTATTCACTCATCATGGTTCTAAGTAGTTTCTGGTATTGTAAGCATCCTAGTTGATCTGGTTTATGTCCTGTAATCCTCAAGCATTGCATTTCTGTAGTTAAGTTGCATTACTGCATCACATAGCATTGTTGTGTTCCAAGGCTACTTAAATAATTGATTTGATGATCTTCCTCTAGGAAGTTGCATTAACCGGTGATGCTGAAAAGTACTTAATACGAAAAAAAGATGCATTGCAATCAGCTCTGTCACGGATGTTAAAGCGAAAGGGAATCAAAAGTGCAAAAGACTTGGTGGCTCTTGATAAAGTTTCTGGTATGCATTTCTTGCTTCTTTTCTATTTTCAGAAAGTAGTCTGTAGTCTTGTTTTTTTAGTTTCCTTTGCGTTCTGATTTCTGAAATGCTTTGGTTGTCGCACCCTAGTGCACCCTATAAAATCTTACGTCAGTGACTTATATAATGTGCAGTACTTAATTTGTTTTTGCTGAATTCTGTCATCTGTTCTCTGCAGAGTCACAAAAACCTCGCTATGTTCGAGTGAATACTTTAAGGATATACACGGGAACTGCCATAAGCAAATTAAGAAAACAATATAAGGTACGTCCGTAAATCATTAAACAGACGAGACATTGGAATTAAGTTGTGAACTTCTAGATCATAGAATTCATGAATTAATATAAATGGTAGGTAGCTGTCTCCGCATATTACTTCATGAAGTTTTCTTTGATTGTTGCCTCTCATCAATTAGGTCAAAGAGGATGACACAGTCCCAGATTTATTGGTCCTCCCACCAGGTGCTGATTTACACAATCACCCTCTAGTGGTGAATGGAAGTATCTTCTTGCAGGTATAAGTCCAGGGTTTAAACTTTAAAAGCGTTTATTTATGAATTATGAACATCTGTTCCGTTTTCAGGGCAAAGCAAGCTCCATGGCTGCCGTAGCTCTTGGACCCAAACCCGGATGGGAGGTACCACTTGATATCTCTGTTCTTCTCTCACATTAAGCTTTTACTTTCAGCTTTGATTGACCCAAAATCTGTTCTTTTGAAGGTAATCGACGCTTGTGCAGCTCCAGGGAATAAAACTGTGCACCTTGCTGCTCTTATGAAGGGCAAGGGGAAAATTATAGCTTGTGAACTTAACAAGGAAAGAGTTGAGCGGCTGAAAAATAATGTCGATCTGGCTGGTGCCACAAGTATCCTTTGCATAAATGATGATCCTTGCTTCTCTTATGATATCTCTGTTCTTCCCCCACATGATAAACAATAAACTTAACTTGGCCTAGATGTTAAAGTAAAGCATGGAGACTTCTTAAAACTTGACCCTCAAGATCCATCATATTCCAAGGTAATCTTGAATTGTGTTATCCAGTTTTATCAATTCTCTCCTTGAATTGTTAACAATTAACTGTTTTCATTCCAAAGGTTCGTGCTATACTATTAGATCCATCATGTTCTGGATCCGGGACTGCTTTCGACAGATTAGATCATTTACTCCCATCACATAGCACAGGTACTTCCTAACTTCTCTCTCTCATGAGTTTCATAACGTGATATTCTATCTTTCTTGCTTGTTTTTGCCAGACAACGCTGACCATTCTGACATAAGGCGTCTTCAAAATCTTGCCGGCTTTCAGAAGAAGGTTCTGGAACATGCTTTATCATGTAAGGCAGCTATCTTTCTTATCTGATGTTTAGTCATTAATGGGTTGTTGATTTGTGATTGATTCTTGAATTTGCTTACAGTCCCAGGTGTGGAGAGAATCGTGTACAGCACATGTTCGGTGCATCAAACGGAGAACGAAGATGTTATCGACTCCGTTCTGCATTTCGCTTCGTCTCGTGGCTTCGAACTGGCCACACCCTTTCCCCAGTGGCCTCGCCGTGGCCTCCCAACGTTTGATGGGTGTAAGTTTCTTTTCTTTATTATCAATGTGGATAAAATTCCTATTCATAACATCTAATACTGATTATTCTTTTCTTTTTTTCCTTTTTCAGCCAAACATTTGTTGCGAACAGATTTGGAAGCAGACAAAGAAGGGTTCTTCATCGCTCTATTTGTACGAAAAGCTACCCAACTAGAGGATTCTGAGAAAAATTCTGGAAATCATCTGCATGAAATGTGCAGTTGTTGTGCCCCCAACAAAAGAAAACGCCCAAACATTCTTGTAGCCAAAATGCTTAAAGTTTGGCCAATGCTACTGTCTACTAGAAAAGCCCAGACAAAAGCCAAGGCGTCACTATCCCAGGGTACTTTTCAAGACTGTTAATTAATTATTGAAATAATGTATCAAAAGTCCCAAAATACTATATAGTTTTGTTACATTAGGCACTTTAACTATTTTTTGTTTCTAAAAGCCTGTAAAATAGTATTTCATAAAACCCTGCCGAAAGTCGACACAATTTTTATTGGTATTCGATTTTAAGTGCATTGAATTTAATTCTTATTTATATATCTAGTTTGGTTTGTGAATATAGATAGGAATTGATTGAAACTTTTATATATTCTAATTAAAAGTACTAAATTAATTTAGCAAATTTTGTAAATTTTAAACAAGAACTAATAATTCAGAAACTTTTTAAATTTAAAAATAGTTTAGGGAACAATGTTTCATTTTATTTACTCTCTATCTCAAAGAGACAATTCATACTTCATAACATAGCATACTCCATTCATCAAGTACTAAAGATCGAAATCCAGTGCATAGAACATAGTAACATCAAACCATAAACAAAAAAAAAAAAAAACAAAAAAAAAAAAAACCATAGAAACATAACAAACTCTTCATCAAAAGGTAGCAACAACTCTCTCAAGCAATCTTGACCTCAATGGTCTTGGGCTTCTTCGGCTCCGGCGGGGGCAGCTTCTCCACCGTCACAGTCAGGACACCATCCTGGCACACGGCGGAGATCTTATCCGTATTAGCATTCTCCGGCAACACGAATTTCCTCATCAATTTCCCGATCCTGCGCTCCATTCTAACATACCTGACCTCCTCGTCCGGCCGCTTCCGCTCGCCGCTGATGTTGAGCACATTGTCCTCCTCGACCTGCACCTTGATGTCGCCGGACTTCAACCCCGGCATATCGATCACAAAGACGTAGGAGTTCGGGTACTCCTTGACGTCGGCGGGGGTCGCCGCCATCGCCTTGGCGTCGCGGACGTAGCTCCGGGTGGCGCCGGTGGCGGACTTGGTGTTGTCGGAGTCGTCGGAATCCAGCATGTGGTGGATGGTGTGGAGGAGTGGGGAGTCGAGTCCCATCAATCGGAAGTCCATTTTGTTTGAACGTGGGAGATTTTTAATGCTTGTGAATTCGAAATTTTCTGATTTTGATTTTTTGGCTGTGTTGACGAGAGTGATTTAGGGTGGTTGTGTTTATTTATAGAGGGGGTTAGGGAGGGGAGGAAGAGTGCAGAAGTTTCTGGAGGTAAAAGGAGGATGGTTTCCTTTTTTCCCGTATTTTCTGGATCTTCTAGAATGTGCGCGATCCGCTGACGTGGCGAAGGCTATGAAATTTGAATTTTTTGCGCTCATCACTTGTGTAAACAAATACTCGCATACCTAGTCTGGAGACTCAGGACTATAAATGAGTCGAGCTGAGTCGAATGTACGAGTGTTCAAGTTTGTTTGAAAAATTATCGAACATTGATATTCATGTTTAAGCTTGTTTGATAATTATTCGCGTCGAGCTCGAACGAGCTTTGATCGAGCCGAACACGAGTCGAGCTCGAGAGCCGAGCTTTATAATGTTCCGAACATAAATTTGTGTTCAAGCTTGTTTGAATTCTATTTCGAACCGAGCTCAAACGAGTTTTTATCGAACAATCTCAAATCGAGTATCAAATAGCTTGGTTTGATTTTCAGCCATACACATAGCTAATTACTCCTAACGTCCACAAATAATAATAATAAGCTTATCGCCTTTTTTTTTTAAAATATTATATCAAATCAGGTGAAAAGATTAATTATTCTTGAAAATGTTATGGGTGTTAGTTGTAGAATGTACATGAAATTTATTATTTTTATTTTAATAAACAAAATTATTTTTTGTGGACGGACAAATAAATCAATCAAAATTATTTTTTGTGAATAGAAGGATTAATATATTGTGCATTATTAAATTTAATAAAATACTCCCTCAATCCCTTTTTTATTATCCAATTTTATCTAAAATGAAGTTCATTTTTAAGAGAACAAAAGAATTCCTCATCTACTTAAAATAAGAAATACGACAAAGCACGAAAAATAGAAAAGCAAGATGATGAATACTCTCTCTGTTTTCAGATTAATTTTCACACTGATTTGAGCATGAGAATTAAGAGAAATTGAATTTTTATATTATTAAAGTGATAAAGTAGAGATTTTATGTGAAATCATCTTTTATTGTGTAGATGTGAGTTATAAGTGTAGGAAATAAATAAGTGCTAATTTTGAGGGTAAATATCATGAGGAAACTTTTATTTTTGGTGTGTAAAAATTATTGTGAAACAAATAAAAAAAAATGACGAACTCTCATATGCATTAAATGCACGGTGCACTCACTTAACAGTTGAGTTTGTTTCAATTACACTGAAAAGTGTGGTTGAATTATACTAAAAAATTTATACTAAAAATAAGTTTTTAGTGTACACCAAGTGTACAAGCGAGTAAAAAAAAAAGTGTAAAGGGTGTATGATATGATCGAGTGATGGCTATAGTTTGAATTTTGACCTCAAATTGTAACGAGTTTGAGGAGAAATTGTGAAATTGAAGTCTTGATTACAACATTTGTGCGCACAATACAAACAAATTGAAAAGTGTATGATGCAATGCTTTTTGGTATATATCTTAGGGGCAATAACAGTAGGGTGCAAAATATCAGCCTTAAGAGCAATAGACACATGAACTTTATTATATTTACAACACACTACATATCACATCACACCTTTTTACTTTTTCCTCTTCTATTTTTTAGTCTATGTCAGTTTGCCTATTTGATTTCATTTGGCAGACTACTATCTTTTTTAAATTTCAAACTTTAGCAATATTTACAACACGAATCTTTTAAGTTTTGTATATAGCTCTTATATTAACAGAATATAGTACAAATGATATACCATAGTACAAATGAATGACCGTAGTATAAATGATAATACCATGGTACAAATGGCTAACTATTGTACAACATCAAATACCATGGTACAAATCAACTAAAAACACTAAAATAAATACAACTCCTAATGTCTTCTCCTCCAACTCATTGTTTCTTCCATTTGGACCTCCATTGACTTTTCCATAAAATGTAACCGGGTAGGAGACGTCATTACTCACTGTCTCCCATGGATTTCCCATCTAATCCACAAAGATTAAATAAGTTGATTTATGTACTTTAATAAAATTGCATCATTGCATAACTAAATAATGTAGAGAAAACATACCTCAAGCCAATTTTCAGCAAACCGAGCCTAGCATTTATAAATTAGCACTGCACAAATTCACTGAAAGCAATTGCATCATGGTATTAGGCTATACATTCTTTTTAAGATATAGAAAAGGCTCCGAAAATTCCAATACAAATGCAACTGCCTATAACATTATCAACGAAAAATAAAACATCCATTAACCAATGGAATGTATTATAACTTTGAAATTAATCAACTAATTCTCAAACAGTTTTCAAATAACATGGACATTTCCTGTAATTGGAGTTAAATTTCACAGGCACTTTGAGGAAAAATAAGATAGGTACAGTACAAAAGAAACGAAGACTTATGCTAATTTTTTTACCTTAATACCTTCATATATCGATTGCATATGACCAATTGCCGTAGCATTTGGTTCCTAAAATCATATTTTTAAAAGTCTTAAAATCAATGACAATATACCTCAGTGTCATATGCCTTTAATACCAAAAAATCCTACTAATACAAAACTCCTTCCAAAAACATCCCAAATACCAATTATATCGATCAGGGAGCAAAATCAGAAATTTTATTCCATTAATTTCTTAAAATTCAACCTAAGCAACCAAATCGTTACACCTCCAACATAAAAAAAACACATTACCCTTCCGATGGCGGCAATGCTCAACCAGACCTCTATCTCTGGTTCGTGCGCGGTGGCGGCACTCCACCAGATCTGTGCTCAAAGGCGGCACTCCACCAGATATGTGGGCGGTGTCGGCGCTCCACCTGGTCTGGGCGCGGCGGCGCACCACCAGTTCTGGTTAGTGTGTGGCGCCGTCTTGATCAACATTCTTACGCCCGTGTGTTGGTCGGACGGATTTAGGGCCACCGCCTGTGACTTTGTAGGAAGGATTTAGGGTCGACGTCCATGGCTTGATCGGAGAAATATAGAGAGCGATCCGTGTTGGTATGGTAGCCGTCGAGGCCCTGGGCATAGAGAGCGGAGAGAGGGGATGGATGATAAGAGATAGACAGAGCTTTGATCGTGGCAACATAGTAGAGAGAGAAAGCAGAGAAGGTTGAGAGATGAGAGAGATGTGGGTTTTGAAAAGATGAATAGTAGAGAGAGAGAAAGATGAGTGTAGAGAGGATTGAACGGTTACTTTATGATGAAAATATATCTATCTAATCTAGTCAATGAAAAATTGCCAACACATGTATTCTGGTGCAATAAAATGGAGCGTGCTGCATTTGGTCATTTTAGAGAAACCCTATTGTATTTTGGACTAGACACATGTACTCTAGTGTAATTAATCCTATATCTTATACCATTCTTTTAATACAATTTTCATTTATTAAATTTTTTTTTCATAAAAAGTGATTTAAATTTATAAAATAGGAAATAAAAGACCATTTACAATCGAATGTGTTTTATTCAAATTTAAAGAAGAAAAACAATTTAAGTACACCAGCGAAATACATAAATATCATTTTTTATCAATTTTAAAAAGTTAAGAGGGTTTATTTGAAGGCCAAAGATACCTACAACCCTATATTTTATTAATACACTCCATCTAAACACATGTTCCAAAAAAAATATCCGAAAAGCTTGACAATATATTTTTTGTCATTTTTATTTTTTTGAATTTTGGAAAAAAATTCAGAAAATTGACAAGTTTTTAGGAAAAAAATTCCGGAATTTTTTTTTTTTGGTGCAATGTATTAACAAAAGAGCCCTTATTTGAATCAAATACTAGGTAAAGGGGCCATCTTGCACTTAGAAGAACCAAGGCCCAAAAGAAAAATGGGCCAACCAAAACAAAAACATTGAAGTTAGGCAATAGGAAAAGGTTATATACAGTTGTATCTTTTGTTAATACAACCCCCTAAAAAATATTCGGAAAATAAATCCGAAAATTTTGAAAATTTTCAGAAAATTTTTCCAAAAATACAAAAGAAAAAATGCTGAACATATGAATTTTTGGAATTTTTTTTCGAAAATTGTTACATTTTTTGGAAAAAATTTCCGAACAATTTTTTGGATGGGGTTGTATTCATAAAACATGGAGCTGTATTTAACCTGGGCCTAGGCAAAAAGTACAAGCCCAAATGAAAAGAGGCCCAGAACACAACAGCTTAAAATTCCTAAAATTCAAAGCTATAATAGCATAAAAATAAAAAAAAAATAAAAAAAATGCAGAGATCATTTCATCACCAATCCCCAATTTCCCATGAAACAAATTAAAACACAAACTCATACCCTCTCTCTCGATTTTCACCAATTTTCACCACAATAGTCTTCGGCCTCTTCGGATCCGGCGGCGGCGGCAGCGGCAGCTTCTGCACCGTCGCGGCCCACTGCGTATATAGTATCGGTGGTCGCATAAACTTCCCCAGACGCCGCTGTGTTCGCAGAAACTTCAATCCCTCCTCCTTGACTGTCACGCCCATGGCGTCGCGAATGTAGGGTTAAGAGGGGTTGTTTTCCGTTGGATTTTCGTGATCGTGAGTGAAATCTAGTATGTCGTTGTAGCGTCGATACCGAGGTTTTTCAGAACAGTGAGTCGCTAACCTTTGCCTGGTAAGTGTTCGATAAAATTACTGAATGAACTTGATTGCTGAAATTCCTAATGGAGGAGATGTGTTTACTTACAGTTTGATTTAACAGCTAGTTTATTTTGCTAGAGGCTTCCAGTAGTAGTCACAGATGATAAATTAAGTGGATAATTAAGTATGATAATTATTATTGAGGGATTGCTAGTAATTCCAATGTTCTGTTCTTTTCAAAGGATCAAGAAAATACCTTTTTCATTGTCCCAGGTTATTTGCATGATTTTCTTTAGTAAATACACCCTTCCATAATTTTTATTTTAATACACTAATGAAATTTCAAATTATCCTTATACACCCCCTTTGTCTCAGCCCTCATACACCCATCCACACTGTACAACTTGAAGAAGAAAAACACAGCACAATTTCGCGAAATAATCTGCTCGTTTCTGTCCGACATTGCAAGGATGGTAACCACTCGGGGTTCCCTCTCAAAAGTAAGTTTATCTCATTTTACAATAGTAGGTTAAAATGTTGAACCCATGTTTTATTCGTTTGTCAATTTTGTGGTTAATACGATTGTAGTTTGAGTGAATAAATGGTTTGGAAACGATGTTATGATTGCATAAATGATTTCGCGGTTCTTTCTTTACTCTTTTTTTTTTTTTTTTCCGAGTTTGACATTTTTGATCTGGTTTTTAGACAATGTGCATCATTTTTCGGATATATTGACTGAGTTTTATGCTTTATTTCGTCTGGGTTGACCTAGAATGTGCCAGTTGGTAGTTATTGAAAGCTTATGTTATTTTCGGCCAATTTGGCCGAAATTTCTGGATATTTTTTGACCAAACAGTGGCTACTTATGTTTATCCGTTTTGTTTGTCAGAATAAGGCAATTGTTGTCCATGAAGCAATCAATGAAGATACCGAAGATGAGTATCATGATAGCGAAGAGGGCCATGATGAAGGAAAAAACCAAGCAAATGAAGAAAATGCTGATCATGACGTCCCTGGTCGTGAAATAGTTATGGACTATACAAATTTGTTCACGACCATGGAATATTTTGATTCTCGTAATGCATTACTACAATGGGTACGCCGTTTAGGAAATGAGAACAACATGGTTATTGTTGTTAAGCGCTCAAGCAATGGATCTGGGCGTAAGAATGCCCGCGTATTTTTGCATTGCGAGCGTGGCGGTGCATATCGTTCGTTTAAGGGGAAGCGCAAGACAAGGAAAACAGGCACGAAAAAATGTGGATGCCCCTTTTTGTTGAAGGGAATGGAAGTGTCTCCTTCGCAATGGACATTGGAGGTCAAATGCGGGACTCATAATCATCCCATAACCACCCATCTTATCGGTCATTCTTATGCGGGCCGTCTATCTACCGAAGAAGAGGAGTTTGTAATTAATTTGTCAAAATGTAATGCTCCTCCGGAGTTTGTATTGAAGATGTTGAAGAGGAAGGATGCGAACAATCATTCGACCATTAGAACGATCTACAATGTTAGGAAGAAGCACAAAGTGAACCAACATTATGGGCGCACTCAGTTGCAGTCTCTGTTGGGTCATTTGGTTGAGAACAAATTTTTGCAGTATACTAGAAGTTGCCAGAAGACAAACACTGTGAAAGAGTTGTTTTTTGCACACCCCGTCTCTATCCAATTGGTGCGTGCTTTCCCGAAAGTATTGTGGATTGATTGCACATACAAGAAAAACAAGTACCGGTTTCCGTATTTTGAGATATTGGGAGTGACATCAACGGAGATGGCCTTTTCTGTTGCATCAGTTTATTTAGAGGCGGAGAATGAAGACAACTATGCTTGGGCATTAGGCGTTTTGAGAGATTTGTTGGGCGATGCTTCTCTCCCCAGTGTGATTATTACGGATCGTGAGGAGCCCTTAATGAAAGCCGTGGCGTCTAAATTTCCGGAATCCCAACATTTTCTGTGTACATGGCACATTGGCCGGGATGTGCTAGCCAAGTGCAAAGGAGACTTTATATGTGATTTGCAGTGGGAAGCATTTAACAAACAATGCACTAATGTCCTGCTTGCTGATTCCGAGAAAAATTTTGAAGATGCTGTTCGCGTGCTTAATTCAGATTTTGCAAACTTGATGAAGCCGGTCAAGTATGTGATGACTCAATGGGTCAACCCCTACAAAGAGAGATTTGTGAAGGCTTGGACGAACCAAGTCATGCACTACGGAAATACCACAATGAACAGGTATACTTACTAAGCATTGTAATTATAAATTAAATGCACTTTATTGTTGAATGAGTATGATAGCTAATTGTTTTCTATTTATTTTAGGTTCCAGAGTCAAAATTTGGCGTTGAAGAGGTTGCTCGGAAGCTCCTTGGAAAATTTCGAGACGAGTTGGGTGAAAATTGTCTTTCTTTTTGAAGCATGTCATTCAGCGATTAAACAGTCATTTGAGAGGAGTGCCAGTGTCACCCAGCCAAAGTTCGCATCAGATGTCTTCAACAATTTACGAGGTGCAGTCTCCATAGTTGCTTTAGAGAAGCTGTTAGGTGAAATTAAAGAGGCCATAAAAGATGAATTTGATCCGAGTGAGTGTAAGCATGTCTTGCGAAATGTGTATGGGTTGCCATGTGCTCATGAGCTTGAGAAATATGTGTTCTCTAACAAACCAATACCTATTGATACCGTTGATTCGTTTTGGAGGAAGTTGGATATGGAGTCGGTGATCATATATGATGTTGTTGAAGACGTTGACCAACGCTTTTTAGATGTTGTGGATGACATGGCAAAAGTTTATAATTCTTATGGTCAATCGGAGAGATTGCAATTTTTGAGGCGCATGAGGGAACTTGCGAAACCGGTGATTACTAAGCTTGTTGAACCATCGCCACGTAATCACACACCTGGTCATCCCAAAGAGATGATGAAAGGCTCCGATGTATGTACTAAACTCGACTTTGAGAACGAATGGTCCCCGATCGAGAGTTCCTCGGCAGATGATGAAATTGTGTATGACGTGTCTGAGACGCTCCCATTACCAATGTTTGAGAAGAAAGAACACCCAAAAAAACAAGCGCCGGTAATTCCATATCCTGATTTAATGCGTCATTACAAAATTAATGTTTTATTGTTTATGTTTTGGTGTGACTTGTGTATACAGATAGTCCGCAGATGTCCCCGTTTCGCTTCATCAGGAAGTTTTGTTCCTTTGATGCCCGCTGAATTTCGACCGTACATAGTTGAGTCCAAGAATGTGAAGGGTGATGGACACTGTGGATTCCGGGTTGTCGCAGCTTTGATGGGCTTCGGTGAGGATTCTTGGGCCCGCGTTCGGCAGGATCTCATGAATGAGTTGACACACCATATTGTCTTATACGAGAGTGTTTTCGGGGAGAAAGATTGTGTTGGAGAGATTTTGGATTCTCTGAATTGTTTTACAGAGTCTGCACCACTGCGGAACTGGTTCCAATTGCCATACATGGGATATTTGGTTGCATCGACATATAAGGTGGCGTTCATTACGTTGTCATCACAGATGTCACTTACTTTTCTTCCATTGAGTTCAGCTGTGCCCGAACACCCGAAATCAATTTGTATGGGCATGGTGAATGATAATCACTTCATCCAGGTATTGGAATCGCATTACATTTGTCGTTCTATAAGCTATAAGTTGTTTATTCTTGATTGTCTCGTTGATATTTTTAAATGCTTTTTGAAGGTCTTGTTTGGCGGAGGACGCCCTATGCCGCCGATTGCTAATTCGTGGGTGTCGCACCACCTTAAAATTGCTGATGGATGGCGACATGCTTACGAAACCGATAAAATTAGTTAGCTGTGTAGTTTTTCAGTTAGTTGGGTTTGGATATTAAGTATCTTCTGTTGACCAGGTTAATTAGTTGTGTAATTTGCCAATTAGGTGAGTTTGGATGTTCTGTATTATCTTTTGTTGACCAGGACAAGTAGTTAGTTGTGTAATTTGGATATTATGTGTTATCAATGTTCATGCTGGGAAGATTGTTCGAGCTTGAGCTCGTAAAATACTTGATTTACGAGTTGGTGTTTTCTGCTACACTGAATTGGTTTTTCTGTTGCCCTGAGCTTTTTCTTGAGTTTCAGAAGCTACATTTTATTTTCCTTTTGAATTTAGTTAGGAATTTACTATGAGTATCAGAGTATGTATAGAGTGAAATTGGTTTATTACTGAAGGGTATTAGTTGTTTTCAGTGAAGAGTATTAGTTGGTTTACTGAAGAGTATTAATGGCTTACAGTGAAGAGTTTTAGTTCATTTTCACTGAACAACTAAGACTCTTTAGTGTAAATCAGTAATACTCTGCAATGAAAACAACTAATACCCTCCGGTGATTTATGTATAAACCAATTTCACTTTATATTTTGTCATTTACTACTTAGTTATGTTTGGAAACTTCATGGTTCTGTAGATAATAACTAGATAAGGTTATGACAGGTAGTATATATTTTCTGCATCTAGAATACTAGAATATGTTCATCATTGTTCAATAAGAGCAGGAGAAGTTCAATATATAGCTTTCATCTCAAGCTACCTAATAAATGAGGCAAGAAAACCAGTTAATTCAAACACGTGTTTCTTCTTTAGCATTCTCCTTCGCTTTCCCCAAACATCGAAACCATCTCAAAACGAACACGTCTCTGTTCTTCAACCACCTATCGACCAAACAAAGCGTATTCCCAACAAGAAGAATCCCCATCACACCAGCCCATACACTAACTCCTATCACAATAACATGCGTGAGTGACTTCTTGAACTTTTCAGGAGTCACCACCTCGATCGATAGAGCAAATGTTACGGCTACTGTGGTTATAGTGAGCCACATGATGACCATCAAAATCCACATGAATAACCTGCGCCTGAAGGGCAACCCCCGATGAGAAGCAGGATCGTGCTAAGTGATGCGACGAAGCATATCGTGTTTGATTTCATGAAGCTTTTGAATATTTTGGGATCTTTATAGGCCATTATAGATTCCCCTGCTTTGTGTGGTTTAACAGTGTCCTTCGAATCTTCAGGCCAAACGCCGCCTGGGGGGTTCACTCCGACTGTGAATGCCATCGTTGCGATGAGGACCGCCACCACCATTATGGAGTCTCGTTTCTTGGTAAGCCACTTCTGCGGTGGAAGCTGCTTTTGTTGTGGAACGACCGATGTTGTTTCTTCGTTTGTGCTGGAGTTGTTCTTCAAATATTTGATGATCTGCCACCATTTTGATTTTCATAATTTTCATTGACCAAGTATAAAGTGAAAATGGTTCATACATAATACCATATCAAAATTTGGCCTAATTTGAAGAGAATTCTAAAAATTTACCAACTTAAAAAAACTAACTCAACAAGAAATTAAGTCATTTACTTACCTCCACTTGTTCATCATCGTTGGCAATATCCAATGCGGTCTTCCCATCAAAATCCTTAACCTTCATCATCTTCTTCATTGTCTTTGCATTCACCCGCTCCACTAGAACCTTCAAAGCCTTGAAACGGCCGTGTTTAACGCACAAATGCAACACGGTGAGGCATCGATCCGCCCTCTCCCGAGCTGCGAGTGTGGCCCTCAAGACAAGCTCTTCGACCACACGAACGTGGCCTTGCATGGCCGCGAAATGGAGAGGGTTCCTCCCCTGACGATCACGTGCCATGCACATGTCGGGCCCGGCTTCGACCAACTTCTTTGCTATTTCCAGGTACCCTTTTGCTGATGCAATGTGGAGAGGTGATGATTGTTGGGAATTAAGTTCCTCGGAAAGTTGAGGGTTGAGTTTCAAGATTTGTTCCACCAAGGGTAGGTGATTCTTCTTTGTTGCTATGTGGAGAGGGGTGTTGTTAGGAGAAGTGTGGGAGACTCTATCGAGGAGAAAACGGTCTTTTTGGAGTAATTCGAGCAATTTGCATACATTCCCAGTTGATGCAGCTTCGTAGAGGCTTTTTTCCTCCATCTTTGATCTTTCTCACCCTCTTTTTTTCTCTCTCTGTTATGGGACAAACATTGAGATAATTGCTGATTTCCAATGTACTAATTTAAGCATTTTAAAGTGAAATATGGGGTTGACTTTGCTTGACTTTGGTTATGATATTTAGGGAAGTTGGTTGGGAGATTCCCCGGTAAAAATATAGTACTCCATCCGTCTGTGAAAATTTTACTCTTTTACAGTTTGACACAAGATATAATTTAGTATTTTATTAATAAATTAGATAAAATTAGATAAAATAGATAAAACAAGAGTATTGTGGGACCCTACAATTTATTTGTGAGTGGTGTTTAATTCAAAAAATAGAACGGATAAAAAATTAATGGACAATTAATAAAGAAAAGTGGGTAAAAAATTGGTTAACGATTTGCCAAGGAGATAAAGAGAGAACAAGGAAACCACTTGCAAAAATAATATTTGAGGTGATTAAAAAGAAAACAATGAGGACGGGGACTCATGTGAAAATACTTAAAATTCTATTTGGTTAGGATGATGAGGGATGATATGGAGATGAAAATAAGAGGATATGATAATGAATAATACATATATATTTGGTTAGATATGGAGACAAGATTGAAATGAGTTTTATATCAAATCAAAATTATTATATTATTATTATTAATTAGTGAGAAAAGATAATAATTGGGTAAGAAAAAATAGTGGGAATCATGAGAAAGGGTAAGAGAGAATAAATATTTAAGAAAAGTAAAGGAGGTGATAAGAAAAAGTAAGAGAGAAAGAAATGTTTAAAAAAATGTAGGAATTATAATAAATGAAGGGGGGGGGGGGGGGGGTCCATGTGAAAGGTTAGAGATGATAGAAAATGAGATGGAGATGAAAATAAGAGAATGTGGTAATGAATAATAAATTTGCATTGGGTTAGAGATGAAGAAAAAATTGAATGCAGTTTTATGTCTAATCACAATTGATATTGTAATATTTTATTATTGTAATTAGTGAGATAATAATTAGATAAGAAAAAATAGAGGAGATGATAAGAAAGGGTAAGAGAAAATAAATATTTAAGAAAAAGTAGAGGAGGTAATAAGAAAAAATTGGAGAGAGAATAAATGTTTAAAAAAGAGTAGTAATTATTATAAGTGAATGAAACAAAAATAGAAGAGAATATAATTAAATAAAAAATGCTATGATTGTATAAAATAAAGTGAAAATAGGTGTATAAAATGTATAATTTGGATTGTTGATAGGCGACCAGGCGATCAACAGTGATCGAAGATTAAGAAGTTAATGAACTAAGACAAAGAAGCAGGCGACCATCAGAGTATTAAAGGGAATCAACTTCACTGGCGATCAGGAGAGCAATCAAGTATATTGCACGCGAGCAAGAAAGTAAAGAACAAAAGAAATACATAGCCAAAACAAAAGATAAAGGCGAAAGGCGGACAACCTTCCAACCACGCGAGCAAGCGTGCATCAAGCCCAAACACGAGGCGAGCAAGAGGTCCATAGGGCCCAACATAGATGTACTAGCGAGCAACTGGTCACCAAGGAGAGCAGCTGAGTGATTATGAAGACCAAGTACAACATTGGGAATCCCAAGGGTCACCAAGCTTAGATATGGTCCAAGTGTCTTAACACTTGGCACTCATCCATTGAGCAATAGCCTAGATGTTGTACAAGTGTCATAACACTTGGCAAAGATCCAATGGTTAAGCCATTAAGATGGTGACACATAGTCATCTTGTACATCTATAAATACTTCTTCATTTGCATGAAGAAGAGAGTTTTTTCGATAATTCAAAATATTAGCCAAACTCTTGTCAATTTATTTCTTGTTCTATATTTAGCTAAATTCCATGATCTTAGTATTTGTTTGATGATCTTACTTAGCAAAAACAGCCACTAATCAACATCGATTAGAAAAGGTCATCAACAATTGGCGCTAGAAGAAGGGTCCGAACCTCCGATTTCCAAAAATCGAAGAAAGCTTGAAGATTTTCGCCGGAATCTGCAAAAATTGGCCGGAATCCGAGAAGAAATCACCGGAAATCAAGTGTGCATACCGTTTGGAACAAAGTTATCCATAAATACATCATTCTAAGGGTTTGAATGCATGCATGTATGAACTAGGGTTTTCAAACCATCATATTCATACATACAAGGCTAGTGACTCTTGAAAAAGGTGTTTAGAAGCAAGACCACATCAATCCTCTATTTATCCCATACATTTCGGCAACTAAGATGATTAGGTCACAAGAAGAACGACATTCGAGCGCATCCCCGAACCCTAGGTCAAGAACTAGGGTTTCTTCCACCGAAGGACATGCCCGGACGGTGAGGGCAACCTCGCAAAGGAATGTTCAAGTCACCATCGATACAATTCCACCGGAAGTGGAAGCTCCTGCTCAAAACCCCGAAGAACTAGCAAAAACGATTGCTGTCCTCCAATCTTTACAAAATCGGCAAACAGCTGGGCCATCAAGAGCAACGGCGAGCAGGGGCGAACAGGCGAACAGAGAAGCAAGTTGAGAGAAGATGCGCGCCGTGATGAAGCCGACAGCGCGGAAGTCCGTAGAAATAAAGAAAAGGCTCCCATGAGTGAGCGCTTGGGAAATCGAGAGGAATTATCGCC
This sequence comes from Ballota nigra, assembly GCA_947034835.1. Taxonomy (NCBI): domain Eukaryota; kingdom Viridiplantae; phylum Streptophyta; class Magnoliopsida; order Lamiales; family Lamiaceae; genus Ballota; species Ballota nigra. The sequence continues at coordinate 137,905,170 of OX344720.1, forward strand.
GAGTCCGGTAAGTGAGTCGAGTAAAAGCACTTCTCGGACTAGTGCGTTGGAAAGGCTGGGAACAAGACATGCAACCACGAGAGAACAATCTGGGAGAAATGATGCGCGACCACGCCCTACTGCTCGCCCATCAGTGCATGATCGAGTCAGGAGATCAGCTTTCGGCCGACTAGGGCCAAATGGAGCCAGCAACATTGCAAGGAAGGCAACTCAAGAGAAACGCCCCATCGGGGAGGGACTGCATCATGAAGAGGTTATACCTAATCATGATGAACAACCTTCCGATGGGAGAACTCCCCCAAGTGAGTTGCAAGAGATGAAGAAAGCAATTGAAGAATTGCAGAAACAATTAGAGTCTCAGAGAGGAGTCGGGTCAACTATTCTCCTGTCTTCGCCGTTATCTCCATTAATCCTCAATGCACCAATTCAGAAGAAGATACAGTTCCCCGCCATCAGCTTATATGAAGGGAAGTCGGATCCGCGAATCCACGTGACAAAATATTCAGACTTCATGATCTCAGTGGGGGCAACAGACGCAACTCAATGTCGAAATTTCCCACTCACCCTCGGGGATGGTCCACACAGATGGTTTTCAGCAATGGCTCCTGGTTCTATTACCTCCTTTGCCCAGTTGAGCAAGGAGTTCTTGTCTCATTTCTCAACAGCTGGGTCTTACTTAACCCACATGCACCGGCTGGCAGACATTAAGCAAGGAGACGAAGAGTCAGATGTTGGTGAACGAATCTAATCGGGAGGATTAGTGGCTGTTTTAATCCGTTTTTACGTCACCAATCAATAACGTGTGATTGATTACCACCGTAAATGGTAAAACGAGTCTTGGGTTAATGAATTCGGGTAAAATGAAGATCGAAATTTAAATTATTTCGTATATGTGTAAGTTTGAGTGTATTTGTGTGTATTTTTAGTCTGAAATTCGAAAATTACATAAGTAAGCTGGAGAACAACTATTTATAGAGACTAGCAAGCATGAGGTGTCCAAGACTCTTGGTCTCCCTAGCCTGCATGCTTGACATGTGTCCCTTTGATCTTATCTAAGCTGAATCTTAGTTACAAAGTCTTCTTTGGTCTTATCTCGAACTCATTGTTGTTCGTCTAGGTCGGCTTGATTGATCTTTGTTGATTCTCCAACTGAAAGTTGTTCGCCTCTTGAGGTTGTACTTTGGAAGTTGCTCGCCTTATGGCTTTGTTCAGCTTGGCTTTGGGATCTTTGTCCTTTGTTCACTTGTACACACCTCCTTGGCTATTTGTTGTATCATAGTTTGACCAAGTTGTTCGTCATGGATGACCACTCTTGGCTCATTCTTGGTCCCGGGCCTTAATACCTGTTCGCCTGTCAGTTGTTCGTCGGGAGAGTTGTTCGTCACTTCATGTACCTCTCAGATTGGTAGATGCACCCCAATATTGATTATCTTTGTTTAAACCCCTAACTTTTGCTCGTTTCATGCTGGATGATGTTCGCCTATCAACAATTGCCCCTTATCCTGACTAGAGGTTGCATCAGACGAGCAACTTTGTGGCGAGCAACTGTAGTTAGGATATTGTTCTGGTCAAGACTTGGACGAACAACATCTTTGTGACGAGCAACATCGGGATAACCGTTTCGCCTTCCCATGATCTGGGGAGATCACGAAGATGACGCCAGCGCAATGATTGCGCGCCGTCCACGCGCGAGCAGCCCCGAGGCCACGCGCCCATATTATTCCCTATAGGTCCTTCAATTTTTAGTTTAGCTCGGAATTGACCACGTCTTTTCTCAGTTGAGTCCCTGAATTTTCAAAAAATTATGCCCCAGACCCCGTTTTTGTTTGGGGTATAAATAGTGGGGGGAAACAAATTTTTCCCACTTTTTCATCTCTTGCTACAGTACTCCGGCGATTCTTTCTTCTCCGGCGATTCCAAGCTTCTCCGGCATCTGTTTTTCCAGTGTTTGGCTTCCAATCCTCGAAACAAGGTAGTTATCCTCTTATTTCTTTTCTCTTCTTTACTTTTTCTTTCGAAAACGCCATCGCCGCCGTGTGGGTTTGAGTGCTACCGTCTTCTCCGGGATAGCGCCGCCGTCTGCAAATCTTTCTACCGCCGCCTGTATTTTTCTTCCTCTTCTATGTCTTCGCACTCGAGCAATAAGACTGAGGAGACCTTAGACCCACTCTTTCCAGTCGCGGTCCCCGTCGATCAACCTCCCCTCGAGATTTCCTCGGCGTCGGATCTTCACGTGGATTCAGTTGTCCGCTCTGTGGAGGACACCGGTGTGGGCCCATCTGGGAGAGAACTGACAGTTGTGGCGAACAACAATCGGGACGAAAGTTCTTCGTCTTCTGCCGAATCTGAAGATCCAGACCTTAACGAACTCACTCGCGAGTTTTTGGAGGGTATCAATTTTCCATCCCCAAAGATGCGAGAAAGTGAGATCCCAGCTGGGGTTGCTCGTCTATTTGAATGGCGAGCATATGCTGAACGATATGCGAACAGCTTTCCCCGTCCCCAGAGACAAATAATGGATAAGGTGAAAACTGGATTCCAGGCGAGCAAGATAAAAAGTGTTGTTCGCGAAGATGAACTGGACTCCATCCGGAAGGACTATAAGATCCCATATGATATCCACATGTGGGCTCCTCAGAGAAAGGAAAGAGCTGATCGCCCACCTCCAGGATGTACGGCGATCAACATTCACACTTTAATTGCCGGACTAAAGTTGCCTCTTCCACCCGTTGTTGGTCGATTCTTGGAGGCGACCAACTTGGCCATCACCCAAATTACTCCAATTGGGTGGATGAACCTCTTAGGTTCCATGTGCCTGTTCGCCTTAGAGGGGTACGTTGATCGGATCACTGCGGAAGAGATCAACTACTTGATGACAATCACAAACTGCCCCAAAGGAGAAGAAGGCTATCATTATCTCAAGGCCAGGACTGGGCTGAAAATGGTAGAAGAGGTGCCGAACAAGGTTCGTGACTGGAAGCAGCACTTCTTCTGGATTGGGGGTGATTGGCGAGCATCTTCCGGTCCACACGGCGGCCCTGGATGAATAAATTCTCCAGCAGCTTATGGAAAATTGAAACGTAAGTTCAATTCTTGTTCGCCTTTGAGCTAAATTGTTCTAATTTAACTTTTTTTGTCTGTTCGCAGGCCCTCGTCTACCCAAGTGGGATTCGGAAGAGGAGGAGTTGAGCTCCGAGTTCCTGTTTACCTCGTGCTTGGTCGGCCTCCGCAACCGGGCAGATAGGACTATTGACTATCTTTGCCGAACAAGGTGTCAAAAAGCTGCTCGCCTCTTGACTTATCCTCACCACCTGGAGGCTCAAGCTGAGGTGCCCCCAGGTATGAAAATTTCTAACTCCCAGTTCAAACTTTGTTCGTCATTGTCTTGTTTAACTTGCTCGCCTAATTTCTTTTTCTCATCATTTCATTTTCATTTTTTTTTTAGCCGAGCAAGTAACAGTTGCCGTTCCCCCAAGCTACACTCTTCTTGAGCAAAGGGTCCTTGAAATGGGGCCACCAAGAGGGAAGAAAAGGAGAGGTGACCCTCCTCAAGCGGTGCTCGCCATGTCGAACAAGCCTGAGGGGGCTAAAGTTCCGAGACAGGCTGCCCCCCCAGTCCAAATCCGGTCCCCTCCCGTCTCCCCACCTCTTGGTGGGAAACGCCTTAAGAAGGCAGACGGGACCCCACTGGTCGGAGATGTCACCGGCAAGGGGAAAGAAAAGGTGGGCGAAAGTCATGCTCGCCGCGAAGGGGATGTCACTAGGCGTTCTTCTGCGGAGCCTACGGAAAGGTCGGGAAAAGCGAGCAAAGATGTAGGCTCACCCCGTGGCCCAGAAGATCTTACGTTCCTTGGATGGGATGATCGGAAGTTTGCCGAGTAAGTATCTACCCTCTTTTGCCGAACAACTTTCATCTTCTTTTTTTTAATTTTTTCAAAGTATCAATCTCTTTCTTGTTTGCAGATATCGTGCCGACGATTATCCCGGCCGAGCAAGTGTTGTACATCAGTATGCTTGCTCGAAGACTCCCGTTAACATAAGGGAGATTCCTGGCGAGCATGTTCGCAAGGTAACGGAGCTGGTCGCCCGAGCCTGGACGCGTCCCCTGGACAAGGCCATCCTCCAACAAGGGCAAATGGACAATCTCCATCTCTCGATGATGCTCGTTGCCAACGGCCTCGTCACTGCCCAAAGGGCAATTGCCCAAGTTGCCGAGCAGGAAGAGTCTGCTCGCCACTATGCGAGTACTGCTCGGCAACTCTCCGAGGAAAAAGACAAACTGGCGAACAACTTGCATGGCCAGATTGCTCGGCTCAATGACCAGCTTTCCCTCTATATTGACGGCGAGAAAAAGCACCTTGAAGACATTCAAGGCTTATCTGCCGAGCTGAAGAGCAAAGAGGCCTTGCTTGGTGAGGAGAAGAGCAAACTGTCAGCGGCCGAGCAAAAAATCGCTGATCTTGAGGCGGAGGTTGCTCGTCTCCGGGAGTCCGAAACCAACCTCTTTACCCGCGAGCAACTTGAAGAGGAGGTTCAAGCTCGCACTGGCCCCATCTCCAACCTTGGATATATTTGTGCCTACGCGGACAGCATCCGCACGGCCGATGCCTATGATTACAAGGAGATGGTGGAGGAGATGAGCAAAGATTTGAACGAGTTCCTCGAGAACTATCCTCCGCCGAACAACGTTACAATCCAGTTGGCGGATCTGGCTGTGCTAGGAGTTAAACTGGATAAACTCGACCCCAGTATCACCATCACTCATCCTCCACCAATTGTTGATGATGGCGAGCAAGGAGATGAGCCGGCTGCCGCGGACGGGCAAATTGCTAAAGAGGCGGAGGATAAGGCAGCTGAAGACCTTGCTCGAGACATGATTGTCGACCCTTCTGCCGAGCAACCTCAAGATCCTCCTCCCGCCGAACAGCAGTAGTTTTAGGATTTAGCTTTTTTCTTCATCTCTTTTGTAATAGTTGCTCGTTCCTCTTTTGTAGTACTTGTAATGGCTACTTTCAGCTTGTACTATTTTTGAGGCTTACTGCCTTTGACTAATGGAACGTCTTTCTCATGTTCGCTCATTTTCTTATATATGTTAATTGCCTTTACATTTCTGTCAATGCCTTTACAATTATAACATATAGTGTTGGGCTTTTGTTCGAATTGAACTTGCCTTTAGTGGAATCAGGGTTCAGCCTTAGGTTCTGTTCATTTTAAAAAACGAACAACCTTCAAGTGGCTTTGGTCCTTAGGTTCTGTTCATTTGTAAAACGAACAACCTTTGAATGGACTTGTACCTCGAGCTTTCGGACTTTTCCTTTTTTGACGAACAACTATTATATTTACATTGCAAAATAATTACAAGTGTTGTAAGACTGTCCATCACTATCATATACAATCTGACGAACAACTTTAAACACAAACTAAAACTTGCTCACTTATAATATTTTTTACCGAGCAATTCTATCCATAAAATCAAAAGAACTAGCACCAGACTATACAATGTGCCGAGCAACTTTTGAATCTATACTTAAGAAAATTTTAAAAAAATTAGGCAAGTTTTTAGCCTTCTTAGCCTTCCTTCAACTCATACGCATCCCTTGCCCCCCAAGATATTTGTTCGCCCAACTTTATTGATAGTACTTCTTTAGATGTACAGCATTCCAGGAGTATTGGGCCGGCTTGCCTTCCATGTCCTCCATATCGTATACGCCATTGACGTATTTTTCTGTTATACGATACGGGCCCTCCCAAGTTGGTCCCAATACACCTAGAGGTTGGGCGAGCAACTTTCTTAGAACCAAATCTCCAACTCTGAATTCCCTAACTTTTACATGGGAATTATAGTAACGTTCTGCTCGCTGCTTGTATGTGGCATTTTTTAGCTAGGCATTCAACCTTTTTTCTTCGAGCAAATCCAATTCAGCATTTAGAGCAGAGTTGTTCGCCTGTTCATCAAAGTTGGTCGTCCTAAATGTAGTGGCCTTTAACTCAATTGGTATTACAGCCTCTGTCCCGAAAGCCATTGCAAAGGGTGTTTCTCCGGTGCTAGACCTGGGAGAAACTCTGTATGCCCATAAGACTTCAGGAAGTTCTGTAGACCAACTGCTTTTACTCTCCGCCAGCCGCACTTTTAATGTATGCTTTATAATTTTATTCACAGCTTCAACTTGTCCATTCGACTGGGGGTGATAAGGTGTGGAGTAATGTTTCTTGATCCCCCACTTCGTACAGAATTCTCTCAACTCTTGTCCATCAAATTGTGGACCATTGTCTGTCACAATTGCTTGTGGAACTCCAAAACGACAGACAATGTTCTTCCAAATAAAGTTGATCATCTTCTGCTGTGTGATACTCACCATGGCCTCTGCCTCCGCCCATTTTGTGTAATAATCGACTGCCACGACGGCGAATCGAACATTTCCAACTCCAGCCGGGAAAGGACCAATGATGTCCATCCCCCATCTTGCAAAAGGCCATGGGCTGTATACTGACACAAGTTCCTGAGCCGGGGTGTGGATGTCTGGGGCAAAAATCTGACATTGATGGCAAGTTTTGGCTTTTTTGATTGCATCTTGACGTAAGGTCGGCCAATAATAGCCTTGTCTGATTGTCTTGTATGCCAAAGCTTGCCCCCCAGTATGATTTCCACATACTCCAGCATGTATCTCTTCAAGTACTGCTTGCCCTTGCCCCCTAGGTAAACACTTGAGAAGTGGGATTGATATTCCCCTTTTGAAGAGTTGCTCGCCCACCAGAGTATATCTGGCGGCTCGCTTTATTAGCTTGGCAGCTTCAAAAGGATTGTTTGGTTTTTCCCCATTTTTCAAGTATTTGACTATACTTGTTCTCCAGTCTTCTTCTTCACTGGTTTGATCGTCGAGTTGATTGACATTATAGCTTACTGTTGATGGATCTTTCATCTTTGTAACTATAATATCTGCCAACTCTAAGGGGCCTTCACTTGTTGCTAGTCGGGCAAGCACGTCTGCTTGAGTGTTGCTCGTCCTTGGAATTTGCTGTATGAAAACTTGCTGCAACATGGACATCAGGTGAGCAACAATCCGTTGATATTCGATCATGTGATCATATTTTGCCTCGTATTCACCTCGGACTTGGTTCACGATCAATTGTGAGTCGCCAAATATTTGCAAACGTCTGACACCAACTGCGAGGGATAGGTGGAGACCAGCGATAAGAGCTTCATACTCAGCTTCGTTGTTGGTTGCCATGAAACCAAATCTGATCGCCGAGGTGAATACTTGTCTGTCTGGACTTATTAATACTACTCCTGCCCCCGAGGCTATGTTGGTTGATGATCCGTCCACATAGAGATGCCAAGGATGATCAAGTCCTCTCGTCGGATCTGGTGGGAAAGTTAATTCGACTATAAAGTCGGCTAATGCTTGCCCTTTGATCGCTGTTCGAGGAGCATAGGTCACCCCGAATTGGCTAATCTCTAGTGACCATCTTAAGAGACGACCTGCAGTGTCGGGGCGATGGAGAATTTGCCTGAGCGGGAAAGTTGTCAGAACTTCGACTTGATGGTCAAAGAAGTATGGTCGTAACTTTCTCACGCTCATTACCAAAGCATACGCCAGTTTTTCGGTTGGAGCATATTTGATCTCTGCTTCGTGTAAAGCTTGGCTGACGTAATAGATTGGTTGATGGAATTTGCCGTCCTCCCGCACCAAAACAGAACTGATGGCAACTTCTGATGCGGCTAAGTATAGAAAGAGCTTTTCTCCTGGGATTGGTTTTGATAGGATTTTGACATCTCCCAGGTAGTCTTTAAGTTGATCGAAGGCCGCTTGACAGTTGTTAGTCCATGCAAATTTTCCTTTTTTGACGGCCTCGAAGAATGGACGGCACTTGTCTCCCGACCTGGATATGAACCGGTTCAATGCTGCTAGGCACCCGGTGAGTCTTTGCACTTCTTTCACCGAACGTGGTGGTTGCATATCCAGGATGGCTTTAACTTTTGAAGGGTTGGCCTCAATTCCCCGCTGGCTAACAAGATGACCCAAGAATTTCCCTGAGTGGACTCCAAAGCTGCTTTTCTTTGGATTCAACTTCATGTTATAGTGTCGAAGAATTTCGAACACTTGAGTCAGATGTTGAAGATGGTCTTCCTTCTTGGGACTTTTGACCACGATATCGTCCACGTAGACTTCAACCGTGTCTCCAATTTGTTGATCAAACATCTTGTTCACCAGTCTTTGATATGTTGCTCCGGCATTTATGAGGCCAAATGGCATTCTCTTCCAACACAACAAGTTTTTGTTAGTATAAAAAGCTGTGCTTTCTTGATCGTCAGGATGCATTGGGATTTGGTGATACCCTGCAAATGCATCCATGAATGTTAGCATTTCGTGACCCGCAGTGCTGTCTACCAATTGATCGATGTGCGGGAGAGGAAAGTTGTCCTTCGGGCATGCTGCATTCAGATCTGTAAAGTCTATGCATAGCCTCCAGGTCCCGTTTGGTTTCCTCACGAGTACTGGGTTTGCTACCCATTGTGGAAAGAGTGCTTGTCGAATAAGATCGTTGTCTAGCAACTTCTTAACTTCTTCATTTAAAGCTTGGTATTTGTCTGGGCCGTACTTCCTCCGCTTTTGATGGACGGGTTTTCTGGCTTGGTTTATATTCAACTTGTGGCAAGCATGTTTCGGGTCTATCCCCACCATATCTGTGTGAGACCAAGCGAAAACATCTAGATTCTTGGTGAGGAACTCTTTTATTCGGGATCTGTAAGGCTCTGGGAGCTCAGATCCTATGAATAATTCAAGATCTTCGTTGTTGGGATTAACTTTGAACGCCTCCAGCTCTTCGACTGGAGTTGCTCGTCGTTTTTGTCCCTTCCAACGGGGATCAAGTATGGGTTCCTCAGGGTTGGAATCATTTTCGATGTCCATGGGCTCTACCCCCAGGCGGGGTTCAAGATCATCAGTTGGCTCCGTCCCATTGTTGTTCGTTTGTACTTGGCCCTCCAAGTCCTCCACTGAAGGTTGTTCGTCACCACCCCTTTGTTGTTCGTCAGATGGAGGTTCCTCGCGGGTGGTAACGAGTTGTTCGTCCAACACCTGCTCGTCCAAGTGCTGTTCATCCGCATCCATGTGGTCGTCTATGTCCATCATATTGTTTAGTATTGATGGTTCGTCGATGGGATAACTTGTTGCTTCCGTCATGGATATTTGTACAAATTTTGCTCGTAGCTGTTGAATGCATTCTCGTGCTCTCCGTTGGTCTCCTTTAATTGTGCCTGCTCCACTAGCTGTTGGAAATTTCAAACAATAGTGGTAAGTGGAACACGCAGCTTTAAATTCATTAAGAAAAGGTCGGCCAAGAAACCCGTTATAGGTCGACTCCTGGTCTACTACCAAGAAATCTACCATCCTTGTTACATTTCTTTCGGGTTCATTGGCCGTTACAAGTTGTACAGCTAATGTTACAATTCCCAACGGTGTTGTCACAGCATTCCCGAAGCCTATGATTCTATGTGTTGTATTCCGAACATAACCCGAATAATCTCCCAGATTATCGAGGGTCTTCTTGAATAAGATGTTCGTGTAAGCTCCGGTGTCCACCAATAGTCTATGGACTCTGGTCCCCATAATCTTTGCACAGATTACGAGCGAATCATTGTGCGGAGTTAAGACGCCTTCAAGGTCTTTTTCGGTGAAAGTTAATTCCGCCGTTTGCATGATAGACGGCTTAACTCCCATCTCTTGTACTTGGCCAATCGCTCGTAGCTCCGCTTTCCTCTTCCGGTTAGATTCAGGTGGTTGTCCATCAAAACACCCTCCCGCGGGACCTGCGGGTTCCATCATGAACAGGTCTTCTAAAGGTTGAGCTGGCATACTGGGAACTGGTCGCCTGGGTTTGTTGTTTCTCTGAGGTTGACCATCCTCTTCGTCTTCTGAGTTGTTCTCCCGAGCTCTTTTCCCAGGTTGCCTTTTAACGAAATCGGAGAGCTTTCCCTCCTCATAAAATCGCCAGAGTTGCTTAAGCAAATCTCTACACTCACTCGTAAAATGCCCCACACTTTGATGGTAGGCACAATACTTGTTCGGGTTGAGTTTGCCAGTATCCTGACGGATTTTACGTGGTGGGGAAAACAACTCTCTCTCCTTTACACTCTCATACACAGTATCAACTGATACTGTCAATACTTGGTTCAATTTTTCTTTCAAATCCGATCCTTCAGTGAATGCTTTCATGTTTTTCGGGACCCTGTAGCTTGTCCCGACGGGCTTTTTGTTATTCTCCTTAGGATCAGCTTTGTTCTCCCCTAAATTTGTTTGTAGGGCCTCGTGCATGGAAACGAAAATGCCAGCTTGGTTTCTGAACTCGGCATAAGTCTTTGGGCACTTCAGACGTACCTCCTTCCATAACTTCGACCCTTTTTTCAACCCGGCCATCACAGCGACGATCTTTGTATCTTCGCTCACCGGTTCTCCTTCTAGTAAAACTTTGTCGAATCTTTCCATAAACGCCCGGTCAGTTTCATCATCATTTTGCCTCAAATCTGATAGTCGGTGTTTTTGGGAAAGATACGACCCCGCCGTTGAAAAGTGAGAAAGAAATTCTCGACTTAATTGGACGAACGAGTGGATTGATGCCGGCGGCATTGATGAAAACTACTTGTGAACCCGATCGCCCAATGTTAACGGAAAATTCCGGCACTGGGTGGCGTCGCTGGCCCCCACGGAGACCATGTAGTCCGTATACTTCGTTAAGTGGACCCGGGGGTCGGTGATGCCCTCATATTGAATGCTGGCCGGAAATTGAATTTTTTTCTGGATCGGGGCCTTCAAAATGTGAGCTGCCAAAGGGGAGGATGGCATGCTGGTCGTTCCCATCCCCCTCTGTTGGTCTAGTTGCCCCTGCATGTTCTCCAAAACCCTCCTTAGGCTTGATAATTCATCAAGAGGTGCCCCCTGACTTGGAGGCTGTTCGGCGAGCAAAGGCATTAACCTTTCTGCTCGTCACAGTCCCTCGCTTGGAGTGGGCACTTCCTGTGCTTGCCTCCTAATGTTGTTCGCCGCATTCGGCCCTAGGCGCCTGAAGGCTGACTGAGAGAGTCTTTCATGGACTGATGGGCGAGGCTGTTCAAAAGTTGCTCGCCCGTCTTCTGCTCCCCGGCGAGCAGCTTCCCGTTAGGGTTGGCTAAGCCTGTCTTGGGCACTGGAACGTGTTGTCCCATGGCTAGACATAGTTGTTCGTCTGCGACCAGACTCAGCCTGTACTTCTTGTTGGTCGACCACCTTGGCCTTTCCCTTGTTCCGTCTGACTTGGGCACTATCAACCTCTCGCTGTTCGCCCCTAGTGGTCCTGGGTCTAACAACTTCTAGGGACTTGTCCCTTGGCCTTGCTTGTGTTGGCCTAACCTGCTCTTGTTGCCTCTGGAGGGCCTGGAGAGCAGCAATGGTTTTGGCCAACTCGTTGGGGTTGTTCGCCAAAGCCTCCATCTCAGGGGGGAGGTTATGTGTTATGGCCGTATGCTGTGACCTGTTCGCATGTCTCGGGTCACGGTCCTGGTGGTCGGCCGACGTGGCTCGGGTCTAAGATGCTTTTTTCGACAAACGTGATCCTTGGGTCTCTTTAGATTGAGGCATTTCAATTTAAATTACTTCTTAATTTATAAATTGAAGAACACCAAGAACACCAAGAACACTTTTGTTTGTATCTTCAAATATTTCTTGAGATTTCCTTTGAATCTTCAAGTTTTCAACTTGAAGTTCTTGAGTAATCACACTAAATCGGAGGTTCGGACCCTCCTTCTAGCGCCAAATTGTTGGTGAACGAATCTAATCGGGAGGATTAGTGGCTGTTTTAATCCGTTTTTACGTCACCAATCAATAACGTGTGATTGATTACCACCGTAAATGGTAAAACGAGTCTTGGGTTAATGAATTCGGGTAAAATGAAGATCGAAATTTAAATTATTTCGTATATGTGTAAGTTTGGGTGTATTTGTGTGTGTTTTTAGTCTGAAATTCGAAAATTACATAAGTAAGCTGGAGAACAACTATTTATAGAGACTAGCAAGCATGAGGTGTCCAAGACTCTTGGTCTCCCTAGCCTGCATGCTTGACATGTGTCCCTTTGATCTTATCTAAGCTGAATCTTAGTTACAAAGTCTTCTTTGGTCTTATCTCGAACTCATTGTTGTTCGTCTAGATCGGCTTGATTGATCTTTGTTGATTCTCCAACTGAAAGTTGTTCGCCTCTTGAGGTTGTACTTTGGAAGTTGCTCGCCTTATGGCTTTGTTCAGCTTGGCTTTGGGATCTTTGTCCTTTGTTCACTTGTACATACCTCCTTGGCTATTTGTTGTATCATAGTTTGACCAAGTTGTTCGTCATGGATGACCACTCTTGGCTCATTCTTGGTCCCGGGCCTTAATACCTGTTCGCCTGTCAGTTGTTCGTCGGGAGAGTTGTTCGTCACTTCATGTACCTCTCAGATTGGTAGATGCACCCCAATATTGATTATCTTTGTTTAAACCCCTAACTTTTGCTCGTTTCATGCTGGATGATGTTCGCCTATCAACATCAGACAAGCAATTTTTGGAAAGATTCGATAAAGTTCTGTTGGAAGGCGAGATGGTAAGTGAAGACACAAAAATAGTTGCAGTAATGGCAGGGCTGAAAAAAGGAACCGAATTATGGAAAGAAATGCACTTGACGTGTCCAAAAACGTACATGGAATTCCGACACAAGGCCGGGATTCATGTATCGATGCAAGAGGCATTGCAGAAAGAGCTGGGTGATAAGAATGATCCCAAGAAAGCTGGAAAGAAACCCATGGGGAGTGATTACAAGGCCCCGAAAAACATGAAAGCTTTCAACGAGGGAGCGGAGATGAAAGACAGGTTAAATCAGGTGCTGACTACATCAATAGAGGCTGTGTACAACAACGTCAAAGACAGAGACATGTTGTCGGAACCAAGGAAAATACGACAAAAACGCGGAAAGTTGAATCCGAACAAATACTGTGCTTACCACCAGAACATCAGACTTTTCACTAGTGAATGCCGTGATCTGTTGAAACAATTGTGGAGATTTTATGAGGAAGGTAAACTGTCCGAATTCGTGAAGAGAGAACCCGGAAAGAGACCTAGGGAGGTCAATCTGCCTAGTTCTGATGACGAGGACAGTGACGACCAACCAACCAAAGCAACCAAGAAGGGAAAGAGAGTCTCAACAACACCAGCAGAGCTGGTGCGGGAAGTTCTCATGCTTAAATCAAGTGGACACATTGGGGGATGTTCAGATGGAAGACCTTTGACGTCAAAAAGGAAGAGGAAAGCGGAGCTGAGGGCGGTAGCCCAGGTGAAAGAGGTAGGAGCCAACCAGGCTACTAAGAAGACGGGGGATCTAGTATTTTCAGAAAAAGATTTAGACGGTGTACTCACTCCGCACAATGACTCGCTAATCATATGTGCTAACATCATGGGGACCCGAGTCCACCGACTGCTTGTGGACACTGGATCATACACGAACATTCTGTTCAAAAGTACATTAGATCAGATAGGGGATTGTGAGGAATATGTGAAACAATGTAATCATAAGATAGTGGGATTCGGTGATGCTGTAACCGATCCCCTAGGAGTAGTCACGTTATCAGTCGAGCTTGTATCGACCGAGAATCCTGACAGGAGGATGACTAGAATGCTAGAGTTCTTAGTAGTAGATCAGCAGTCTTCCTATAACGGATTTCTCGGTCGACCTTTTATCAATGAATTCAAAGCGGCTGTTTCAACGTACTACTATTGTGTTAAGTTTCCAACATCAAAGGGGTCAGGTACAGTTAAAGGCGATCAAAAAAGAGCTCGTGAATGCCTCTTACAGATGCGGCCTAAAGACAACCAGATATTCATGATGGACGAGCAGCCGAGCAGCAGAGACGAAGGTGAACCCTCCATCCTAGAAGAGATTATGGGGTCCGTCGACACTGAAATGATGGAAGTAGACGAGCAACAGTGCAATGGCGAATAGGAAAGTAATAACGAGCAGAAACGCGATGACGAACAACAAAGTAGTGATAAGCAGGTGGACAAAAACGAGCAACCAAGTCATATGGGAAATGAAGAAGCTGCGACAACCAGCAACAGAACAGAGCATACAACAACGGCTAGCATGGAGACAGAGGATATTGAACCACGATTGGGCGCGGAATCAATGGAAGTCGAGGATGAATTGAGTATGGAAGGGCCCATTATTGACCCTCGTTGGAAAAGCCAGAAGCGAAGAGCCACTCCGGTTGAAGAGTTATAGGCAATAAAAGTCGACCAGAACCAAGAGAGCTTAGAACTCTTCATAGGATCTGAGCTCCCGGAGCCATACAGATCCGAAATGATGAAGTTTCTTAAAGAAAATCTCGATGTGTTCGCGTGGTCACATGCAGATATGGTGGGTATCAGCCCCGAGCATGCCTGCCATAAGCTCAACATCGACCCAATGAAAAAGCCAATCCATCAGAAGAGGAGAAAATTTGGGCCCGATAAGTATGAAGCGCTCGATGTGGAAATTAAAAAGCTTTTAGATAATGACTTGATCAGACAGACCTTATGCCCGCAATGGGTAGCGAACCCGGTGTTGGTCAAGAAAGCAAGCGGGGCGTGGAGACTGTGCATCGATTTTACCGACTTGAATGCCGCTTGCCCAAAGGACAACTTCCCATTGCCACATATCGACCAATTGGTTGATGGCACAGCTGGACATGAGCTCCTTACGTTCATGGATGCATTTGCAGGGTATCACCAGATCGCAATGCACCCAGACGACCAGGAGCACACAGCGTTTTACACCAACAAAAATTTGTTGTGTTGGAAGAGGATGCCATTTGGGTTAATCAACGCCGGAGCCACCTACCAGAGACTGGTCAACAAGATATTTGACGACCACATCGGGAAGACAATGGAAGTGTATGTGGACGATATCGTCGTTAAAAGCTCAAGGAAAGAAGATCACTTGCAACATCTTGCCCAAACATTTGAAATACTCCGGACCTACAACATGAAACTAAATCCCAAAAAGAGCAGTTTTGGGGTCCATTCCGGGAAATTCCTGGGACATCTGGTCAGTCGACGGGGGATTGAAGCGAATCCATTGAAAGTAAAAGCAATCATAGAGATGCAACCGCCCCGGTCGGTAAAAGAAGTTCAACGGTTGACCGGATGCCTAGCAGCGTTGAATAGATTCATCTCTAGGTCCGGAGACAAATGTAGGCCGTTCTTCGAGGCAATCAAGAAGGGGAAATTTCAATGGACGAACGCATGTCAACAAGCGTTTGAGCAGTTGAAAGAATATCTCGGTGACACGAAGATTCTTGCTAAACCAATTCCAGGAGAAAAATTGTATTTGTACCTGGCGGCCTCAGAGGTAGCAATCAGCTCAGTACTTGTTCGAGCAGAAGGAAAGTTTCACCTGCCCATTTACTACGTAAGCCAAGCTTTACATGAAGCAGAACTCAAGTACTCGCCGACAGAGAAACTAGCATACGCGCTAGTGATGAGCGTAAGGAAACTACGACCATATTTTTTCGACCACCAGGTGGAAGTATTAACAACATTCCCGCTCAAACAAATATTGCATAGGCCTGACACAGCCGGTCGCCTCCTGAAGTGGTCCTTAGAAATCACCCAGTTCGGGATCTCGTATGCTCCTCGAACAGCGATCAAGGGGCAAGCATTAGCCGACTTTATAGTCGAACTAACTTTCCCCCAAGATCCGACGAGAGGACATAGTCATCCCTTGCACATGTACGTTGACGGGTCGTCCACAAACACGGCCTCGGGGGCAGGAATAGTTCTGATAAGTCCTGACAGACAGGTCTTCACTTCAGCTGTTCGTTTCGAATTCATGGCGACAAACAATGAAGCTGAATATGAAGCATTGATCGCTGGATTGCGGCTAGCATTAGCGGTGGGAGTAAGAAAATTACAGATTTTCGGAGATTCTCAACTAATTGTTAACCAAGTTCGGGGAGAGTACGAAGCAAAAGACGAAAACATGGCTTTGTACCAAAAAATTGTTGCTCACTTGGCCTCCATGTTCGAACAAATATACATCGAACAAATACCAAGAGACAACAATGCGCAAGCAGATGCACTCGCTCGATTAGCAACAAGCACCGGACCAGCGGAATTGTCCGAAGTTACATTAACCAGGATGTCCAACCCATCCACCGAGGATTACAAAATTTATCAAGTCAACGCAGAAATGGATGAAAATGATTGGAGGATGCCGATCATTAAATATCTACGAGACGACGAAAAACCGGACAGCCCGTTGGAGGCTGGCAAGATAGCTAAAAGAGCGGCAAGATACACTATAATGAATGGACAATTGTACAAGAGAGGATTTTCGCTCCCGTTGTTGAAATGTTTAACAAAAGAACAAGGCCAAGAAGTCCTGCAAGAAATTCATCAAGGCATATGTGGAAACCATGCTGGGGGACGTGCGTTAGCCTACAAAACAGTGAGACAAGGATATTATTGGCCTACATTGCTAAAAGATGCTATCAAAGTTGCGAAAACCTGTCACAAATGTCAGATATTCGCCCCCAATATCCACAAACCACCAACCGAAATGATAGCAGTTAATAGTCCATGGCCATTCGCAAAATGGGGAATCGATATTATAGGACCTTTTCCAATAGGAAAGGGAAATGTGAAATTTGCAGTGGTGGCCGTGGATTACTACACAAAGTGGGCCGAAGCAGAAGCACTCGTGACAATTACGCAAGAAAAAATGATCAGCTTCATTTGGAAGAACATCGTGTGTCGGTTTGGAGTGCCACAAGCAATTGTGACTGACAACGGGCGACAATTCGAAGGCAAGAAAATCAGAAGTTTCTGTGAGAAGTGGGGAATAAAGAAACATTTCTCAACTCCCTATCATCCCCAATCCAATGGTCAGGTCGAAGCAGTCAATAAGATAATCAAACACATACTGAAGATCCGGTTGGTCGATAAAAAAGGAAAATGGTCGGAGGAGCTACCAGAAGTGTTATGGGCATATCGAGTGTCTCACAGAACGAGTACAGGTGAGACCCCATTCACAATGGCATTAGGCATCGAAGCAGTGATACCCATAGAATTGAAGGTTCCAACAGAACGAATTGCGGCGTTCGACGAGCAGACAAATGACCAAGCTCTAGCAGCAGAAATGGACTTGATTGAGGAAAAAAAAATATCGGCAGAAATGAGGAATGCAATTTACAAAAGGAGGATCACAAAATATTATAACTCACAAGTGAAAGTCAGAGAATTCAAGATTGAGGATCTCGTGCTCAAGAAAGTTTTAGCACCACCAGGAGTATTCGGACCAACTTGGGAAGGCCCGTACAGAATAACTAAAAAATGGGATAACGGCACATATGATCTGGAAGACACGAAAGGCAACTCGGCCCAATACTCCTGGAATGCAGCTTTGTTAAAAAAGTATTATCAATAGACAAGTCTTGGTTGGCATTTGTAAGAATTTATTCAGTTTTTGCATCACTTGTACAGAGTTGTAAATACAATGAAACTTTCAAGATCTTGTGAGTATTTATGTACATGTAGAATTTTTTGTTACTAAGTTGTTCGCTCTACAAAGCATTTTTGCTCGCTCAAAAGTCACCATGCAGGGGGCGAGCAATAGAGCTGAATGCAAACGAAATGCCAGGCCAAGTCCACGAAGAGACCACAAGGCCCAATTTTTTAAGGCTAAGTCTTTTTAAAAGACAATAATAGCCCATTTAAGCCGAGCAGGCGAGTATTAGGGCACAGAGGTACTTATTCTAAAAAGAAAAAAGAAAAATGTGCGAACAACAATGTATATGGCAAGTAACAAAAGAATTAGAAATTGATGCAAAGGAGAGAGTGTTTTCGTTCAACCTTTTTCATTCATAAAAAGAGCAATCTGTTACAAGCAAAATGAGAACGAAAGTACAACCAAGCCCTAACAAAAGTCCAAAATATAAGGAAACAAAAAATACAAGATCTTCAGGCTGGAGGAACTGGAGGTGCATCCGTGGTCGCCTGAGCTGAAGATGCTTCTTCAATAGTGGCAGCTGCAGCAGTGGTCGCCGCGGCGGAAGTGCTCGCCCCATCAATGGGAGTCAAGGGGAGAGAATGAAGGCCATCGAAGATGTCTGCCTCCTTGCTCGGCTGCTCGCCGGAAGATTGGGGAGGAACAATTTCAACACCTTCCCCAAAAATATCCATGGGGACTCCCATTTCCCCAAGATCAGCCAATGGAAGCACAAACCCTTCACCAAGAGGATTATCTTTAACATAGTCAGTGAAGTCCTTCCTTGCAGTGGCCAACACGTCTAAGTTGTGGTCCAAAGCGAACTTCACTGATCTTAGACTCTCAGCATAAGCACAGACATATCCTAAGTTGGTATTATCAGCCACATCCTGAGCATAAAGGTCGTAGGCGACCATCCCGACCTTTTCTTCTTTGAGGCGAGCAACCTCGGCCTGTAGCTCCTCCATCTGGGCGACCAGGGCCGTCTTTTCAACCTCTAAAGCCCTTGCTCGCTCGTCGGCCACCCCCAGTTCAAGAGAGAGTTTCTCTGACTGGTTCAGTGCAAACTGTTCGCTAGCCACAAAAGCGTCATACATCTGTTCCAGATTTGCCACTGCTTTGGAATGCTCAGCTCTCTCTTGCGCAAGTTCCTCATCTTTCTTCTTTAAAGCGGCAGCCTTCTCCACCTCAAAGCCTTCAATCTTGCGACCAAGGCTACGATTTGTCCTCTCTAGAAGTATAATTTGATCCAGGAGCTTCTGAGTCATCACAGCCTGGTGACTAGCGTTATACGCGAGCAAGCGAGCATTGTCGCTTGGCGTTTGCCCCTGAACGATCTCCTCACAGGTTTTGGTCCAAGAACGAGAGACCATCTCAGTTGCTCGCCGGACGTGGGAATCTGCAATATCTAAATAAGGAGGAGGTGTCTTTACACAACTGAGCTGATGGAGCACTTCTGCTCGCCCAGGATGCTCCTCAGGCTTATACCTAAAAAAATAAATAAATAACAAACATAAGTACAGTATATAGCGGAGTAGCGATCATCAGAGTAAAGATTTAAAAACTTACTCCCTCAGTTTTACGGGGTCATACCCCAAATATGAGCGATCACTGGAGGATCGTGCCTTCTTATTTAAAATAGCGGCAACGGTTTGTTGCTCGCTCACGATTTTGAGAGAAGTATGTTTGGAGGCAGGGGAGCGAGGAGCACGGTTGCTCGCTTCCGTGACAACCTTAGAGCGCTTTGTTGTTCGCTCGACTCCCTCCTCTTCCTCGCGCGAATCGCCCCGCGGAGCTTTCTTTCTCGCCTTGTCCTTCTCCATAGCCTGTGAAGAAGAAGCTGTCTTAGAGGCCCCTTTGGAACGAGCAGTGGATGCTCGCGGGCGAGGACGAGCGCCTGGCTCTTCTCCGGCCCGAAGGCGCATGAGTGACAAAGGTGGGTCTTGCCTCTTCCTAGTTGGCTCTTCAGCGGCCATTTGTTTAACCCTCTCGGCGAGCAAGTGGTAAGATTGAGGGATGGTTGGCACAGCAACAGTCACCCTTTGACCTGTTTAAAAATGGAAAGGGTCGGGCAGGAGAGTTAGCCAAGACAAGCGACCAAGCGAACAAAAATGTAAAGTGTCAATAATAATTACCTTCGGGAATCTCGGCTTGAGCCTCTAGATGATGAGGACTTGTGAAAAGTTGGGCAATCTTACGGCAATGAGCTTTTGAAAGGTGCAGAACGTCACGATCACTCGGATTCCGGAGTACGATCACAGCCAATGTATATAAAAACTCTTCACTAAGGCCTGGATTACCCCACTTCGGCACCTTTAGACCTACAAAACAAAAAGAAAGAAAAAATTAAAATTAGTTCCCAATGCGGTCCTAGGGAAGATGAAGAAAAGCATACGTTTAATTATGCCAAATCGCTCGGGAGTATTTATGCGCGCCTGACCGCCTGAGAATCCCACTGATGCTCGCCAATCACCACCAATGAATAAGAATTGGTTGTGCCAACTCTTAACTTTGTTGGGAACTCCCTCGATAAGTTTAACCCCTGTCCTCGCCTTGACATAATACCAACCTACCCCCTCCTCGTTGCAAGCCGAGACAACCCAGGCATATAAAATCTCAGCCGTGCTGAGTTTATTCTTGTATCCTTCGAGGCCGAAGAGGGTCATCAAAGCGAGCAAATTGCTCCACCCATTGGGAGTGATTTGGGTAATCGCCAAGTTAAGATCCTCTAAAAAGCGACCAATGATGGGGTGAAGAGGCAACGGAAACCCCGTATTGAGGATATCGAGGTTGATCACCGTACAGCCGGGCGGAGGGCGATCAGCAGTTTCTCCTTGTTTGGGGGCATACATGAATATGTCATAAGGAATTTTATACCGGGACCTTATACTATCCAAGTCGTCCTCTATGACCAAGCTCGAGATCTTGCTCGCCGTATAAACATTTACTTCGGCGGACATGAACTCTCTGGTGCGAATAGGAAAGGCCTCGGAGTAGCGAGCAGCGTAGTCTTCCCATTCATTGGAGCGAGCAACGCCTTCTGGGATCTGAGACTCAGGAGTTACCTTGGAAGTAGGAAAACCTATTTCTTCAAGAAACTCCCAAGTTACAGCCAACCGTGGTCGCTCCACTTCGGGATGGTCGCCCTCAGCATCGATTTCCGCGGCCACTTCCTCCGAATCCTCTCCCAAGTCTGAGGAGGTCCCTCCTTCCGCATCTGGGCGACCAGCAGAGTTTTGGACCTCCTCCTCGCCAGAATTATCTGAAGCCTGGCCTTCAATTGAGCGAGCAACCGAGGACACCTCAGATCCCGTCTCTTCGTCCACTAGCAAAGTCCTGGGGTTTCTAGAAAAGGCTTGGCGAGCAGAACGACGAGGAGCAGGGGAAGAAATTTCTTCCATGGGACGTTTCCCAGGATTACGTTCGATAATTTCAAGTGAAGGGGTGTCACTCGAAGAAGCCATTTAAAAGGAAACAATGAGGGATTTTAAGGAAGAAACCAAAGATAAAAGACTATTACGATGAAAACGACAGAATACGGCGGAGTACGGCGACGTCCAGACGGCTGATTAGTGTGAAAATTGCTTGAAATTCGTGTACTATTTTTGCCGAATTTAATTGGATTTCTTGCATTTATTTACATTAATTTGATCATTTGTGCTTAATCGTCGAAAAAGGTGTTTTTGTTATTTTTTGCAGGAAAATGTGATATTTTAGAAGCAAATACGAGCCTTCAATTTATTGAGGTCGAGCGAGGAGAAAAATCGAGAAGAAAACGAGAATATTGGAGAAAATAATTATTTGGGCCAACAAATATAAATTGTGGCAACCCATTTAATTAAATGAAATCATTAATTTTCGGCCCAATTGAAGGAGAAGCCCAAAGTTGGCCCAGAAGAGAAGAGAAGAGGCGGAGGCAACACAGGCTACTCGACCGAGCCAACCGCTCGAGTCGAGCTACTCGCTCGAGTAGCCTGGGGAAAAAGCGGGAGCGATTTTGAAAAAGCGTACTCGACCGAGCAACTCGGTCGAGTTGAGTGACTCGTGCGAGTCAATGTCGGTTTTTCCAGTGCGCTCGAGCCAATTTGCCTTACTCGACCGAGCCACTCGGTCGAGTCGAGCTACTCGCTCGAGTAGCCTGTAGCGAGAAAACGTTAACGTTTTTTTAAAGGCGCACTCGACCGAGCCACTCGATCGAGTGAGCCAACTCGGTCGAGTTGCGCACGAAATTTTGGGAAAATTTGAAAATTCACCATTTTTCAGGGATTTAATTGCAAATTCGTTTCAAGCCTTCTTCCCCCACTATATATACCCCATTTTCTCAGATTATTGAAGGAGAACAATCAATCACACACAAGAACCCTAATCCCTAGTTTTTAGTTTTCTTTTCTTTTATTTTTCTTTTAATTCCTAGAATAGATTAGATTTATATTTCATTAGTTGTTTTTACATTTCAAGCAAGGATTGAAGCTAGTGAAGAGTTGTATTTCCAAATTTCATCACAAGAGGTGATATCTTTCTTTTAATTCAAGCTTTTATGAGTAATTTCATTTTTATTTGTTATTTTAGCTTGTTAGCCATGGGTGTCTCTTATAGAACCATGGGTTAATTTTGTTTGCTTTGAGTGTTGAATCAATGTATGAAATTAGTGTGTTGATGGATTTATAGCTTTGATTATGTCTATTTCTTGATGTGAATGTTTCTATTGATGGGCTTTGTATGTCTCGATTAATTAGTTGATTTGATTAGCTTAGGTATTTAATTTTGTGTATTGCAACGAGAGTTGGGTATGCATGATTGGTATTTAGGTGAAAGTTTTGACTAATTAATTTGAGTTAAATAGTAATCGGTTGCCCGAGAGGGGGTCGGTTGCTAGATCCCCCATCATTAGACATTAGGTATCTTAATTTGATAATTCGGGTACTTAGTGAAGGGGGAATTCTAGAGATGCATCGCGTGTTTTTAGATATTCACGATCTTAGGAGCTTATGGGGCATAATTAGGAGTTGCTAGTTAGTCCACGTTGTTCACCTAGGCCTCAAAAGGGATTGGTCTACACACTTTCGTGATCGCTCTTAGCAAACATTTAGAAAAAGGCAATGATAGGTTATAGATTTGTCACACACTAGTGGATTATATTGTGAAGACACTCGAAGCATTTTTCCCTTGCACTTCTTTAATTGGAAGTTAGTTTAATTGTTTTAATTGCTTTTCTAGATTTAATTTTTGCATTAGTTTAATTTTCAAATGCCAACCGTCTCGTCACTATAGTACCATGCCGACGTGCAACTCTAGGGCTCCACTGCGCTCCTAAATCCTTTGGGTTCGATAACTACTTGGTCCAAGTCTACTTTCACTACTACGACGATCCCGTACTCTTGCGGGGGAGTAGGAAAATATTTTTCGAAAACTCCGACCAAGTCAATGGCGCCGTTGCCGGGGATTTAGTTGAGTGCCTTAAGTGGGACTTAGAGTTAGTTGAGTGGTACTAGTAGTGACATTTTTATTGCTTTGTTTGTTTGTTTTATTCTTGTTTGAATTTGATACTTCTTATCTTTGTAGGTGTGCTTTGCATTCGAAAGATGGAGGATATATACCTTTGGAAGACGGGTCATAACCAATCTAGCACGGTGTATCCTCCACACCCTCACCCCTACCCATACTCTTATCCACCACAACAACCCCCAACCTACCAACAATCTTCACCATATCATCAATATCCACAGTATCCATATTACCCTTCTCCACAATACTCAAACTCATATACATATCCTTGTCTACCACAACAACAAGTAGATGGCCCCAACAATGAGAAGAGTTTCGAGTACAATCCTCAAATTCAACAAGCTTCATCTCGTTATCAAGAGTGGGGAAACAAAGAGACTTGGTCTTATGCCGACTCAAGTTATGAATGTCAATATCTACAATGGTATGACGAGACCGTGTCTTCTTTATCCAAAGAAAGCCGAGTCCAATACAAAGAGATGATGGGAGCCATGTGGAAGGAAATGGAAGAAAGTGGTATGATGAATGCAAGGCTCGAATTCTTTAAACTTCATTGGGAGGAATTTGCCATCTTCTTGGAAAACGTATTAGAGGAGAGTGAAGAGAAGAGAATAGAAGAAGATATGGATGGTGAACTTCAAGAAGAAGAATTTGAGGTGGAGAACGAATTTGATCGAGGAGATGAGGATGAAGAGGAAGAAATCGAAGAGGAAGTTGTGGAAGAGATCCTAGAAGTGACGATTGAAGTGATGATTGAAGAAGAGGAAAGAGAAGAGAAGGACCCAAGTGAGAAGAATGATGAAGGCGACAATCTCATTGTCGAAAGTGATCAAGAGGAATGTCCATTGATGGACTTGAGCAACCTTGAGCAAGAAAATAAAGAAGCATCGAAAGAAGAGTTGAAGAGTGAAATGAGCATTTCTAAACCTTTAAACTTTTCAATTTGCACTTCATTTGATAGTAATGCTTCTATTGATTTCGTTTTACCTCTTGAGACTTTTAATCATAGGCAAGAAGTAGAGAAAAACTTGGGCATCCTTGGGAAGAGAAGAAAAGAGTGGAAGGAGAATATGAGAGACTTCATTGTGAAAACATGCAAGAAGGATATGGATGATTGGTCTACTTTTCATGAGCGTCTCCATGCTTATGAAGCTCAAAGATTGAGATACAATGGGAAGAATGACAAATATCCATGGCCATTTCGATGAGTGAAGTTTGAATTTCCGTTAATAAGTCCGGCAAAGGACATTAAACCTAGCGCTTAATGGGAGGCAACCCATTTTTACTTGCTTTCTTTTAATTTTTGCATTGTTCTTTTAATTTTGCTTTTGTGTTTTGTTTTGTCTAGGTGTTGGGGTCGTGTGTTGAGGCTCGGTGAAGATTTCGAGCTCTATGGAAAGACACGTGCTTGAAGGAAGCTTGAGGTACAAACACCTTTACCTAAACTTAGACATGCTATGCAAAGTCTAAGTTTGGGGGGGTGTTAGTTTTTTCATGCATAATTTTTAATTGCACCGATACATCCCCATTTGATTAGAGCTTATTGGAAATTATTTTTGTTGGGAATTTTGGATTTAATTTCTTACATATACTTGTACATGAGTTTTGTCTTGACATGCAAAGAATTGAAGGTGTGATGTTTTCAAGAGATGTGCTTGATAGGAAAGATGAGCATACTCAAGGAGCTTAACGTGAGGTGATCGTGACTTGAAGAGAAGATCGTGCTTGGTGCCAATTGGAGGTAATATGCCCCAAACTTAGAATTGCTTAGCAATGTCTAAGTTTGGGGGGGTTTATTTGTTTTGATTTTCATATTTTACATTGCACCGGCGCACTTGAGGCTTCACTTGAACATTGCACAGGCGCACGCCTCATTTTTGTAGAGTTTTGCTTATTCGAGTACTTAATATACATGCTGAGATTTGAGGGTGATATGCTTTATAAGGGATTTTGTGAGTCTATTTGTCGAATTTTTGAATGGCTTGCTTAATATGGTGAATTGCTTTGTGAGTAGTTGGTTGCAAATCTCATTGTGACACTATTTTTCCAAACTTTTAATTGCTTAGCAATGAAAAAGTTTGGGGGGGTATGTTCGTTTTTACAATTCCTTTTGCACCAACTTACTTCACTCAATTCTTGAAAATTTGTGCTTAAGTGTGGGCTTATTGAAAATCTTTGAGTATATTTTTTTGGAGTTAAGATTGTGTGGCTTGGTGTTGAAGAATCAATTGATGGTGATTGTTTGGTTTTTGAGATTTAGTTGAGCTTGATGGTATTGATTGAGACTTGCTTGCTTACTTGTTCATGTGACGATTATGCTTGATTTTGTGCTCGATCCATGATGAGACAAGCCCGTGAGCTTTAGAGCCTTTAGACTTGCATATTTTGGTCTAATTTCTTTCTTGTGAGTATCGTTCATGCTTGTGTGCTCTAGAACTTGCCAATGGTCTTGTTTGAGGCTACATTAAGTGTTAAATCTTTGAAAGTGATATGAGGCCATCTTTGATTTGAAAAGTCACTTAGCCAAATTTTTCATACCAAATGAAATTTTTCCGTAGTTAGCCCTTTTGAGCCTATTGACCTATTTTTCTTGGCAACCTACAAATTTAGCCAAATTATCAATTTTGTGAGCCTAATTTTTCCTATGAGCTAGTGGAGCTTGAACTTGGATAGTGAGGTTGAATTGTGCTTTAATGTGAATTTGGTGGATGAGTTTGTGTGAAAGTGAAAAGAGTGAAAAAGAAGTGAGAAAAAAGATGAGTTGAAAAAAATTGTACAAGAAAAGATTGAGTTGATTTGTGAATAGAAGAAAATTGTGAAGGAAACTCTCTTGTGTACAAGAATTTGGTAGAGTTACAAGTTCAAAAGGTGCTTGATAGTTGATGGTGAGAATGTGCTTGAAAAATGAGAACTAGTAAATTGTTGGAGTTTGGTAATTTGAGTTGCAAATTGATCACTTGCGATTCTATCTTTGAGAGTGTAGAGATGTACCATGGCATTTTGACCTCTCGCTCCACTAGTTTACGAGTCACTTTATCCAAATTTCCCCACCTCGACCAAAGAGCCCAACATTACAACCAAATGCAAGTCCTCATTGATTCTTAGATTGACCACTTAGAAAGTGGTGGAGAACTTAGATGATTGGCAAGCCTATGGTAGTGCATTTGTGTGAATTGATTGATGAGTGCATACATTCCTTGATACACTTTGAGTGATGAGTGAAACACTTACTTGAAAGGATATTGTGGATTGAGCACTTGAATCTTGCATTGATTTGAACATGACTTGTGAATTTGCTAGTTGATTTTTGTACATAAAAGCTTGATTAGATTGAAGGAACTTGACAATTGCTACATTATTCTTTTTGACACTCATTTCTCGCAATCCTCCCACTTGTTTATCTCTTTCGTTGCTCGGGGACGAGCAACACTTTAAGTTTGGGGGGGTGATTAGTGTGAAAATTGCTTGAAATTCGTGTACTATTTTTGCCGAATTTAATTGGATTTCTTGCATTTATTTACATTAATTTGATCATTTGTGCTTAATCGTCGAAAAAGGTGTTTTTGTTATTTTTTGCAGGAAAATGTGATATTTTAGAAGCAAATACGAGCCTTCAATTTATTGAGGTCGAGCGAGGAGAAAAATCGAGAAGAAAACGAGAATATTGGAGAAAATAATTATTTGGGCCAACAAATATAAATTGTGGCAACCCATTTAATTAAATGAAATCATTAATTTTTGGCCCAATTGAAGGAGAAGCCCAAAGTTGGCCCAGAAGAGAAGAGAAGAGGCGGAGGCAACACAGGCTACTCGACCGAGCCAACCGCTCGAGTCGAGCTACTCGCTCGAGTAGCCTGGGGAAAAAGCGGGAGCGATTTTGAAAAAGCGTACTCGACCGAGCAACTCGGTCGAGTTGAGTGACTCGTGCGAGTCAATGTCGGTTTTTCCAGTGCGCTCGAGCCAATTTGCCTTACTCGACCGAGCCACTCGGTCGAGTCGAGCTACTCGCTCGAGTAGCCTGTAGCGAGAAAACGTTAACGTTTTTTTAAAGGCGCACTCGACCGAGCCACTCGATCGAGTGAGCCAACTCGGTCGAGTTGCGCACGAAATTTTGGGAAAATTTGAAAATTCACCATTTTTCAGGGATTTAATTGCAAATTCGTTTCAAGCCTTCTTCCCCCACTATATATACCCCATTTTCTCAGATTATTGAAGGAGAACAATCAATCACACACAAGAACCCTAATCCCTAGTTTTTAGTTTTCTTTTCTTTTATTTTTCTTTTAATTCCTAGAATAGATTAGATTTATATTTCATTAGTTGTTTTTACATTTCAAGCAAGGATTGAAGCTAGTGAAGAGTTGTATTTCCAAATTTCATCACAAGAGGTGATATCTTTCTTTTAATTCAAGCTTTTATGAGTAATTTCATTTTTATTTGTTATTTTAGCTTGTTAGCCATGGGTGTCTCTTATAGAACCATGGGTTAATTTTGTTTGCTTTGAGTGTTGAATCAATGTATGAAATTAGTGTGTTGATGGATTTATAGCTTTGATTATGTCTATTTCTTGATGTGAATGTTTCTATTGATGGGCTTTGTATGTCTCGATTAATTAGTTGATTTGATTAGCTTAGGTATTTAATTTTGTGTATTGCAACGAGAGTTGGGTATGCATGATTGGTATTTAGGTGAAAGTTTTGACTAATTAATTTGAGTTAAATAGTAATCGGTTGCCCGAGAGGGGGTCGGTTGCTAGATCCCCCATCATTAGACATTAGGTATCTTAATTTGATAATTCGGGTACTTAGTGAAGGGGGAATTCTAGAGATGCATCGCGTGTTTTTAGATATTCACGATCTTAGGAGCTTATGGGGCATAATTAGGAGTTGCTAGTTAGTCCACGTTGTTCACCTAGGCCTCAAAAGGGATTGGTCTACACACTTTCGTGATCGCTCTTAGCAAACATTTAGAAAAAGGCAATGATAGGTTATAGATTTGTCACACACTAGTGGATTATATTGTGAAGACACTCGAAGCATTTTTCCCTTGCACTTCTTTAATTGGAAGTTAGTTTAATTGTTTTAATTGCTTTTCTAGATTTAATTTTTGCATTAGTTTAATTTTCAAATGCCAACCGTCTCGTCACTATAGTACCATGCCGACGTGCAACTCTAGGGCTCCACTGCGCTCCTAAATCCTTTGGGTTCGATAACTACTTGGTCCAAGTCTACTTTCACTACTACGACGATCCCGTACTCTTGCGGGGGAGTAGGAAAATATTTTTCGAAAACTCCGACCAAGTCAACGGCGGCGATGGCAGAGTTACGAACGAAAGATACAGAAATGAAGAAATCGGAGAAATAAGCAAAATGAAAACGAAATTAAGAACAATGATCAATGATTGCCTGAAGAAATTACGTGAAATAGACCAAGAATTTCCTAGAAATCGAAATGCAAAAGCTTGAAGAAGAGCTCCAATGGAAAAGAAAGCACGAATTCGAAAAAGTGAAATGAAAAAATGAAGATGGGTATTTATAAAGCTCAAAATCGGGGGTCAAAGTGGAATTTTTGAAAACTTTATAGGCCCCTACTTGCAAAGAGGAACACGCGTGGGCGTGATGATGATGTCATCGCCGCCCACGATGTTTCGGTTTCCGAGAACCTCGGGAACTCAACCGTCACCGGCACACGGAGTACCCTGATGTTCGCCCAAATGACTTAATGGTCGCCAATTTTCCCGCTTAAAAGAATTCAAAAAATTTGTTACTCGCTCCACACACAGCTATCATTCTATCGAAATTATGTCTTGTCCTTCATTAGGCAATAATTTCCCTAACAAAGAACAAGTCAGGGGGCAATGTTGATAGGCGACCAGGCGAGCAACAGTGATCGAAGATTAAGAAGTTAATGAACTAAGATAAAGAAGCAGGCGACCATCAGAGTATTAAAGGGAATCAACTTCACTGGCGACCAGGAGAGCAATCAAGTATATTGCACGCGAGCAGGAAAGTAAAGAACAAAAGAAATACATAGCCAAAACAAAAGATAAAGGCGAAAGGCGGACAACCTTCCAACCACGCGAGCAAGCGTGCATCAAGCCCAAACACGAGGCGAGCAAGAGGTCCATAGGGCCCAACATAGATGTACTAGCGAGCAACTGGTCACCAAGGAGAGCAGCTGAGTGATTATGAAGACCAAGTACAACATTGGGAATCCCAAGGGTCACCAAGCTTAGATATGGTCCAAGTGTCTTAACACTTGACACTCATCCATTGAGCAATAGCCTAGATGTTGTACAAGTGTCATAACACTTGGCAAAGATCCAATGGTTAAGCCATTAAGATGGTGACACATAGTCATCTTGTACATCTATAAATACTTCTTCATTTGCATGAAGAAGAGAGTTTTTTCGATAATTCAAAATATTAGCCAAACTCTTGTCAATTTATTTCTTGTTCTATATTTAGCTAAATTCCATGATCTTAGTATTTGTTTGATGATCTTACTTAGCAAAAACAGCCACTAATCAACATCGATTAGAAAAGGTCATCAACATGGATAAATAGATATTTGAATGGAATGTGCCTATTCAAGATGGGATAAGACGGTGGCTCGTCCATTTCCATTAAAATAAGCCCATCTACTAAAGACAAATTTTAGGGTGTATCTAAAGTGCATAGCATGTACTTGGATTTTAAGTTCAATATTGACATCAATTTTAATTTTTTCAAAATACACCGAACTGTGTGTTTTTTTACAATTGAGGTATTACTGATGCTTTCTTGGGGTATTACTGATGTCTTCTTAGGGTATTATCAATTATTTTTTGGAGTATTGCTGATTTCTGTTTAAGGTATTTTTTTGGGTTAACATCAGTTTTGGTCACCAATTACCTCAATTTCAGTTTTGGTCACTGAATTTCACTCGTCATCAAAATTGGTCACTAAACTATTATTTTTTAATCACTTTTAGTTAGGGCGTCAGTTGACCGTTAGTCAACTAACAGAATAAGTTAGAGTTAATATCAGTTTTGGTCACCATTAAGATATAGTTTGGTGACAAAAACTGATATTAACCCTAACTTATTCTGTTAGTTGACTAACGGTCAACTGACGCCCTAACTAAAAGTGATTAAAAAAGAATAATTTAGTGACCAACTTTGATGACGAGTGAAATTCAATGAGCAAAACTGAAATTGAGGTAATGTTTGGTGACCAAAACTGATATTAACCCTATTTTAAAAAAAAAAACTAAAATGCACACTAAAATTACTCCCCGCCTAAAAGGGCTCAAGTGTTTGGGATTTAATATGCCATAAAAGTCAATTTGCTTATTTTATATGAGCACGAAGAAGCAACTATCTGGGACTTTGCGTGGCCTATCTGAACACTATTGATTAAGTAACATAGGAAAGAAAAGAAATGTTAAAACAACACACTATAATGTTGTTGAGTGTGAATGTATTTATTTATTTTTACCCGGTTAAGTAAAAGATGGAACCTATAGGTAATTTTGAGGTGGATATCGAGGAGAAAACGCTCTTTTTGTAGTGATTCGAGCAATTTGCCTAAAGGGGAAAAAAAGAACTTAAAAAGTAGTTTTTGCCAAGAAGATGAAGAGAAAGAACATTGAAATCACCTACTAGAATAATTGAGGTGATTAAAAAGGAAACCATGAGGGGGGCCCTAATGTGAAAATACTTAATACTCTATTTGGTTAGAGATGATAATGGATGAGATGGAGATGGAGATGGAGATGGAGATGGAAAAAAGAGGACTGAGGTAGTTTAATGAATAATAAATTTGTATTTAATTAGGTATTGAAAAATAAAGTTGAATGAAACTTTACATCAAATTAAAATTTATGTTATAATATTATATTATTGTTAGTTAGGAGAAAAATAGGAGATGTGATAAGAAAAAATGAGAAGGGATAATAAGAAAAGTAGGAGAGATAATAAATATTTAAGAAAAAGTAGAGGAGGTGATAAGAAAAAGTGGGAGAGTGAATGAATGTTTTTTAAAAAGTAGGAATGATAATAAGTGAGTGGAAGAAGAGTAAGAGATAAGATGAGTGAATGAAATAAAAAATTTATGTGATTGAATAAAGTAGAATTAAAATATGTGTGTAGGTGTATAATATAGATGAATGTGTATTTAAATGAGCTTTGGTTAGGATTCTTGGGCCCGCGTTCGGCAGGATCTAATGAATGAGTTTGACACACCATATTGTCTTATACTTGGGTGTTTTCAGGGAGAATGATCGCGTTGGAGAGATTTTGGATTCTTTGAATTGTTTTACAGAGTCTGCACTGTGGCGGAATCGGTTTCAATTGCCATACATGGGATATTTAGTTGCATCGACATATAAGATAGCGTTCACTACGTTGTCATTACAGATTTCACTTAACTTTCTTCCATTGAGTTCAACTGTGCTCGAACACCCGAAATCAATTTGTATAGGCAAGGTGAACGATAATCACTTCATCCAGGTATTGGAATCGCATTACATTTGTTGTTCTATAAGCTATAAGTTGTTTATTCTTAATTGTCTCGTTGATATTTTTAAATAGTTTTTGAAGGTCTTATTTGGTGGTGGACGCCCTATGTCACCGATTGCAAAATTGTGGGTGTCGCACCACCTTAAAATTGCTGATGGATGGCGACATGCTTACGAAACATATAAAATTAGTTAGCTGTGTAGTTTGTCAGTTATTTGAGTTTGGATATTAAGTAGGCCTGCCTGCCATCCACGCCAAAATAAATAGAGTTTTCCGAAAAAACCTGCTAGTGGAGGAAGACCTCTTAGGGATAAGAGACACATGGCTAAAGAGAGAGCAAAAAAAAGGATCATTCGTGTATAATCCTGCATAATCTTGAATGTTATCAATTATGGTACGTTGACCAAATAATACAATGCAAGCAAACATTCCTAGATTCTTGGAGATATAGAACAACATATTATAAGTTATCATGCTTGCATATCCATCATTTGAGTCTCCAGCAATTATTCCAATAATTACATATCTGATTTGACCTATGGACGAATATGCAAGCATACGTTTCATGCTTGTTTGAGTAATAGCAATGATATTTCCCAATATCATGTTAAGCATAACTAGGGTTTCCAGAAGAAGATGTCATTCGTTTGATGAGAAATAAAAAGGAATATCCAAAATTCGAGTGGCTGAAGCTGAAACAGCTACTTTCGAAGTAACATAAAGAAAAGCAATGACTGGAGTGGGAGAGTCAGAGTCGAAAAGAGGATTCCTTACTTCTTTCTCTCATTCAAAACTGTGCATGAGACTTTCATCTCACACGGCTCCTAAGTGATAAAAGAAAGAAGAACTCATTTTCTTTCTTTTTTATTACCTTCCTCATATATGCAGGGGCGGAGCCAGGAATGTGGATTGGGGGGGGGGGGGGGGGGCGTTACATACAATTTAACTCTAAGTATATGTTCGATAATAAAATATAGGTATTTCATATTTGCAACAAAATATATCAATATATATTATTAAATATGTCAAAACACATAAATATGTCCTAATATTAAAACTCAGAACGTCTCTCTTGCATATCACGGAAATCATCTACAATTGAATCTATACAAAATATTTTTGCAATTTGCTTCTCAATATACACTAACAAGCAGTCCGTAAGAAATCCATCTTCCATTTTGTTACGAAGTGTAGTCTTGAC
The DNA here is from genome assembly GCA_947034835.1 of Ballota nigra. NCBI lineage: Eukaryota > Viridiplantae > Streptophyta > Magnoliopsida > Lamiales > Lamiaceae > Ballota > Ballota nigra. The sequence goes on from OX344720.1 coordinate 137,937,896, forward strand.
TAAATTCATAGCAGAAAACAATCGCTCCGTAGTAGCCGTAGAGACTGGAAGTGTAAGAACAAGAGTTACTACTCTAAACAACAAAGGAAAGGTGTCTGAATTTCTAGTCTTCACCAACCATTGACATAGATCAGAAATCGTGGTCAATGTTTCAAAATCAGGAAGCTTCCGTACATGATCAAAATGCTTAAACTGCATTTTTAACTGTAGCATCTCATATGGTTCAAAATCTCCAGGATAAAACTTTTCTATCAAGCTGCAAATGTCATCAATTCTGAATGATAAACGCATCTCTCTTGGATCTAATGCCATGCTCAGAGTAATCAACTCCATTGTGGTGTCACTGAATTTATTGTTCAACTCTTGCCATTGAGTATCTATCACTACATAAAAAATATATAATTTGTAATGATGTCCAATGGTAATTTCATCTTGTTGATGGCGAGCTCTTCCCCTTCTTGCAACATATTGAACATTAAAATCAGGCACAAGAAGATTCACTCTTTGACAAAATGATTTCACTTCGGAAACTAACTCATCCCATCCATTATCTCTCAATTTTTGAAGGAGGAACTTAGTAGAGGATACAAGATGCATTGCATTTGAAATGTCTTGAGACTTGAGTTGCAAAGCTTGACAAAGCATATTTGAAATCTCCAAAACCTTTTTCATGAGATGCAAAATAAAGACAAATTCAAATGAAGTCAAGTCCTCATAAGCTGCATCTGCATCTCCTCGTTGAGTAGAAGTAGTTCCATCCTCAATAATTTTCAATAAAACTTCACATGCTGCACTATACATATTCATCAAACTGCTTATAGACTTCAAATGAGAACTCCAACGTGTATAACCAGCTCTTTGCAATGAACCAATTTGATTAAGCACTCTCCCACTTTCAAGCTCATCCATTTCAAGCAAGTGAGCAACATTTGATGCATGAGCATCTTTTAATTGATCATTACGTTTACAAGAGGCACTAACAATGTTAATAATAGAGTTCAACTTGGTGAAAAACTGATGGACGGGAATAACTTCTTTTGATGCAGCAACTAATGCCAATTGCAAGCGATGTGCAAAACAATGAACGTAATAAGCATAACGATATTCACCCATAATTAAAGCTTGCAATCCATTCCACTCCCCACGCATGTTACTTGCACCATCATAACCTTGTCCCCGAATATTTTGAACATCAAGAGAATGATGAGACAAAATAGAAAAAATATCTTCTTTCAATGTTGATGCAGTAGTGTCCTTAACATGGACAAGCCCAAAGAAACGCTCTTGTACATAACCACTCTTATCAACAAATCGCAGGACAATTGACATTTTCTCCTTTTTAGATTCATCTCGTGCTTCGTCAACTATGATACAAAATTTTGCATCACCAATTTCTTCTCTAATGGCTTTCTTAACTTTAGTTGCCAAAACATGTAATATTTGTTTTTGGGTTGTTGGTGATGTGTATGATGCATTTCGTGGGGCTTTATCCAAAACTTCTGCTACTCTATCATTAAAAGAGCCTATGAAACTCAACAACTCTAACAAATTGCCACGATTAGTTGAGTTAATGGACTCGTCATGACCTCTAAATGAACATCCTTGAAATGCAAGCCACCTAGTAGCCTCAATTGAAGTTTTCAAACGAAGTCTATTCTCTGCAACTTCCTGAGATGTGAACTTTACAAAACTGTGAATAATATGTGATTGTTGGTTCATGAGATCTGCACATGCTTTCTCAGCATTGCGATGAGGCGAGGAAATATCTTTTCCAATATGTGCTAGAAATGAGCAATTTTTTCCGTCACGTACCTTCTTCCAAGTTCGAAATCCATTGATTGTAAATGTGTCTGACCCAGAAGGTCCATCTTTAGTATGAAAGAGATAGCATGGTAGGCAAAATGCAGCATCTGCATGAGGAGAGTATTCCAACCACGATGGAAATAACTTAAACCATGACGCCTGAAAACTTCGAGAATGTTTTTCTCCAGATTTTGGGTATTTGGCAAGTACACATTGAAATGACCCAGCTTTAATATAAGCTCTCCTCACTTCATCACATTTTTCAATATGATACTCCCACATTGGTGGTCGTAATCCTGGATCACGTACTAATGATTGAGTATCAAAATTTTCACTAATTTCGACTCTGGGTAATTTTGTAGGCCGAATTTCAGGATTTGGAGAGTCGTTTTCAATTGGTGGAATTGACTGAGATGTCGAGCTTTTAGCATTCTTTTTTTGAAAAAATGAATCAATTCTTTGTGACTTTTTCATCTAAAAAAAAACAGAGAATGAAACATAGTTTATTTAAAAAATAAATATTATTAAATTACTAATCAACTATTTATTATATAAATTAAATGAGATTTAATAAAATCAAGTAACTAAATTGAAACCATAATAATTAATAATTTAAACAATATATAACGATATATAATTTGCTCATTCAAATAAAAAGAAAGAGAGATCGTACGTCTAACCGAGGGCAATGGAAAAATATTATGGTGCTGGAATATTGTTCAAATCTATCAAACCCTAAAATTTATAATCATCTGAAATTGAAAATAAATAAAAGTTAGATACTAATTAATATTTAATAAGAAATAAAATAAAATAAAATAATCCAAAATTTAATAGTTAAACCTGGAAGGCTGGAAGAACTTGATGACCGCCGAGCTGTTGCCTGCTGCGGAATGATATGCACCTCCAAATATTAAAATCTTGCTTAAACCCTAATATTAATATGATATAATATCAATTAGGGTATATTATATATAATATATGTAAACAACATTAAAGAAAATTTAGACCAAAAGATATAATGGGCCGTTGCTTTGTTACGGAAGTGGATGAAAGCCCAATCAACTATTAATATATTTAATAAGAAAATTACATATAAATAATTAATTATATATATAATGGTAGTTAATAAAAAAAAGTTGGGGGGGGGGGGGGGGGGGGCATGGCCACCCCAAGTATGACCGTACGTCCGCCCCTGCATATATGTATAAGACCGAATCCATTCGATTTCTAAAAAGGATTACTAATTCTTAACTTTTCAAGGAATACATTCGTCATTGTTCAATAAGAGCAGAAGAAGTTCAATATAAACCCAAGATTTAACCACATAGCTTTCACCTCAAGCCGCCTCATAATAAATCAGACAAGAAAACCATTTAATTCAAACACATGTTTGTTCTTTAGCATTCTCCTTCCATTTCCCCAAGTTTCGAAACGATCTCAAAACATACACTTCTCTGTTCTTCAACCACCTGTCGACCAAGCGAAACGTATTCCCAACAAGCAAAATCCCCATCACACAAATCCACACGATCACCGATATCCAAATAACATGCGTGAGTGACATCTTGTCCTTTATATGAGTCACCACAACGACCGATAAAGCAAAAGTTACGGCCACCGTGGTTATAGTGAGCCACATGATGACCATCAAAATCCACATGAATAACTTCCGCCTAAAGGGCAACCCCCGATGAGAAGCAAGATCGTGCTAAGTGATGAGACGAAGCATACCGTGTTTGATCTCATGAAGCTTTTGAATGCCTTGGGATGTTTGTGGGCCATTATTGATTCCACTGCACCGTATGGTATAAGAATATTGGGGTCGTTGGAATCCTCCTGCCAAACGCCGCCAGGGGGGTTCACTCCAACTGTGAATGCCATCGTTGCGATGAGGATTTCCACCACCATTATGGAGTCTCGTTTCCTGGTAAGCAACTTCATCGGTTGAGTCTGCTTCGGTTGTGGAATGTTTTTCTTCAAATATTGGATGATCTGTAACCGTTTTGAGATTGATTGAAGTTGGTTTATAGGTTAAGATCAATAGAGTGTAACCAGGAAAAAAAATTAAGGATTGGTTGAAAGCCAAGTATACATACAAGTTCGATTTTTGGTTGGGTTAAACTTTTTTTCATAAAAAAATAATAATTCAAAAGCTGACTGGGCTACAGCCTAATCCAGTCAACCAAAAGTTCTGCCATTGAGCTGTTAAGAAGCCTATCAGGCTTGGATTCCTCAATAGATATGCAAGTTTAGTGATATGATGAAAACTAAAGTGCAACTTTTAGAATTGTCGTATATGTGCACATTCTTCAATAAAGTGCAAAATGTCCAAAAGAGCTTCATATGAAATACACCCAATATCCGTTAATAATTTTCACACATTTTTTTAGATGTTCCACAAGAATTTTTGCACCTAAAAAATAAAAATAAAACACTCTTACACTAATTAATTTCAAAATATTCTTCATTTATAGGTTCAAAAAGTTGATAATTTATATTTTGAAAAAGTGTGTCGCCCCACATTAAAATTAATAAGGGACGGAGGGAGTAATTCTAATCATGTGTGGATGTTAGAAGAAGGGTATTTTCGAAATTTTCATATGTGAGGGTGACATGGAACAAATAGTGTAAATTACAAAAAACCTCCCTCGAAATGGTCAAAGTTACGAAAAGAATCATGTGGTATGAATGATTGTCAAATACCCATGAAAAAATCAAATTTTGGTCTAGTTGAGTAACATACAAAATCATTAGCCGAACAACTTTTCTATCTTTTCAATTGGTATTTAACATATGCATGTTATTCAAACCGGTGACACGATTAAAAAATATGTGATCAAAGGAGAGAATATTTGTGAAAATTTACCAAATTAAACCAACTCAACTAAAAGAAAGTCCCTTTCAAAAAAACAAAAGGCAGAGTATTACATGATGGGTTTAATGATATTCTTGATGAAATTATTGATACTCTACAACTATTTCATGTTAAGCTTATTATGAAGTGTTTTTATATAGAACTTACTCAAAACGAAAACAAAGTCTACTTACCCTCTCTTGTTTACCAACAATGGCCATATCCAGTATGGTCTTCCCATCATCATCACTCTTAGCATCGGCCATCACGCTCACCTGTAGGGACGGATCCAGAAATTCGTTCCAAGAGACGAAATGTATATGGAGTAAAAAAAAAAATCCAAAGGAGGCGAAATAACAAAAATTTATGAATTTAAAACTTATACTGAAAAAATTCTACATAAGTAATACAAAAAAAATTAATTCCTCAGGGGGCACTGCCCCATCACCCTCCTAAATTCGTCCCTGCTCACCTGCTCCACCAATAACTTCAGAGCCTCAAAATGGCCATGTTTAACGCACAAATGCAACAAAGTGAGGCCTCGATCCGCCCTCTCCCGAGCCGCGAGTGGGGCCCTCAAGACGAGCTCTTCGACCACACGAACGTGGCCTTGCATGGCCGCGAGATGGAGAGGGTTCCTCCCCTGACGATCACGTGCCATGCACATGTCGGGCCCGGCTTCGACCAACTTCTTTGCTATTTCCAGGTACCCTTTTGAAGATGCAATGTGAGGTGATGATTGTTGGGAATTAAGTTCCTCGGAAAGTTGAGGGTTGAGTTCCAAGATTTTTTCCACCAAGGGTAAGTGGTTCTTCATTGTTGCTATGTGGAGAGAACAGTTAGGAGAGGTGTGAGAGGCTCTATCGAGGAGAAAATGGTCTTTTTGGAGTAATTCGAGCAATTTGGCTACATTCCCAGTTGATGCAGCTTCGTAGAGGCTTTTTTTCCTCCATCTTTCTCACTCTTTCACTATGTTATGGGACAAAGATTGAGATAAGTTGGTGTACTAATTTAAGCATTTTAAAGTGAGATATGGGGTTGACTTGGCTTGACTTTGGTTATAGTATTCCACGAAGACTTGGTCGGGAGATTCCCAAGGAAAAAAATAAAAGTATCCCCAACCACCAAATTTATTCCTATATTTAAAATAAAAAAACATATATAAATAGCATAAAAATATGTGTAGTTCTAGTGTGCACTTTGGAATTTGAAAAAAAAAATCTCAAGGAAAAATCAGCAATACCCTAAGAAGTAATCAGTAATACCCAAGAAGACATCAGTAATACCAAACTATAAAAAAATACACAGTTCGGTGTGTTTGTGTGTATTTTGAAAAAAATCAAAACTAAAATGAAAATTGAACTTAAAATACGAGTGCATGCTATATATTTGGATGCACTCTAGAATTTATTGGTTATTCCCCACCCCTCTCGCTCCGGTCCTCGCCTCATCAGTCCACCCCAAGTTCTGATTGTTGCTCCTTCTCATCCGTTCCTCTGTAATCATGCAAAATCTGGTGTGAATCCGAGAGAGAAACCATGAGAGTGAAATATGGGTTATTGAAAAACTTGAAGAGAAGAGTGAAAGCGGTAGCTGACAATTTTGTATAGATTTTAAATTCAAAATTGATGGTGAAGAAGATAGTAAAACATGAGATTATGTTGGGGGAAACGATTATCGGAGCAAGACACATTTATTAGTATTACTCACAAAAACAGAGAATGATCTGAACTGATATTGTGAATAATGTTAGTCACGGAAATATAAAGTTTAATTCGGGCCAATTTGGGTCCAATTAGAGTTAATTCAGGTCAAATTTGATCTCAATTTGTAAATTTTTAAACCCGTGGTCTTAAAATTGTCAGCTCGAAGACCTACGGTCCTTAAAATATCAGCTCGAAACCCACGACCCTTCGTTTGCTACCCCCTAATTTGTTGGCCTTAAATAAAAATTATTCCCGTATTTGGATTGCACATTGCATATGGTGTATATAAGACCATCCACAATGGTGGAGGGTTATAATCCTTTCTCTTCCCTCCACCTCATTGCCACATCACATTTTGTGTAAGAGTAACTTATTTATGATAACTCTCACAATGGTGAAAAAATTATAACTCATTTTTTATGGACCCACCATCTATCCATATTATTTTGTATCAAATTATTATATTTTTTTATTTACAATCATAAATTTATTATCTCATTTTTCAATATATGAAAATATTTAGTGCTAATTAATGAGATTGTCCAAAGAAAAAAAATTAGAGAACCATAAATTTATATTGTAAGCTTGAAAAATCATACTACCTCTGTCCCAATATTATTTGAACATTTACTGTTTTCTCGTATTTTAATGAATGCGTTTTTTTATTAGTATTTAAAATGATAAAATAACTTTTAAGGTGACATAGTAATATATTAGAGGTCAATCGATCTATTATACCCCTTCTTAAAAGTCACTTTAGCATTTCAAATACTAGTAAAAAATTCGTTTGCTAAAACAAAAAAAATAAAAAGTAGTGTGCAAATAATTATGGGACAAAGAGAACACGTAAAGATTGAATGTCTCGGACTTCATTTTTTAAAATCCAAATACTATCTTTTAAGAATATAAATATATTTGTCATTTTGAAAATTACATTATTTTTGTTGATTATTTATATTGCATTCTATATAGGCAATAT